>BROE01000011.1:10482546-10505046 GCA_036571765.1 Plecoglossus altivelis | reverse complement strand
TGTATGCCTGTCTGTCTCTCCCTCCGTCTCTCCCTCCTTCCTCCGCACACCTTCAGTCGCTCTCCTCGGGCACAGAGCTATTTTCTCTCCGCCTCTCCCCTTCTCATCTCCTCAGCTGACACGACCAGTTAATCTTCCTCCTCTCTCCTTTCTCCTCTTGTCTTTGCAGGGAACGTCGGATCCTCAGTGCGTTGTCTGGGACTATGGCAACCCGTAAGTCATCTTTTCTTATTCGTTATCGGTCCTGTGTGGGCGCACGCGCGCGTGTGTGCGTGCGTGTGTGTGCAAGCATGACTATGGTTTCTTCATTTCATGAATTCAGCGAGCAGCAGCTTAATGATGTTCAGAGGTTCCCTGCTTTGCAAACATCAAACGAGCTTGGAGGAGCAGCGAGGAGCCATGTGTCTTCTTAGTCTGGGAACACGTTCAACAGAGCATCTGCACTCAGTGCTGAGAACACACCTCCTGCCCTCTTGGTTCACACACACACACATACACATACACATACACACACACATACACACATACACACATACACACACACACATACACACACATACACACACACACATACACACGCACGCACACACATACACACGCGTACATACACACACACATACACACACACACACATACACACACACACACACACACACACATACACACCACTCGTTCTGAGACAAAAACTAACGGTTGGAAATTGAAATCCACCTTGGATATTGAAATACCTGTTGCCATTGGATTTGAACGCATCTCCACTCCGGCTCGTTTATCTATCGTATTTTGCGCAGCAACAGGACTGTGAGAGGAAAAGATAAGTTATCTATCCAATCCAGCCTGCTTCTTTGAAAACACTTCCCTGCAAAGTCAATTAACTGGCCAGCAGATTAAGACTGCAATCAAATTAGACTCCTCATCAGCAGAGACGAGAGCCAACTTGGAATTTTAAGTAGAGAGATTTCTGTTCGGGTATCTGAACATGAGGCTGAATATGGAATTCACCCAAGCTGCACAGACACACTGTTCTCTCTGATTCGCTCCCTCTCTCTTTCTCTCTCCCTCTCTCCCTCTCTCTCTTTCACTCTCTCTTTCTCCCTCCCTCTCTCTTTCTCCCTCTCTCTCTCTTTCACTCACTCTTTCTCCCTCCCTCTCTCTTTCTCCCTCCCTCTCTCCGAATCTCTCTTTCTCACTCGCTCTCATACATTCCCTTTCTTCCGTTCTTTCTTTCTCTGGTTTTCCATCTTCCTCCCTCTCCTCCTCTCTTTCATACTCCCTCTCTCTCACATACCCTGTCTCTATCTGTCTGTCTTTCTCTCTCTCTCTCTCTCTCCTGTATTCCAACTCTCTACGTCTGCAAAAGGATCATAGTGGTATAATGATAGAACATGTTGTGCAAAGCTGCCATTTTTAGTTTGTTGAAGTTGCTCTCACCTCTCTCAATCCTGCTGTCAGGCTGACAAAGCTGCAGGCCTTGAGGTAGACAGGGAGGGAGGGAGACGGGGAGGGAGGGAGGTAGCGAGGGAGGGAGACAGGGAGGGAGACAGGGAGGGAGGGAGGGAGCGAGGGAGGGACGGAGATAGACAGGGAGGCTTCTCCCTCACTCCTCCTCGAATTCTCTCTCTTTCTCACTCGCTCTCATACATTCCCTTTCTTCCGTTCTTTCTTTCTTTCTTCTGAGTTTCCATCTTCCTCCCCTCTCCTTCCTTCTCTTTCATTACTCCCTCTCTCTCACACTACCCTGTCTCTATCTGTCTCTCTCGTCATCTCTCTCTCTCTCTCTCTCTCTCTCCTGTCATCTCACTGCCTCTACGCCCTGCCAAAATTCGACCATTAGTGGTTCTTATAATGATAGAACATGTTGTGCAAAGCTGCCATTTTTAGTTTGTTGAAGTTGCTCTCACCTCTCTCAATCCTGCTGTCAGGCTGACAAAGCTGCAGGCCTTGACGTGCTCATAGATCAGGCGGTAGGGCTCAGGGGGAGACGGGGAGGAGTGGACTCTGGGAGGAGGAGAGAGCAGTGGAGGAGGGAGGGAGGGACGGTGGAGGGAGGGAGGGAACCAACAGCCCGACTGCGCAGGGTGATGGGTAGGATGATAATGACCAGGGAGGGAGACACGGCGAGGAGGGATCGATGCCGAGCTCTTCATGGGTTGGGAGGGAGGTCGAGCGAGGGAGGAGGGAAAGACAGGGAGGAGGGAGGAAGGTGAGGGAGCGCAGGGAGGAAGGAGAGAGGGAAATGCAGGGAAATCCCATATCAGAAACAGCTCCTATCCGTTTTATTCCTCTGTCTCCTGGAGGGTATCCATCATAGTGTATAATCAAACATGCATTCTCCTCTGGTCCCCCCCCCCACACACACACAGACACACACACACATCCAGGGCTGGCCAGTGTGAGTGTGCGTATGTGTGCGTTTGTCCTGTCACTCCCAAATATCACATCCACTTTGATGTGGATTAAGGCCTACACTAGTACACAAATCTGGTGATCTTAATGCCAACCCCTCGTGTGTGCGTTTCCAAAGCTATGGTGCCGTGTCTATCACTCTAAATCTGTTTGGGGGTTTGTAAGTAACCCCCCCATATTTGGAGCCTGGGCTCTCAGTGAGCATGTTGGCCCACTGTTTGTGTTCACAGTTTGTTTGTGTGTGTGTGTCTGTGTGTGTGTGTCTGATTTATTTATTTAGCCCTAACATGCCCATATGTGCCTGCCATCTGTCCCTCTTATATCTCAACGCTCTCGCTCTCGCTGTCTCACTGACCGCAGTGGGAGTGTCCTGTCCTACTGACACCTGTACTGTAGTCTAGGACAACCTTCGGTCAATTTCCTTTTGTCCACCAGTCCTGAAAGTCCCACATTCCACTAGTCCTACAGTCCATCGTCCTAAAGACTCATAGTCCTCTAGTCCCTCTACTATAGCACTCGTTCTATTGTCCCATTGTGCTATAATCCACTAGCCTCGTGGGTCAGAACCCCATAGTCCCATGTTTTGGGGGTAATAAACAGGGAAAATTGCTGCCAGTAAAAGGTTTTGATATGGGGCAGCAGAGTTGGGGTCACCTGGGTCTCTGTCCTCCATCGCTGTTATGGGGGAAATGGAGACTGATTTTCTGTCTCCGTTGTGTGTGTGGCTGCTGACCTTGCCTCAAGCGTAGCCCATAAACCACTGGCCGGCCCTGGACCCCCCACAGCTAGGTCACACATACACACACACAAACACACACACACACTGGCCCGGGACACCCCACAGCTGGGTCACACACACACACGCACACACACACACACTGGCCCGGGACCCCCCACAGCTAGGTCACACATACACACACACAAACACACACACACACACACTGGCCCGGGACCCCCCACAGCTGGGTCATACACACACACACAATTGCACATACACTTTGGCTGTGCCAGACCCCATTCCCTCAGATGATGTATGGTGTAATCCATACTACCAGATATACAGATACACTCATTAAACACAAATGACACACTTTCAATCGGGGCACCGAATAGGGTGGGAAAACTAAACTAAACAAAAAAAAACACTCTTCATTCTGTAATCTACTTTCTGGCTTCTGGCTTTGCCAATCTGCCTCTGTGGAAACACCCAGATCAGGAAAATCTTAGCTAATGGAAAAGCATTAAGCGAATGAGTCCCGGCGTTAGCTACATATAGAGCACTGATCTGAACGAGAGCGCTTTGGAAAAGATGGATTGAGCATAATGATTAGCTATGGATTCCTGCTGAGGATGAAGGGATGGAGTCAATCCTGTGGAGGGATGAAGAAAGGATGAAAAGAAGAGCAGTTGTGATGTGACACCCACCCCCTCCCCCACCCCCCCAGCCCCCCAGCCTGACTGAACAGTTAGCAGGACCACAATTTGGTCTTCCGAAAACACAGAGATTCACTCATCTGTTTCAAAACTCCAGCGCGCCATGGTTTCTTCTTCTTAACCAACTACGCTAAGCAACCACCAAGCGTGATCGCCCGTGTTCTGATTGGAAGGTCAGTGCTCACGTTTCTTTTTCTTTCTTGGTGGACTTGATCGTGTCAGGTTTTTCGGGGCGCCGTCAACCGACCACAAAGGGAATTGGACACAACGCTAATAATGCTTATTATTCGATGGTGATCATGTTTTCCTTTGGGCATGTCGACAGAGCTGGGATCGGAATAGATTGGTCAGAATATGTTGTTTACCTCTCAATATATAATCTGCTGAGTTTAAGACTCATCCCTTTACAAGCTTTCAAGTGAGGCATTCCGCTAACGCATAAAAGCAGGACGTTCGTTTGTGAGTTTTGTAAGTGTGTGTGTGTGTGTGTGTGTGCGTGTGCGTGCGTGTGTGTGTGCGTGTGTGTGTGTGTGAATAAGCTTTGTCACACTCCTCTATAATTAGCCCATGATTTGGCATATCTCAAATGGAAACACTTCCTCTTCCTCCACTTCCTCCCGTTCCTCCTCTCCTCCTGGTCACGCCCGGCCCGGGGCGGAGGGAGGGAGGGAGGGATGAGGGTGGAGGAGGGGTTGAGGGGATGATAGCTGCTCTACTTTTCCCTCTGACAGAAGGGATCAGAGAGCGGCCGCTCCCTCCGTCACACCGCCGTCCAGCCAGTGTGTGAGCGAGTAGTCTTTAGCTTAGCTCAGCTAACGCCCCACGCGCACACACACACACAAACGCTCCGTAATCAAATGTTGGCTTTAGCTTAGCCCCCCCCCCTCCTTGCTTCTCGCCAATGGCAGCTGCTGGCGCTTAGGAGGAGAACGCCACGTTAGCTTAGGTGCGCTAACTCGACAGGACTTCGGGAGATCCAGCAAGGCCCCTGGAAGCGTCTGCTGCGGCCCCGTCTGCCTCCTGCCAGATCAGGGCAGAGAGACGGGAAACTGAGGCTCTTCTGGCCCCCTGGACCTAACACCTCGCTATGGACTGGTGCCAATTCAGACTTAGAGTTTTAGGGTAGGTTTATCATTATCTGCAAGGGCTGTCTGGGCACGCCAGGGGGAAGGAATGCCCCCCTTTGATGGATACGTTACGGATAAGGGCTTTGGTGGCGTTGTGAGGTGAGAGCGGGGTTAGGTGAGGCGTGCTGGGTGGCGGCTGGCTGTGCGGAGCCCTGTCAGGCTGCTGTAGTCAGCTGGCTCAGGTTTGAGGGTCTGGATCGGACTTCTTTGTCGCGAAGTTGCCGGACGCTTCGAGGCCACAACTGGGGTGAGTACCAGCTCTGTAGTCTGTGTGTGTGTTTAGGGGTCGGGAGTGTGGGGGTGAATTTTCTTGGCGACCCTGCGTAATCCATCCGTTAGCACTGACGCGTGGAATGGGGACTGGGGTTTGAAAATGTGGGTGAGAACTGGATGAGGCGAAGAGCACCCCTGAACTCCCACCCACCCACCCACCCACCAAGTCGACCCCTCCCCCTACTCCTCCCTAACCCAGCAGACCTTCGCCAACGCCGTTCCCTTGCGGCCTCTGTTGCTGGCTTGTGTCATGTGATTGGGAGGCACCTGGATGTACGTTACCCAGGGTGTGAGCGTGGGACTGGGTCTCTTCCCCTGGTGGGGACGTCATAGAGGACCAGGACATCGCTCTGGTCCTGGAATAAGGCAGCGCGCAGCAGCATGTGGATGACCTTTAAGGTGGCATGCTGATCGGGCTGCTTGGATCGTTAACCAGCCAATCAGACGTCCCGCGTGAATTGCGTAACCGGATCGTTCGGCTTGTTTTGCTTACCGGGTCTATGGTGCCGCTGCTCTAGGATGTTAATGGGTGTTTCTGTCTGAGATGGGTGCCTGTGTGCGTGTCCTCCAAGGAAGTGCACCAGGAAGTAAAGTAATCCCTTGTAAAGAGGCTTACTCATTAGCTGCCGTCAGAGTGGGAACACAGGTCAATGGCCAAGTGGCATTCATAGCATAGCAGTAACTAGAGCCAGAACAACGTGCCCGCGGTCAAGAATATCATCGTCATGAAACGGAGGGTCACTGCTTTGACAGGACACACACACACACACACACACAAGCACACACACACACAAGCACACACACACACGAAGCACCCACACATTATAAGAGAACACATCCCTGCGTGTGTGCGAGGAGCGGCTCTCGTTCAACAGATCACGCCGCGTGTAGCGCCGGTCCATCGGTGTCATGTGAAGATCTGCGCCTGCGACTCATCCTCACATGCCAAGCTGCGACTTATCCTGCCCCCCGGGGCAGATGCCGGGACAACACATGCACTTCCTGCCGCAGCGAGACTGTCCTCCCCGCAGCCACGCTCCCCATCTGCGGACACGAGCTACGTAGCCATGTTCATGCATCTAAAGCCCTCGCTCAGCCTCCTCAGGGAGGATGGTTATTGTTTGGCGTTAGGTGATTTAGGGGGAGGGGGGGGGGGCTTCTTCATCTAAAGCTCAGACAAATAGACTTCTGACAGAGACCCTCGAGGAAGAATCCCCATCACTTGTGGGAATCAGCCACTTGAACACGTCAAACATGATTGTGTGTCGTGGCTACGTGAAATAGCCTCGCCTTGTGCACATTGTTTAGCCTCGGATTGGCGTGTTTATTCGTCTGTGTTCCGCGGTACTCTCGCCGGTTGATTGGGCGCGCGGTGTGTTGTGATGCCGTGTTGGGGGACGTCGGCGCTGTTGTTCTCCGCGACTCAAAAGATGCCCAGTTGGCAGATCGTGACACAGAGGAGCGAACAGGTCGTGAGATCTGTTCCCTTGAAGTCCTGCCAAGCCTCTGTTGTGGGCTCATGAGCCTCCTGTTGATCGACAATGCTGGCCTTCGCTCCTCGTCGCCTCACCCCTGTCCGGCTCACCTGTGTCTCAGTTCACCTCTCAGCGACCCCCCCCCCATCCCTCGCTTGGCTTATCCTCCCCACCTCCTCTCCAGCTCGCTCTTCTCTTATCTCCCCACCCCATCGACCAGCTTTTTCTCTTCTCTGTCAATCGACCGTGGGTCTTCTCCCTCTCCCCCTTCCGACTGAATGGCCCTCCTTTATTTAGCCTGTATTCTCCTCCGCTTGTCCACCCTTAACTCCATCCTAATCCCCTCTTCGTTCATCCCCCGGCCTTGACATGACCCCTCATCCTCCCCACCTCCTCCTCCCCACCTCTTCCTCCCCCTCCCCACCTCCTCAACGGGCGTTCTTCGCTTTCTTTCTTTTTTTGGTGTTTTTTCCCCCCCCCGAACAACTTAGTGCTTAGTCCTGCCTAGCTGCTAAAACAGTTACAGCAACATGCTTTTCCTGGATTGAACGGTCACGGCAAGATTCCTTTACAGTCTTTGCCTTTATTAGACTGTAAGTCTTAGACTATATTTTCAGGCATGCTTCTTGGAACGGGTCATGAAGCTAGCTCTGTAACCCCGCCCCCCGCCCCCACGCTCGTCCAGGACGTTGAAGTGACCCAGAGGCCAGGGTCATGTCCCCACCAGGCCAGGCTATCGAGAAGTTATCCAATGTTATCGAGAAGACGTCCATGCGCTGTGTTAACTTCTCGAGCCTAGTGATATCCCACTTAATTTACACCTTTTTTATTACCAGACAGAGTGATTCATACTGAATGTTCTACTGATGCGTGTTTAGAATTCATGGGCTTCTCTCTTTAACAGAAAAAACACACAGCGTGTTGTTATTGCCACGGCACGCTTCAATGCAGGGAGTCTATTCTAATCTGGGGGGAGAAAAACCCAAATATGTGTTGTCATTTCAATCTCCTTTCAATCCGGAGAGGTCAAGAGTCTGAGAAAGATTTACTTGTCAGCTACAATAATAATAAAGAAAAGATAATCCAAGCTCGATCCATGCCTGAGAACAGCATAGATCAAAAGTGACCTTTAATTCCTTGGCTACAGAGCCCGTTCAGAAGTCAGTAAACAGCAAGCTCCACATGCTTGCCGCTCAGATGCCGCTCAGATGGGGGTCATGGGGGGGAGGGGGGGGGCGGGGGAGGAAGGTCGGGTCGGGTGAAGTGTTTGTTTAATCCGACCTCCCGCGTCTCCCCCAGCAAACTGCTCCGCTGGGAGACCACTGCCAGACAGACATGGGGATGCGGTTTAAAACGATCTTCCTCACCAGAACAACACAGTCCACAGTGTGTGTGTGGTGTGTGTGTGTGTGTGTGTGTTCCTGTGTGTGGGAGGAGGAGTGCATTCATGTTAAATGTATGCATGAGCGTGAATGTGTGATGTGGGTTAACATGGAATGACCCAACAAGACTAGTTCGTTTTTTTCCCCCGCCCCTCCCCCCTCCCCTCCCCCCTCCCCATCTGTCAGGAAAGTCCACCATCATCACCGATACATGAGCACTGGAGCCCATATGGTTTGAGAATGCTTTTACGAGCAGACAACCAACAGTAACAAGACAATGAACAAAAAGCAATGCGCATAGAGCTAAGTAATACTAACATTTATGGAAAAATGTCAGATACTCTGCTAAACTCCTCCTCCTACACTCCTGCCTGTTTTGGGGTTTCTAGTCCTCTTGCACACCTAAAGAGATTATCCTTCCTGCCACAATCAAAACATAACCAGACAGCTCCACCGAAAACATAGCGCTGTTAGCATTGGCAGGTCACACTTGTAAACATGCTGTCTGTCACAGTAGCTATAGAAGTGGATCTTGTATGATTAACTCTGCGAGGCTAATGGGTTATTATGACAGCTGAAATGACTGGGTATTGTAGCATTGTATCATCTGTTACCTTCCTCAGTACAAGACTGTGAATGAACTCCCTCAGAACACACGCTGGGGGCAGAATACTGTGTTCACACCATAAGCAAAGGGAATTATTCGCGCAAATGAAGCTTTGGCGGTAATTTGTGTTTATTCGCGCGAATCGCTCGACTCAACTTGTGGCAATTTTGAGAAAAAAAAAAGATTTGAGGTTGAAAAATTGTTGGGGGAAATATTTGGGTCCGGGAAAAAATATCGAGGCGAAATTATTTGAGCCAAAATAATTCGAGAGAGGATTTAGGAGCCCAAACAATTGGAGCTGATCTAATTTGAGGCTAAATAATTTGAGCCAAAAAGAAAAATGGAGGCGAAAAAACTTGAGGCGAAAAGAATTGGAGCCAGAAAAGAATGTTTCCTTGTTTTGCTTCCATATATAGACAGTTTGACACCCAAGCCTCAAAAGACTTGTTTGGAAAAATCAGGTCTTTCCTCACGAGGTGAAGATTGCATCAGAGAACTAGAATACACATCACTGACAAAGTCATGTTATTTGTTCAATCATAAACAGCTGCAACATTGAACTAAATGCCGAAGAACCAAACTTATTTCTGTAAACAAACCTCAATGGCACTATCAGAATGATTGATTCTTTTTTCTTTTCTTTTCTATTTTTACAAAATGTTTATCCGTGATTGATCTGGATTTGGGTGTTGTCCGCTTCTAACTTTATTTATTCCGTTTGAATCTTTTTTTTGAACTCTTATCGTGTATCTGTCTATATTTGGTCTGTCTACCAATATCTCCGTTCTGCATTTTATCTCTCCCTCTCTCTCTTTCACACAGACACACACACACACACACACGTACATGCACATACACTAATACAAGCTGCTATCTGTCAGGTTACCTAGTGAGAAGGGACTTTATCAGTGACTTGCGCTGTTGTGTCTTGTGTTTGAAGTGTCACTTGCCAGATGAAGGTCAATAAGAGATTGCACTCACATTGCATTAGCACATTGCATTAGCACATTGCACTAGCATATTGCATTAGCAATGTGACTTGTTTCCAAAATAGGTCACGGCAACATGTACACTATTATGTACACCTTGCACTATTAGAATATGAACTACTTCATCGAATCAAAGCAATGGGTTTGTCCAGTCTTTTTTGTACAAGCAATATCACAGAGGGATTCACATCCGCCCATAGAACTGTCCCTCAACCAACCTAAACCCTCAAGAAAGACAAGGAAAAACTCCCCCAAAAACTCACTAGAGGAGAGAAAATGGAAGAAACCCTGGGAGGAGCACTTCATGTGTTCCTTGGTTCCAGTTGCACTCCCTGACTCTCTAAAATGACTGGTTTGCAGTCAGACAGCGACACGAACCGTGATTGGCTGAGAGAAGTGTCACTCAGGCCTGCCTGGTTACTAAGAGGGTTTTCTGTACTTTGATAGTATTAACTTTGACAGAACAATAGCTATTGTGATACGATAGCAGAAATGGGACTCTCTAGTTACCACTACTGCTACGGTGGAATTTCCAAGCCTGGTTCTGGTTCTGTGGAACACATGTGGACCAATACGGTGACGCAGATGCAAAGCTCCAAGGTTAATTAGTATAATTTAGCCTTTCAATGCCAGCATTGATTAGCCCAAGCAGGCCACTTCTCATTGGAGCGTTTAGAGAGCATTAGAGAGGGGAGGAGGAAAGAGAGAGTAAGAGAGAGAATGGCATAGGGAGAGAGAGAGAATGGCAAAGAGAGAGAGAGGTAATGGTGCAGGACAGAGAGAGTACAAATCTTTTTGCAATTGTACCAATGCTTTGGCGGTATAAACATTTGTTCTCTTATGCCAATAAAGCTAATTTAATTTCATTCAGAGAGGCCAAAAGAGAGAGAGAGTGTTTCCCTGTAAGTAATGAGATCATAAGATCTGACCACTCGACATGTGAACCCTTTGAAGAAAGGTTTGTTCCTTTTGTCCAAGTGTTCTTGAACAAGACTCTGAACACCAAGTTGCCCCTGATTGGCATTGCAGAGACTTGCTATCGGCGTGTGTGAATGGGTGAATGAGAGGCCGAAATGTGAAGTGCTTTGAGCAACATAAAGCTGGAAACCATCGCTACGTTGTGCAGTCTGTGATAGCTAGACTGCAGTCTCTCTTGAGAGCGAGGGCTCTGCGTATCTGTCTGATTCTAAGGATTTAGCTGAGCATCCAGTGGAGATTTGCATGAATGATGTTTGGAGGACAGGAGGATGAAGGGGAGGAGAGAGGAGGCCAGAGAGGGAGCCCATAGAAAAGTGTGGAAGTCATCAGGCCGTAGCAGGAAGTGAAACATGGGGTTACTGACTAAATATCGGGTCACTTCTGACTGCCTCTCTATCACTCTCTCTCCATCTCTCTCTCTCTGTGTTTCTCTCTATCCCTCTCTCTTTCCCTCTGGCTCTCTCGTTCCCTCTCTCTCTCTCTCTCTCTCTCTCTCTCTCTCTTGTTCTCTCCCCCTCCGTCTGACAACTCGAAATAGTTAGCAGGCATAGGTCTGTGTGTGCATTCATCCGTGTGACATCGTCTGTGTCTGTGTGTGTGTGTCTGTGTGTCTCTCTCTCACTCTCCGCCCCTCTTCTCCCCCCACCTCAAGGGAAACTGGAGCAGAAAGCTGGGACACAAAGGGCTGCCAGACCGTCCCATCCACCGCCGTCCACGCCAAATGCCTCTGCAGCCGCATCTCCACCTACGCCGTGCTAGCCCAGCAAGCTAAAGACCCGGTGAGTCCCGCGTCCCTACTCTTCGCTATGGCACACGGGCTAACGAGCTAACGCTAACCCGACGACCGACACGCTAACAGATTTAGGAACTTCCTGCAGAGCGTTGAGACGGCACTGAGCCATGGAGACTTGTGGAATAGCTGATGGGGGAATGTGTCTGGAGCTGTAGGCTGGCGAGACAGTCCATGCTCGATGTGAAAAGACGGCTCCAGGAGTTCGGAGGGATTCACTGAAATATTTGGGGGAGCGTTTCATGGGACCTGATGCAGCGCTGGCTAGACTGTTTATTTTGGCTTCAGTCTGATGGACTGTGTAGTTCTTATGGAAAGTGCTGGGGGAGAATGGGCACCGCTTGTCTTATTAGTCCGTATAGGGAGAGCTGTGCTTCGCTGAACACTACACAACACACTGGCTAATTAGCACAGAACTGTTGAGTTGCCATGGCGATGGAACATACAGAGAAAGTTTGGAGGCCTTACGTTGTGGGGGGAAGGGGGGGAGCTTAACTCAAGTCCTTGTATGGGAAACAGAAACGAAAAGGGTTTAAATGTCTTTGCGGGGGCTTAGGCGAGGAAACGTTTTGATATTTAATTTAGAATCAGCAGTTAATGTTCTGGAAGTTGCTAAGTAGGACTGAGCATTGTATTTTGGATGGAGAGTGTGTCTCAGCCTGCAGCAAGTGTCCTGTGTGAGACTATAAATAGAGCGTGGTAGTGTTGTAGTGACGTGTGCACAGCAGGCTTCTAGCTGTTCAGGATAATGCCTGTTCCCATTGTTTTATTGAACCACGCTGTTGTGTTGGACTAATGGACATTAAAGGCCCTAGCAGCTTATGGTTGCAATGTCCTCTGACCTGGCCCTCGCCCTGGCTCTGGCCCTGGCCCTAGCCCTGGCCCTGGCCCTGGCCCTGGCCCTGGACCTAGCCCTGGCCCTGGCCCTGGCCCTGGCCCTGGCCCTGGCCCTGGCCCTGGCCCTGGCCTCTCTCTCACACACACACACACACACACACACACACACACACCACCCACCCTCTACTGCAGTCACTGCTCACTGGCAGGAAACACCAACATGGTTAGCTTCATGTCTGTTTTTCAGTTGGTTTGTTATTTGTTTGTCTGACAGCCATTAGAGTGATTGCTGCACTGGTCTTATGGACGCTTTGTTAGGCTGCAGCTTACATTGCACTTAGAGAGAGAGAGAGAGAGAGAGAGAGAGAGAGAGAGAGAGAGAGAGAGCGAGAGAATGCTGGCTGCATTTGTGTTGTGTGTGTATATGTCTCTCTTGCTCTGTCTCTCTCGCTCTCTTTGCTGATCATTACAAATGTTTCAGATGTATTTTTTACACTGGCCCCATCGGTACTGCGTTTGTGTCCTACACTGTGTGATGTACGATGTCCAAGCCCACTTTGAGCCATTAACACTCTGCATAATGCATGTACCAGAGTTCCCTAGCACAGCTACTGCAGGGAGGATACAGTCTACTCAGTCTGCAGTCCCCTCAGCCTGCAGTTCCCTCAGTCTGCAGTCCCCTCAGCCTGCAGTCCCCTCAGCCTGCAGTTCCCTCAGTCTGCAGTTTCCTCAGTCTGCAGTGCTTTCAGTCAGCAGGTCTCCTCAGTCTGCAGGTCTCCTCAGTGTGCAGTCTCCTCAGTCTGCAGTCCAGAGTCTGCAGTCCAGAGTCTGCAGTCCTCAGCCCCCCTGCAGGGAGGGATCATGATGCAGGTTATACAGGCACAGCTCATCTGATAACTCACACTGCGATGTAAAGCAAAGGAAAAGGTCAATAGAAGTTGCTCAAAATAAAATGTTATTGTGTTTTCCCATTTAGCTTTTCATTTCCGACGTTTGGCTTTATCGTCAAATTTGACCAGATAGCAGCAAGGTCCTAAACCTTGGTGGGGCTTTTAAAATGACTTTTTTCATCAGAAATTTGAGGTTAAAAAAAAACAAACAAAAAACATTTTAATGATTTTTTCGCATCATCATTCTCTAAGTCGGTTAAAACAGCCTCTTCTTTTGGCCCTACGTACAGCGGTCAATAACAAGCTATAAACAGGACTAGACTAGTACAGATCATTCAAGTTCTGTGTTAGATTCCATCCCAAGCAGTAAACGTCAATGACGGCTGTGACCTTCAAGCTGGATCAGTCGATCCAACACCTTCTAGCTCTGTGTTCCCTGCGGAATGCCACTGACCCATCCTGGTCCACAGCATGTGGCCACTAAAAGGGAGTAGCCGGCATTGACATTTGTGAAGTGTGGCGTAAGCCATCAGACATGCATTACTGGGGCACATTAAACCATTAGCCTAGCTCTGAGGCCTGGGAGGTGTAGGTCAACATCAGAGATGAGGCAACGTGACAAGAGCTGCCCCCTCTCTCTCTTTTTGTTTCTCTCACTCTGTTTCTCTCTCTCTCTGTCTCTCTGTTTCTCTCTCTCTCTTTCTCTCTCTCTCTCTGTCTCTCTCTCTCTTTCTTTCTCTCTTTATCCCTCTTTCTTCCTGTCTCTGTTTCTCTCTCTCTCTGTCTCTCTGTTTCTCTCTCTCCCTATCTCTATGTCTCTCTCCCTGTCTCTCTCTTTCTTTCTTTCTCTCTCTTTCTCCCTCTGTCTCCCTCTCTCTGTCTCTCTGTCTCTCTCTCCTTGTCTGTCTCTCTTTCTCTCTCTCTCTGTCTCTCTCTCTCGCTCCGCCTTTCATTTTCCCTACCCTCTCTCTCTTTTCACTCTTTGTCTTTCTCAGTCTGTCTTATAACAGTGTTGTGAGTGATACATGGTTTACCTACCACATGTACGGAAGACAGAACACACAAACGCTGGGTACAATATAGTATATTTAATATTTACTATTTTGTATGGTATACTCAGTATATTTTACTCATATACCCACTGTACAAACAGGGTATAAACAGGTATGTTTGGCCATCATGCACTAACACAGATGGACATGGCAACAGATGACAGGAAGTGACTCATTTGGGGGAGGGCCCAAACCCCTCACAGTTGTGCGTCCTCACGTCTGCGTAAGACGTCTCTGTCAGATCTGCGTGTGTCCTGGAGCAGAGCAGAGCGTCTTCCCAGCTCTCGCAGCTTATCCTGGGCCACAGAGCTGGGCCACAGAGCCGGGCCACAGAGCCGGGCCACAGAGCTGGGCCACAGAGCTGGGCCACAGAGCCGGGCCACAGAGCCGGGCCACAGAGCTGTGCCACAGAGCCGGGCCACAGAGCCGGGCCACAGAGCCGGGCCACAGAGCCGGGCCACAGAGCTGGGCAGGGAGCGGACAGGGAGGGGAGGATTAACCCTCATGTTTGATAGAAAAGGGAGGGTGGGATGGAGGGACGGAGGGATTTAGAGTTACTGCTGCTATTATAGGTCGTTTACAGTGGGGCGAGGGAGAGCTGGTTAATCCTGTTTACTCCCCACTGCAGAGGAAGGGGCTGTGTGTGTGTGTCAGTGTGTGTGTATGTGTCTCAGTGTGTGTGTGTGTGTGTCTGTGTTTCCGTGTGTGTGTGTGTCAGTGTGTGTGTCCCAGTGTGTGTGTACCTCAGTGTGTGTGTGTGTGTGTGTGTGTCAGTGTGTGTGTGTGTCTCAGTGTGCGTCTGAGTGTGTCTCTCAGTGTGTGTGTCTCTCATTGTGTGTGTGTGTGTGTCTCAGTGTTTGTGTGCGTGTCTCTCAGTGTGTGTGTCTCTCATTGTGTGTGTGTGTCTCAGTGTGTGTGTGTGTGTCTCAGTGTGTGTGTCTCAGTGTGTGTGTGTGACTCAGCGTGTGTGTGTGTGGTCAGTGTGTACTTGAGTGTCCAGAGACCCTCAGTATTGAGTCCAGACCAGATGTTTTTGCTTTGAAGAGAGATAGAGACGGAGCATATCCAGGCGTATACTGAGGGCCTACAACACCCACAATCCTTTGAGACGCATTGCATTCCTGAGACTAGTGGGAGACAATATTGGCACTTAACTTGAAAGCTACGTATGTGCGTGTGTGCGTGTGTGTGTGTGTGTGGGGGGGGGGGGTTATCGGATGCAATGCTCTGTTCCCTAGATTCTGTCAATACTGACTTCAGGGCATCCAGATAGCACACAGATGTAGAGGTAGATGGAGGTGGAGATGGAAAGACTCAAGCCAGAAGGAAGAGAGAAGCCATGAAGGAGAAAAACCAACAGAGACATGAGAGAGGAGGACCAACCAGGAGATGAACGACAACACAGGAAGCTACACCAAAGGAGTCGTAGAGAGAGAGAGAGAGAGAGAGACAGAGATAAAGCTGGAGAGAGACAGACAGAGAGAGAGACGGACAGAGAGAGAGAGAGACATAGACAGAGACACAGAGAGAGAGGCATACACAGTCCTGTTCAGTGTGTATGCTACAGTAACACTGTCATAAAGCCCAGGGCGGATTAACAGACAATACAGATCCCCTGATACTGCTGGCATGCACACATGTCCACACACACACACACACACACATTGTGAAAGCTTACCCTGGAGAACCGACATGTCTTGCATGTTAAGAGTCTCTCTGGCAAGCTGTCTGAAGGACAAACCCCCTCCACCTTCTCTGGGGAGCATGTGTGTGTGCGTGTGCGGGTGAGTGTGTGTGTGTGTGTGTGTGTGTGTGTGGGTGTATGTGTGTATGTGGGTGTGTAGACTTATGTCACCCCAAGCAGTCGTTTGTTTGTTTATGTGTGTGAGCGTGCCCGTCCTTCACCACTTATCATAGGACACACACGCACACTCACTCACACACTCACTCACACACTCACACTCACTCACACACTCACACACACACACATACACTCACACACTCACACACACGTACACTCACACACTCACACACATACAGGTAGTAAAGACACTGTCAACCTGAACGTCAAGGAGTTTCCATCATGTTTCCTTCTCTGTGTAGATGGTTGTCCGTCATCCACTCTGTCCTGCCCCAACAGCATGTAACCAAACCCTTGACTCACATCAGGATGCAAATACTACACAGTGTAGTCATGCCAGCATAGCCCCATCCTACACTGTGCTGTAGTGAGGTCACATGAAGCAGAATCAACATTAGTACGCTACTTATTCATACCTGGATGACAGTGGTAACTTTAGCTGGAGGGTGTCGAGAAGGTATTTTAGAGGCTGTAGAAGGTGGAGCTGGTCTCTCAGAGACTGTAGAAGGTGGAGGAGGTCTCTCAGAGACTGTAGAAGGTGGAGGAGGTCTGGTAGAGACTGTAGAAGGTGGAGCTGGTCTCTCAGAAACTGTAGAAGGTGGAGGAGGTCTCTCAGAGACTGTAGAAGGTGGAGGAGGTCTGGTGGAGACTGTAGAAAGTGGAGGAGGTCTGGTAGATGCTGTAGAAGGTGGAAGCGGTCTGGTAGAGGCTGTACGAGGTGGATGTCGTCTGGTAGAGGCTTTAGGAGGTGGATGCGGTCTGGTAGATGCTGTAGAAGGTGGATGCGGTCTGGTAGATGCTGTAGAAGGTGGAGGAGGTCTGGTAGAGGCTGTAGAAGGTGGATGCGGTCTGGTAGAGGCTGTAGAAGGTGGATGCGGTCTGGTAGAGGCTGTAGAAGGTGGATGCGGTCTGGTAGAGACTGTAGAAGGTGGATGCGGTCTGGTAGAGGCTGTAGGAGGTGGATGTGGTCTGGTAGAGGCTTTAGGAGGTGGAGGAGGTCTGGTAGAGGCTGTAGGAGGTGGATGCAGTCTGGTAGAGGCTGTAGAAGGTGGAGGAGGTCTGGTAGAGGCTGTGGTCTGTCACGAGAGGCTGTAGCAGGAGTGTAAAGGGGAGCTGTCCGAGGGAGAGGAGGCTGAAGTGTTGTCTGCATGAAGGAGAAGTAGGTGGTGAGGGAGACATGGATACAGCCAGTTATCTCAACCTGCAAGTGAAGACAGTGGGCTGGAAACACTACCAGGAAATGATGACATCACTGTCTTCCTCTTCTCGAGACAAAGAGTCTGCTGGAAAAGAGAAGGAGGTATTTATGTGGAGGAGACAGGCAGAGAAAGATTGACTTGTAGAGAAAAGCAGAGATGGACAGGGGTGTGTGTGTGTGCGTGTGCGCGAGCGCCATAAGACAGGATAAGTAGGTTAAACTTCATAGCCTGAAAATAGCTGCATTCTCCACTGAGACTGGGCCAAGACTCACACTGTAATCTGTAAGTACACACACACGCACGCACGCACCCACAGACTGCATACATAAGTTGTACAGTGCACCATCAGCCTGAGGCTTTATTACCTCCCACGACTCTGCCTTAAAGATACTGTACACAACTGTGTGTGCGTGCGTGTGTGTGTGTGTGTGTGTGTGTGTGTGTTTGTGTGCTGAGGTTAGTGACATTATGACCTTGCCTGAAATATCGTCCTCTAACAGAATTACTTTCTCATACTGTTGCTTTTTGTTTTCATTTAATCTCGTCCCCCCTCTCTCTCTCCCTATCTCCCTATCTCTCTCTCTCTCTCTCCCTATCTCTATCTATCTCTCTCTCCCTATCTCTCTCTCCCTATCTCTCTCCCTATCTCTCTCCCTATCCCTCTCCCTGTCTCTCTCTACCTATCTATCTCTCTCCCTATCTGCCTCTCTCCCTGTCTCTCTCCTTGTCTCTGTCAGTCTCCCTGTTTCTCTCTCCCCCTGTTTCTTTCTCTCCCTGTCTCTATCCCTCTCTCTCGCTCTCCGTTTCTCTCTCTGTCCCTCTCTCCCTGTTTCTCTGTCTCTGTCTCTCTCTGGTGAACTTAGTTCTCTTTCTATAGAAGACATCTTAGGAAGGGGGTCTGTTTCTGTCTCCCTGACTTGCAGTGGTGCAGAGCTGTGATTGGACTACGGCACTATGGGCTTCAGCAGTATAGGCTCTGAGGAGTTTGAAACATTCTATCTCTTGCTGCCTCGAATCAAAGGCAGACAAGGTCAGAGGAGCTATGATGTTTAGAGGGAGGCTGTGACTCTTCCTTTGAGTCTCTTTCTCTCTCCATCTGTCTGTGTTCCACTCAGTCCCGTCCCCCCGCACCCACAGACGCAGCCCACTCGTTCTATTCCTCAGTCATGACAAACATCTGTCATGACAAACATCTGTCATGGTTGTGTGTGTGTGGAGGCATTCAGGTGTGCATGGTTCAGTCCAGGTGTGTGTGTGTGTGTGTGTGTGTGTGTGTGTGTGTGTGTGAATGAGTGGGTTAGTGTGGTGTGAGTGTGTGTGTGACAGTGTTTGAGTGAGTGGGATTGTGTGTGTCATGTAAGTGTGTGGGTGTGGGTGTGTGTGTGGTGTGAGTGAATGTGTGTGTGTGGTTGTGATTGTGACTGTGTCTGAGCGAGCATCCAGCTTAGTGTGTGTACAGTGATAGATGTGGCCAAAGCAGGCAAACACAGCCTCCACAGGGGGGAAATGGAGGGGACAGACAGAGTGGCGGAGGACTTCAAAGGCGGTCAACTCTTCAGCCTGTTGTGGACACTGCAGGGAGTCCGCCTTGTAATGGCACTGGTCCTGCAGGGTGGCCCAGTTCCAATCCAGCTCACAGGACCCACCCTTCTCTGGTGGTTTGGCTCTACATTGACTGGATGGATACAGCTATATGGTCTGTCTTGTAAACACAGCATATGGATTTCCCCAGCGAACCTTTAGCCTGGCAGTCAGATGTGTGCTGTTGTTTACCAAGCAGATTCTGAGGTATAAAAGCAGGCACGGGTAGTTTGGCATGAAACGACTTGTTGTTCAGACGCGTTGTCTCGAGTGCTCCAGCACGCGTGTTCTGGAGGGCAAACGGCAGATATCATGGTCTCGGTTGCCTGGATACCAAGTGGATTGCATTGGAGGGCATGTCTAAGCAAAAATGGTGTCATTTCTTAAGCATCTGCGTGGTTTTCACGGGAATGGGATCGCCTCCAGTCGAGGGTCAGGATGGCAGGAAAACAGCTCTTGTCGAAGTAGCGGAGGCATCGTGGACTTGGAGCAAGGCTGAGCTTCATAATTGGGGTCAATAGATACATTTCAGACGAATGATATTTTTTCTGTGTCACTGCTTCTCCTCACCCTGTAGGGCCCTCTACATTGACTGGATGGATACAGCTATATGGTCTGTCTTGTAAACACAGCATATGGATTTCCCCAGCGAACCTTTAGCCTGGCAGTCAGATGTGTGCTGTTGTTTACCAAGCAGATTCTGAGGTATAAAAGCAGGCACGGGTGGTTTGGCATGAAACGACTTGTTGTTCAGACGCGTTGTCTCGAGTGCTCCAGCACGCGTGTTCTGGAGGGCAAACGGCAGATATCATGGTCTCGGTTGCCTGGATACCAAGTGGATTGCATTGGAGGGCATGTCTAAGCAAAAATGGTGTCATTTCTTAAGCATCTGCGTGGTTTTCACGGGAATGGGATCGCCTCCAGTCGAGGGTCAGGATGGCAGGAAAACAGCTCTTGTCGAAGTAGCGGAGGCATCGTGGACTTGGAGCAAGGCTGAGCTTCATAATTGGGGTCAATAGATACATTTCAGACGAATGATATTTTTTCTGTGTCACTGCTTCTCCTCACCCGTAGGGCCTGTTCAGAGAGAGAATGAGAGAGACACTAAAAGATGAAAGGAGAAGAGGAGGCCGGGGGAGAGGGAAGGAGAGAGAGAGATGGGGCAGGGGAGGAGGGAGAGGAGAGAGGGAAGAGCGACTACATAACATTATGTTTGTGACTATATTATTCTGATGCGTTTCACTCACCTGTCTACAGTTCTCTTCTCTCTGTCTTGCTTTCGGTCTCTCTTCCTGTCTGTCTCTGTCCACCTCTTTCCCTCCCTCCTCCAGGACATGGGTCCGTCCAGCATGCCCTCTGTGCCCCTCATGGTGGGCTGCGGGGTCTCCTGCACTGCCCTGCTCATCTTGCTGCTTATCTACGCTGCCTTCTGGAGGTGAGGACACACACACATACCCCTCCATCTGTGCCAATGACACGCATACTTCATTGCCTTCCTTTCGCGTGTCCAAGTCCAGTGGGGTGTGTAGAGCCAGCTTCACAGAGCTCCACGCTAGACGAAGAGACTGTCGAGGAGAGGGACAAGCCTGTTCTGGCTGGCCAGCGGTGCGACCCTCGCCAAACCTCCAATTAAGCCTAATGGAGAATTAACTGAGAGGGATTAACTGGGCCTGTGTGGTTCTGAGAAGGGGAGAGACTGGCAGGAAAGGTGCTAGTTAGCTTAGCCAGGCCTGTGTGGTTCTGAGAAGGAGAGACCCTGGCAGGAAAGGTGCTAGTTATCTTAGCCAGGCCTGTGTGGTTCTGAGAAGGGGAGAGACTGGCAGGAAAGGTGCTAGTTAGCTTAGACAGGCCTCTGTGGTTCTGAGAAGGAGAGACCCTGGCAGGAAAGGTGCTAGTTGGCTTAGCCAGGCCTGTGTGGTTCTGAGAAGGAGAGAGACTGGCAGGAAAGGTGCTAGTTAGCTTAGCCTCACACAGACAGCGAGGGCCGATCGTGGTGAAGGGCAGGGGGATAGGTCACCTTGATTCTTCTTGTTGATGTTTCCCTTCCCTTCGCGCCTCTCGCAGGTATATTCGGTCGGAGAGGTCAATCATCCTGGTGAATTTCTGTCTCTCCATCCTGGCCTCCAACATGTTGATTTTGGTGGGTCAGTCCCAAACGCTTAGCAAGGTGAGTGAAGGTCAGACACACACTGACACCAAACACTCCCTCTCTCGTTCTCCTACTCTCCCTCTGACTTGTAACAGCATCAGCGTAACTTGCATATCTTTCTCTCCCTCTATGCTTCTCGCTGTCTCTCTCTCCACCCCCCTCCCCCTCTCTCCCTCTCTGCCTCCTCTCTCCCTCTCCCCCTCCTCTCCCTCTCTCTCCCTCCTCCCCCTCCCCCTCTCTTCCTCCTCTCCCCCATGCTCTCTTCCCCTCCGTCCCCCAGGGTCTGTGTACGGTGACTGCTGCCTTCCTTCACTTCTTCTTCCTGGCTTCGTTCTGCTGGGTGCTCACAGAGGCGTGGCAGTCCTACCTGGCAGTGATTGGCAAGATGAGGACGCGCCTCATCCGCAAACGCTTCCTGTGCCTGGGCTGGGGTGAGAGCGCGCACACACACACACATGCTTGAAGGTGAGGAACATCTGCTCTCCACCCTTCACACACACAAATCGATCTGGAAGGACACCATCTCGCTCTGAAACAGTGTCCCTAACCCTGTCTGGGTCCTGTTCAGCGTGTCGAGCGACATGACAAGTTGAGTCTGGGAAAAAAAAGAGATGACAAGAAATAGGATAAGAGGATAAGAGAATCTGAGGATAGCATGGGTCCCACGCCAGCCAGATCCGGGAAGATACGGAAGCAATTACAGCCCCCAATCCCTGTTCATTTCTGCGTGCTGCCGATTCAGCTATCTGATCTGTCAAGTCTCAGATGCCCCTAGCTGATACAGGACAGAGGGAGGGGGGGCAGTACGGTCAGAGGGAGGGGGTGGGAGAGACGGGGGAGATGTGGAGGGGGGGCAGTACGGTCAGAGGGAGGGGGGGTGAAGGAGGAGAGGGAGGGGCGGTACAGTCGAGGGAGGGTTGGAAGAGGAGGGGAGACTTGGTATACGTCAGAGAGGGTGGAACGAGGGAATGAGGGCAGTACAGTCAGAGAGGGTGAAGAGGAGGGAGATTGGAGGGCAGTACAGATCCAGAGGAGGGGCAGAGGAGGGAGATGGGAAGGCGCAACACTCCTATCAACACTGTGATAGTTGCCATGGTTACCGGAGGATCGAGTAACCTGGCGTGTGCGTGTAAAGGTTGGGTGGGGTCCTTTGAAAGGCTTGGTTATTATTTAATTGAAAATTGCCTCCTACCGGAAAGCAGCAAGCCCGACACCCCACATCTTTTTGTTAAAGTGCCTTTTCCTAATTGCTTTTCGTTTGGAGCTGTAATCACAGCTCGGTTAATTACATGAATATTTCAGAGCCAAGCTCATTAGGGGCCTTGCAGATTTCTCTCTGTGTGTGACACACACATGCATGTGCACACACACACACTCACTCACATGAATGGGTCAGTTGTAGCCCAAGGTAGGGCACACAAATTCATGTATTTTGCAGATAAAACCAGCTGAGGTGCATTGTGGGAAAAC
>BROE01000011.1:10447335-10472120 GCA_036571765.1 Plecoglossus altivelis | reverse complement strand
GAAGGGGGGGGAGAAAGTATTCTGGGTGGGTTCAGGGAAGTAAGACTGGTAGAGAGAGAACGTTGACATGGCTACAGGAAAGGAGAAGATGCCGGAACAGTGACAGCAGGAACCCTGCTGGATCCTCAGCCAAGAACAGAGGCTCCTGGAGAGAGAGAGATGCAGAAGAGGGTGGGGGGGCAAGGAGCAGAGGGGGGCAGTGTATCTGTAGAAGGAACTGGAGGGGAACAGAGGGGGGCAGGTGTATCTGTAGAGGACTGGAGGGGAACAGAGGGGGGCAGGTGTATCTGTAGAGGACTGGAGGGGAACAGAGGTTGGCTGTAGGAGGTCGACACAGAGGGAGGAAACCGTGGCTTCCTATTCCGCCTGCCGTGGTCCTGATGCAATAAGGAATGTGAAATATGTATGTGATTAGCAGGGAGAAGAGATTTGGGGGGGAGGGAGGAAAGAGGGGGTGGAAGAAGTGAAAGAAAGAGTGAGAAGAAAATAACCATAGAGATATGAGCCTTGTGATTGGTTAAAAAAGGAAAGTGGGGAGGGGGGGTGAGAAGAGAGTGTGATTAGTAGAGCACTAGGGCAGGGGCGGAGGGGAGGGGATGGGAAATATGAGGGCTTGAAGTGGAGTAAAAGAGACTGCATGCAGAGATCTATGGAAGAGTTGATTATGGAGAGGGTAAGAGAGAGGGAGAGAACATGCGTGTACTGTATGGATCCATAGGACGCTTCATCACTTTGAAGTGTTCTCCACACGCGGTGCCAACGCACACGGCGGGGAAGGACTGTATCAGGGCTCACATGGTGGAGACGCCAGCCAGGGAGGGCGAGAGAGGGAGGGAGAGAGGGAGAGAGAGAGAGAGACAGAGAGAGAGAGAGAGAGGAGGGGGGGGGATTTGAAGACATGGAACGAGACGCCAGAGCATGAAGTATTCATCTGACACGGCCTCTGCTCTGATCCCCACATGCAGCAGCTCGCTCGCCCGCCCCTGCTGGGACGGAACAAGGCCATTTCTGGCATGACCTCCGACACTGTCTATGCCATCCAATCGCACGTCATGCACCTCAGCCCTCCGCATCACAGATCCCTGTACAGTCACCATGTCGACAGCAGGATCTAGAGGGTTCTAGAAGGGCAAAAAGCGGGTGTTTGCTGTGTACGTGGTGTTTGCTTGAGGGTTCGCATCTCCACGTGTTTTCGCGGGGGCGAGTCTTACCTTTACGTTCTCCACATGGCAATACAGCCGTCAATAGATCCGCCAGGTACCCATCAGGGAGAGGAGGCAAGAGGTCTCATGGAGGCAGAGAGAGAGAGAGAGAGAGAGAGAGAGAGAGAGAGAGAGACAGAGAGAGAGAGGTGTGCGTTTGTGGAAGAGAGACGAGAAGATGGTCGAAGATGGTCGCAGCGAGGGGTCTTGGTCTAGGCTTGTCTTTGATTCAGAGAATGTTGGTTTTATTGGAGTGTTAACCCTGCTGGAAAGACCAGGGCTCCTATTCTCCATGTTTAAACTGGGACCTTGAGTACACTTCCAGGATAATCTCCCGCCGTCTCCTCCTTCAGCAGGGCTCGTTGTTCCCCGCGGCCCCAATATTAGTCTTTTAAAGTCCAATAAGAACCTCGAACAAGAGCTAAAGGAACCGACGGGTCTAGATATCCGCCACAGTACCAAGACAAATGAAAAGTCCTGCAAAGGTCTTTGATAAAAGGTGCTCAATTTCAACAAAAGCACAGATTCTCACGTCTCCCTCCCTGCCCTCCTCCCCCTTCCTCTCCTTCCTCTCCCCCTCCCCTCCTCCTCCCTCCCCCCTCCAGGTGCAGGATGCGGTGCGTTGCCGGATGGGGGGATGCAAGGACGACAGCGAGAACTCGCCCGACTCCTGCAAGAATGGCCAGGTGCAGATCATGGTGAATAACATGCCCATCTCATCTCACGCGACCCCTGGCGCCCCCCGCCCCCATCCCCCTCCCCCATCCACACGCTCCCAACATTCCCACCCACATGTGCTGCCGAAACACCATTCCAGAACCAGCCACCTCACCCCGCCCAACTGTTCCCGTGGAAAAACGTTAACATCAAGAACCCCCTAGTTCCTTCATCGCTTAACGCAACGCTCCTTAAATGGTTGTTTTACGTTCTCCGCGGCCCGGGCATCCTCGCCGTACCGCGTCCTCGCTAGAAGGTCTCAGACGGCGCCCGCCGCCCGCCCCCTCGCCACCAGGAAGGTGGCGGCGTGGCCGTAGTGTGGTTCCCACCACAGATCCTCATCTTTATTCAAACGGCACCAAGCTGCCTTCAGGTGGTTCTGTATCAAGTCGAGCTAATAGTGTGATAAATCATAAAGACATGAAGTGCCTTTCCAAAGTCAACGCGGTCGAACAGCTAGCGACGCTGCCGAGGAAACGTGCTGCTGTGCTTTGCACTTCAGCCGCCGTCGCCACGCCCAACACGAGCACGGCCTCTAGGCTCGGAGGGCGGGGCATCCTCTCGTGGGTCTAATCTGACGTTTGAGGGGGGGGGGGTGTTCTCGCTGCGAAAGAAGGCACCAGTGATTCATTTGCGTTGTCGGCATTACTTCTTAGGTAAAGACGCGGTAATCGTTCTCCGTTGTGGGAATCCGTCTCCTCGTTCAGGTTTTCAGGGGAGCGCAAATCCTTCCAACCATCTGGCAGCCTCACACACGTTTGTCGGCGAGATGTGTTTGGTTTGAGATGCCCCGCAGTCCCCCGGCCTCCCCTTCCTCCCGTCATCTCTCCCGCTCACGCATCTCTCCTCCCACTCTCTCCATCCCGTCTCTCCGACCTCCTCCTCTCTCCTCGCCATCTCTCCACGAGCAGAACCCGCAGTGCGCTAACGTGAGCTACAGCGGCCAGCAGTGTGGGAGCACCCTGCGCTACAGCAGCCCTCTGTGTCGCCCGCAGCCCTGCTCGCCCGCCTGCGCGCCGCCGTGCCAGCACGGCTGCCAGCAGGCCTGCTACCACAGCCTGCCGCGCGGCAACCATAGCCACGACCACACGCTCAACCACGCCCATAACCCCACGCACACCCTGGGCCATAACCACAACCACATCAGCAGCAAACCAGTACGTCAACGTCACGTAGGAGAGGATAGCTGATTCTCACTGTAGCCACGGTAGATTTCAGATCTCTAAACAAAGGTGCAATCTGTCTTCACATTGAAATGCACGGTATGTTTTTACAATTTGTGGGGTGGAAGGGGGGGGTGTATTGGTAAAAGAGACATAACTCAAAGGTTTGTTCTCTAATCTGAAAATTGCACAGTTTGCACCTTTAATGTAGACAGCCTGTATGTCAGGCGTGTAGATACTGTAAAGTGAACAAATGGAAATGAGTTGTCTCTGTGTTTGCATCACGTGCCGGCATGCATTTTCTGTTGAGGCGGGTTTGCAATACTGTGAATTGTGTTCTAAGTGCTCCGGTCTCCTCTGAGACCTCTCTTTCTCTCTGCCTCTTTGTTTCGGTGTCTCTCTCTCTTTTCCTCGCACACTCGGTGGCACACCCAACGTTTAAAAAAGACTTCGGAGACGCAGACCCATAGAGGGCATTGGGTTGTTCTGGAAGGAGGCTGAAGAAAGAGAGAGAGAGGGAGAGAGAGAGAGAGAGAAGAAAGACAGAGAGTAAAGGAAAGATGGAGAGACAGAAAAAAGGGCGAGAGACCAAAGCGATAGAGGGAGAGGGAGATGACGCCCTACGTGGAAACGAGGGCCGCGTTACAGAAAGTTGGAGGTCTTTTTAACGGAAGGGGCTTTGGAAACCCAAACAGGAACATCTAATGTTTTTAGCTTCAGTCAGGAACTAGTGCCTATTAGCATGAATGGAGGACGCAGGAAATGTGAGGGAATGGGTAAAGGCTTTTTTGCCCCGTTTTGAAAACGAAAAGGGATTTTTGAAAAGAGGGTAGTCAATTATGCCTGAGGAGAGAAGTACGGGTGCTTTGGGAGAGTTATATCAAAAAAGGAGTTATTAATTCAGACGTCGTTTACCTCAAATAACCTACAAAACAGCAACCAGCCTGACTGTTCAACAACTTTATTTCCTAACCTCCCTCTTAGCTCTTGTCTGTGTTCTGTTTCATCCCAGCAAGCACTCATTCATCTTGGCAGGAAATAACATCACTATGGAAACAAATGGGATTTTTTCTTTGCACATCGTGCGAACGTGAAAGGAATTTGAATGTTAACACTGATTGATGTGCTGGACAGGGACGCACATCCCATAATAGGTTCCCTGTCCGACGACGATGCCTCTTGTCTAAACGTCGCTCTTCTTTCTCATGCTCTCTGGCAGACGGACTTTGAAAAGGACGTTGACTTGGCTTGTCAGACAGGTAAGCGCCACACCCCCTTTTCGAAACCTCTCTCCCCCCCTATTGCTCTCGCTCTCTCTCCCCCTCCCTCTCTATTGCTCTCCCTCTCTATTGCCCTCCCTCTCTCTCCCCCTCCCTCTCTCTCCCCGTCCCTCTCTCTCCCTGTCCCTCTCTTTCTCTCTCTGTCTTTCTCTCCCTCCCTTCCTCCATCTCTATCTCTCTCTCTCCCCCTCCCTCTCTCTCCCCCTCCCACTTCCTCTCTCTCTCTGTCTACTTCCCCCTCCCTTTCCCTCTCTCTCTGCCTACTCCTCTCTCTCTCCCTCTCTCTCTCTCCTTCTCTGTCTCTCTGTACATCTCCTTCCTTTCATCCCCTTCTCTCTTCGTTTATTCATGGAGCGGCTGTGAGCAGAGACAGGTACAGTCCTGGTCCTGCCCTCCAGAGTAAACGCAGAGCTGGGAGAGATGGGGGGATCTGAGGCCAGGCACTTTGAGATGAGCAGCTCTTGTACTGTACCAGTCTATCTACTGGCATCTCAGTGACAGACATGAAGGACTCTGTCATCGAGTGTGCATGATAATGCTCTCATGTAGGGCGTTCAGTGGTATTACACGATGTTCCTGCCATTAGTGGGTGTACGTGCGCATGTGTATCTCTGTGTTTGCGAGCGGGGATGCGTGTGTGTGTTGATGTATTTCTACGTTTGTGTACCGGCGTGTGTGTGTTTTTGAACAGAAATGTATTAACGCATCGTCACTCTCTCTCTCCACCCTCGCAGAGAGAGGACACCCATGTAAGTTTGTCCCCCTCTTAAAACACTGTTGGGTCCTAAACCAGCCTTAGCTGCATGGCCTCCTCTCCAACCATGCAGTCGACCGCACTCAGACGGGATTGGCTAGGTGGAGCCCTCCGAACGCAGCTCACGCCTACCCAGTCCCGTCAGATCCGCTCACGCCAAGTAGGAGACATGGGGTAGGGTTCAGAAGCTTTGTTTAGGACTGGGCCTCCTCCACGTAAGTGTGATCAGGCTCCGACGGCCCAGTCCTAATATGAAATGCATCGCTGTGCTTTTGCTTCAGTGTGTAGAGTTACCAGAATAGATCTGGTGGAATTGGGACCTAGATTGGAGGAAAGCTTGACTTCTGATTGGGCCGTGAGCATGTGAACAAGCATGACAGTGTTAACCCACTGTGTTGGTTTTGCAGTAGGGGCATCGTGTGAAATATAAATCACTTCAACCAATTAAGAGCCAGCCATAGGTAGCTTGCATGTCCTTGCAAACCCTGCTGACAGGGTCACCATGACTACGATCCAACTTTGTTTTCTGGACTTGTTCAATATGTCGAACAATGAGTTCTTTTTCGTGTGTTTTGTTAGCACAGCCTAGAGGCTATTCTCCTAGATGAATTCCTGTTGAATCTCCCGTCAGCATGTAAACTATGTGTTGTTTTATCCGATGACCCTGTTGTTGTAGAATGTTCTAGAATAGTTTCCCCTTGTACTTCCCTCGAGCATGAGGCAAAACAAAACCGAGTGTGGCCTCTTGTTTTCTGTTTAAAACTGTTTTTGCAAAGAAACCACACCATCTGTCAGGTAATCTTAGGGCACAAACAAACACACACACATTCACACACACACACACATCCACATACACAGTGTAGAATAATTGTGTATGTCACATCGAGGTAGCGAATAATGAGTTCCCATGGCAACCGTGCCAGGACTACAGAGCTTGACAGTGAGAGGATGCTGGGTCCTCTCCTTTTTGCTTTCACTGTGGCTTCTTTCAACTAGTCAATAAGGCAGGTTTCTCCAGAGGCCCCGGCTCTCAGGAAAGGCCCCAGGCCAGAGACTTCGAGCCAAAAGTCACCTCAGCCAAATTTCCTATAAAACTCCTGCCGACCCTAAAACTCCTGCCGACCCTGAAATGAGGAAAGCGTGACTCTTCTTTCAGAGAGGTTGCTGTACTCCTCGTGGCAACGGTAGTTTAGTTTATTCACACTTCCTGTAGAAACTCGACGATTCTTCTCATGAATATTTTTCGCGCCATCAAGTTTTTTCATTTGAGTCAATAAAACTGCATTTATTCATGTGTGGTTGGAGGATGTTGTTTTGAATGAATTACCCAGGTATGTTCAATATGAGATCCTTTTTTCTGGAGGCGTTTAGGAGTTTTGGCTTCGCCTCCTGTTGCTCTCTTAATCTTCATCAATCTTAATCTCCTCTTCTGTTGGTGTTCTACCCCCATCTTACTATCTTCCTCATTTACCCCCCCATCAACTGCTTTTGGCTTGTGCTTGGTGACTGTCTACTGGCTCTGCGCACACAAATCCATGCATTCGTTATCCACTTATATTCTGTTTCCGCTGTGTACGGTCCCTCCATCTTTCATCCCTTCATCTGCTCCTCCTCTCCCTCCCTCTGCTGTTTTTGGCCTCTTCTTTTCTTCCCCCACATCTGTACTGTCATCAACCTGTTTGTATCCCTTTGCTTTTGTACGTCTCTCTCCATCTCCCCCCTCTCCCTCTCTCTCCTTCTCCCCCCTCTCCCTCTCCCTCTCTCTCTCTCTCTCTCTCTCTCTCTCTCGTGTCTCTTTTGATTGCTCCCTCCCCTCTTCTGCCCTCTCCTTCTTCCACTCGTCCTTTCTCCTTGCCTTCGCTCTCTCTCTCCTTCTCCTCTCTCCCAGTCATCTTCAAAGAAGTCAACACCTGTAACCCGGCAACCATCACTGGTACCCTCTCCCGCATCTCCCTCGACGACGAGGACGAGCCCAAGCTGGCGGCCCACCAAGAGGGGGGGGTGGGGGTCAACTTCAGCTCCCTGCCTGGGAACATACCCCCTCCCAACCTCATCGTTCAGGTCTTTGCTTGATAGATTGTCAGGATAAGTTTTTCTTGTGTAGCTTTTAACGTTCACTTATTTAGCCCATTTACAGCCCAAATAAGCCTTTTATATTAGATTTTACAGTTTGTTTTTTAAGCATGCTGTCTATCTTAGGGGCAAGGACATAATTATTTATAGAACTCATCTTCAAAAGAAAAACAAGAAGATTGCATTCCAGTGATAATCATTTCCCAGTCAAGTTACGTAATGTGGGAGAATGCAGAGACCCTGGTAGGCTCATCCTGCAGTCGTTCCTCCCTGCCTGTAGGTGCCACCACTAGGGATGAACGAGCTGAGCGAGACCCCCCTGAAGAAGGAGGTGAACGTGGAGCAGCAGAGGCAGCAAGGGGGCCAGCGCAGCGGCGCGCCCGTCTACCTGTGCACTGAGAGCAGCCTGGGCTGGGCTCGCCCACCCCCCAACCCCCAGGATGGTAACGGAGGAGGCGGAGAGGGGGACTACATGGTCCTACCTAGGAGGACAATCAACCTCAAGCCGCCTCCACCTCCCTCCTCCCAGGGGGGTCTGGGCCTGGGGGGCGAGGACAAGCCTCTCAACATAGCTGTGGAGGACCCCCCCTTCCCCCCACCCCCGTCGCCCATGACCCTCCACCCGGCTGAGAGCGAGGCGTACCCGGCCGACTTCATCGCCCCCGGCGACCACAACATGAACATCGCCATGAACCTCAACCGCTCCTACGGCACGCTCAAGCAGCTTCCTCACGGGCACGGACACCTGCTGGCGCCCGGCGGCCTCGTGCACGCCCACGCCGGCCACGTGCACGCCCACGGGCACTCGCTGCAGCTGAAGCCGGGCCAGAGGCCATCGGTGAGGCAGATCTTGACGGGGGGCAGCACGGCGGAGCGGACCAGGACGCTCCCACGCAACCTGGGAAGCAGCAACACCAACGCCAGCCTCTCTGCCGGGTCCCTGGAGGTGGGTAGAGGGACCGTGGGCGGGTGGAGGGCGGGGTGGAGGGCAGGGTGGAGGGCAGGGTGGGGGCAAACACACACGCGTGTGCTGCAGTCGGTTTAGAGGAAAACACACTGTGTGTAATTGATGGCGTCACATCCTACAGCTAGCACAGAGGGATTTCCATATGACTATTATTAGGATGGAGAGGCGAGGGAAAGACACAGTGCATTACAGGTACTTTCAGTGGAATGATGGTACTTATCGCTCACTGGGACAATGGGTATGGTTCTCCAGACGACGGCGGAGTGCGAATGTGTGAGTACGTATGTGGCTTCAATCTGGGCGAATAACATCAGAGGTCTGTCTGGATGCTGCCACCTGAAGACATGCACAAACACACACGCGCGCACACACACACACACATACACACTGGAGAGATACTGTGCTCTCACCCAAGCATGCTGACTCACAAGGTTGATTAAGAAAATGGAGACGCTTCCAGAAAGAAAAGTGCCGATGCTTCATTCAGGAACGAGGACATTAAGGACGCGCCATTAAACCGGCTCCCTCCTAAGATATATGAGTGTACTCATGAATATCTTTAAAGTTATCTCCTCAGAGAGGCCGAAAGGTCTCATCGCTTGGCACGATCAATAATGTATCTGCCGCTGCTATCATTTAATCTTTTTTGGGGGGGGGGAATAATACTTGATTTGGAGATGGATATCGGTCCTTCAAGATGAAGCTCCGTTCAGTAATTCGCTCCTCCGACTGAAACTTGATGAGGCGTAATGGGACGATTGAAGAAACAGACCTGAAAAGGGTTTTGATGTTGTTGATTTTAATGCTGGTCGGGGGAAATTAGGGGGGAGAAAGTTCACTGAAGATATTTTCCACTGGTGTGAGAGAGAGAAAAGCCATAAGAGGAAGGGGGGGGAATAAAGACCATTCAAAAAGTAAAAGTTCAGGCTAAACAAACTGAGCACAGCTCTCTTTAAAGTTTGTGTTTCTAACCCTGCCAGGCCTGTAATTTGTACATGGCCCATCAAGACTTTCCAGCCCAACCATTTACCCCACAGAGACACAAGGTTTCGTATGGTTGTGCTGTCTGCCTGTCGTTGTGTGGTGTTGTGTGTTCAGCAGATGTGTGTGGTGTTGTTGATGTGTGTGGTAGTTCTGCCCGTGCACAGTAGCTTGCTCGCATGATCGCTGAATTCACGTGCATGAGAGTTTGATGCTCAACTCGGAAACGCCAAAATTGACGGGAACGTTCCTCTCATGTAAGGAGCCACTCCCCTCCTGAGAACAAGAAAGCACTTAAAAAGGTGAGAGCTTGTCCGGTCACCCTCTGAGCACACCGTCCAGAGAACGCCGCTTCTGTGGCAGGTGGGCAGGGGGGGTCCTCTCTTTGTCGCTCCCCCCTCCCGTCTACACGCGCCCCAGAAACCTAGCTGTATATACATAGATCAACAGCTATTTTTTTACACACAAAAAACAAAGAAACTTTAGTTCTTTTAGTACCCTAGGAGCAGTCTCTATCTGTTTTATCTGAAAGGAGACCACAGAGTGATCTGAGGAGAGACAGAAGAGAGACAGAAAGAGACGGACGAGAGGAGAAGAAAAGAGAGAAAGAGAGAGAGAGGAGAGAGAGAGAGAGAGAAAGAGACCGAGAGACAGAACGAAACGAGAGAAGAGAGAGAGAACAGAGAAGAGAGCCAAGAGAGAAGACAGAGAGAGAGAGAGGAAGACGAGAGAGAGAGAAGAGAAATGTGCGTTGTGAAGAGAGAGCAAGCCATTGAGAGAACGTAATGTCAAGAGGCAAACTCTCTACCTCACTTTTCGATGCGCTAGAAATGAAATGGCCTACCGAGTGTAGCTGGAGCGAACGCAATGTTAGCTGAAACAAGGTCTTTAAATGGAACTTCAGCAGGATTTGAGTCACGGACTGAATCCAGATCCCATCTACAGATAGCTCTACTGGTCTAATGTGAAATCTAATTGATGTTTGATGAAGTTGTAATGTCAGCGGCTGACATTTAGCAGAAGCAGGAAATAATCAGGGCCGATTCCATGCAGTCACCCACCATTTTAGTGGTTCATCTCAATAAACCTTTGAAGACACAATATTGGTACCCCCCCCCCCAAAAGCATAGATATCATCTGCATTTTGGAGTAGTAGGGGAAGTGCGTATGCGTGTGTGTGTGTGCGTGTGTGTGCGTGTGTGTGTGTCTGTGCGTGTGCATGCGTGCGTGTGACGGACCGTGATTGATGATATCTTCTCTCCTCCTGCCTCCTCCTCCCCCAGAGGAAAAGAGTACGGTACTCTGAACTGGACTTTGAGGTAAGATCCCGCCCCCCCAACCCATCCTCAGCCTGTCTCTGCTTCTGTCTGCTTCGGCCAGGTTTGAGTGGCGCATAGAGGAGCCAATGGCACTGCTAATCCCTTTCCTACGCGCCTGTATCCCTTGTGCATTGGACGCCCTCAGTTAGTACTGTCCAATCGTTGTTGTTTCTCTTCAACAAAGATCTCGACCCGTCTAAACTTCAGTCAGATCTGATCTGATGGAATATGGACTCATTGGTTTCCCTATTATTTCATGAGTAAAACTATCCTAGCATGTTAGCGATCGGTCAACATTTGGTCGAATTCCTTGAACCCACAAGCTGTGTGTTCTATCCAGCTGTAAAAACCCTGTGCTCTTGGTTGAAGAAACAACAAGGATTGTTCTATTTGAGTGAATGAGCAGCGGAGACTTCAACTGACAATTTGTTGGTGTTTTCGTCCAATGGGTTTGGTTGTCCTTAGCAGTGTGTGTGTGTGTGTGTTTGTGTGTGTGTGTGTGTGTGTGGGAGTGTGACGGTGCATTTGTTTGTGTGAATTAATCTATAACTAATCTGTAACCATGGAATGATCGAGTCCTGGGAACCATGGGAATCTCCAGTCTAAAATAGCCTTCCTTTGAAATTCCCCCGCAGTCAAACTAAACGCATTGACACAATATCAATCAGTGAGTCGCTAATGGTTTCCCATATAAAGACTGGAGATTCACTTTCCACTTGTGAATGTGTCGGGTGGAGTGGTTGTCATCGTCCGTAGTGGCAAGTGTGTGGTATATTGAGAAGCTAACTAGCACTAGCGCGCCTAACCCCTTGGTTGCCCCTAGACTCTGGTCTGAGAACAGTTTCCTGTTGCTGCACCATAGCTGTACTCTGAGAATCAGCGGGAGGCGAAGCTGGTCCCGGGTCTGTGCCTACGGGAAACCTCTCATTCTAACCAACTAATACTCTTCCGTGTCTAGCGGTGTCTGTGCCACTGCATGAAAACCTACAGCAGACATCGCGTACCGTTTGTGCCTGGCCTTTCTGAACAGCGTGCGCTGTGAACGGCAGAGCTCCTTCTCCATCGATTATAATGCCATCCAAGTCGGCAGCCCTTAAGAAACACCTGTGCATTTGGAAAAGAAAGCTCCCCCCCAAAAAAAGAATGAGAACAGCATTTTCCCTCAGTGACAGCGAGTCTGGATCTCTTTTGTAAGGCTAAGAGCAGAGTGGCTAACAAGGTTGGGCAGAGTGACAGGGTGACAGACAAACAGAGAGGGAAGAAAGTGCACTTTGTAGTAATTGATGGAGGTGCTTAACTCACTCCCCAGCCTCGGATAGCTAGCGCAACTGTTGGTGGATGGCCTTTGCGACCTTGGGAGTGCTCGTGTCGATTAGCTAGCGAGGCGGCTAAAGCACTGACCATTAGCTCCGGGAATAGAGGACAGTGTCACACTGATTCTCCTCTCAAGAACTCACACTTCATCCAGAGAGGTAGCCCTGAGAGTCCTGTTTGCAGTTAGCACTCTGCCTTCAGACAATAGCTGTCAGCCGAACGTCAACAACCTGTCGGGCTAACTGGCTAACCGACTAGCATGTTAATCCCTTTTGGTTGTCACTCATTCGAAACAGAGTGCTTTATCAAACCGCGAGCAGCTGTCAAAACCGAGCCAGAGGTACTTTCATATTGGATCAAAGGAGTTACCGTTGAGTACTTTTTTCTCAGCTGACCTCGCTCAGTCCCCCTCAGCCAATTAGACGGCCCCACTCCATCCCCTTGTTTCTCCCTGCCTCCGCTTTTGGCTTTTCGTTTTCCGTTCATTTTTTTTTTTGCTGTCCCTTCCTCTCTCCCTTTCCAGAAAGTGATGCACACTCGCAAAAGACACTCTGAACTGTACCATGAACTCAACCACCCCTCCAAGTTCCACACCATAGACAGGTATAACAGGGACCCAGCCATGTCCACTTTCAAGGTAAGACAATCAAGCATAGAGGGAATTAGTGTCCTAACTAGACCCTCCACCACCCCCCACCCCCCGCCGCACACACCTCACACACCCTCCTGAGTTCGGTAGAGAACCGCAGCCAGTGCACCTTTTAACAACATCACCGGGACCACCTGTTCATTTGTGTGACGTGAGCCGACGGCGAAACCTGTCACCGGAGTCAGTGCATGATTATGATCGTGACCGTGCTCCTCCGCGTTTGATTGGACGATGGTCCAACCTAGGTTTGAGTGCGTCAAGGCAGGGAGAGAGCTCAAGTCAGATCTCCGAGCCCTGGGAAGACCATACGCTGAGCAAAATGGGAGCGCACCATCACCCAACACGTTATCACTAAAAACAAAACCCAAAATGTTGCTCTGGCTGTCCAGAATGATGTGACAAGGAACACACAGCCCAACAGTCTGGTGCTGAACAACTCTTTATTGTCCACAGGATGACTGCAGAATGTGTCTGATTTATTTGTCCACTAAAGGTTAGCACACATGGCTTGAAGGAACACTTTTATAATGGCAGCTAATGTCCTCATAAATATGTTTCTAAAGGGATCATATTTATAAGGCCATGTGGTTTACCTACCTGAGTGCATGTTCCGTAACTGTAAAGACCTGTTGATCTACCTAACAAGAATGTCGTTACCGTAATAGAAATGAGTAAACACAAAGTCGGGAAAACTAACCCATGTTAAATCATGTTTTTATGATTATTTGTGTCAGTGTGGTTCCTAACAGTGCCTTAATCAATTCATTGTTCTATTGTGTTGTTAGGGAGACACTGAAGTGCCTCATAAACATACCAGAATAGTCTTGTTGCTGAGGTATTGAATTTCTTGGAGGAGTATGTAAAACCTGCTTCCTAATTGGCAAGGCTGAAAACTCAGCGCGCGAACTTGCCGGTGCCTTCATAACTGTCACTTGTAACTATTGGTTTTCAAAAGCTGTCGTCGTGATGTTTCACTCCATCATAACCAATCAATGATCTTATCTGATGTCAAGCCCTTCCCTTGGAGTTATTCATTCCTCTTATTGGGCGAAATGAAGTTTTGCAACATGGAAAAGACCTACAGTTCCTGTTAAAGCCATGTCTGAACTGCGTCTGTGTGTGTGTGTGTGTGTGTGTGTGTGTGTGTGTGTGTGTGTGTGTGTGTGTGTGTGTGTGTGTCTGTCTGTCTGTCTGTCTTTATGTATGTCTGTGTGCATTGGTGTGAATGTCTACCCATTTGTGTGACAGAGGGGTGTGTGAATCATTAATGCACCATTAGTACCAGACTAAAGAGTCCCCGCTTGCACTCGCCTGACCTTCTGAGGGCCTGTGTCATTAAGATTTAAACACACACACACCTTGTGTGTGGAACGCATGGAGTTCTGACGTGTTATCCGGCCCTGATTGGTGTGTATTCCCTCAGTCTGCTTCACATCTCATTCATGCAGCGTGCTGAGAGCAGAGGCTATTCTGAAATGTCTCATACAACGCACACACACACAGACACACACACACACACACACAGACACACACACAGAAGCACACACACAGACAGACACACCAGATCATCAGCTTTGCACCTTCATTCCTCATTCGCTCAACGTCTTCATCGAGACGCCGAGAAACTCAACAAGTGCTCTCTTATTGGTCAGCCGATGTGTGTTTGGAAAGCAGGCTGTGGGAAACCTGCTGGTCAGGCCTAATGCAACACAGGTGCAGCCTAAAGACACACGCACCACAGCAAGTGTAAGCACACACGCGAGGCTAAAGCACTTACCTGTGCAGCTTTGTGGTACCCGGAAGCACGTATTAATTTAAACAAAAAGTGATGGAGAGGGTCAGGGTGGATGTGGGTTACTGCACTGCCTCCATTATTATCGTGGAAGTAGACACTGCACTTAAAAGAGAATAATTACACTGATAATGCTATTAGTGTCTGGCCTTCGACAGACCGCAGCTTGAGTTCAGCTCTGGGACTGTCAACAGGACTCACTCTTGACAGCCAGATGCTGACTGTACAGCAATTATGGAGATGTGTGTGTGTGTGTGTGTGCATGTTTCTGAATCACAGATCAGCGTGTTTCCCCGTATCAGTATATGAGTTTGGAATTCATAATTGATGACTCACTAATGGCATGATAATGACTGATTTCTCATAATAGCTATAATAACCCCCATTCCTTCAGACAACACTTTCTTCCAAAACTAAAAATGAATGCTACGATTTGAAGTGCAACTCATAATTAAAGACGGTGATCTTGTCCTCCACAGATTCCAAGATGTGTAATTAATGGGTTAGATGCCAAGTTTCCATAGTCACAAACACCCAATCAGGTTATCATGAATGTTAACCATATAATCCCAATATTACCCACTTAATAATATTACCTTTGTGTTTCCGGGATGACTAACTTTCATTGAACTCCTAACTTTACCTCACAACGAAAACACACAACTACCTCAACGACAACAAAAAAAGACTCGTAGACAACTTGAGGGTCACGTGAGCAGCCGTGTCGTTGGTCCAAACGACCTCCGAACTATAACCCCTGATGGCTTACGTCTGACCCTAACCAATCCCTCTAACCACCTAACTGCGGTGCGCTGCTGCTAGCGGCCCCTCCCTCCCCTACCCCCCCACGGGCCCCCTCCCCCGCCTCCTAGACAAACCGAGCCGCTGCTTGGCCGCAGCATGTCGCTGGTTTACAAAGAGAGTCAACGTAAGCATAAACAGCACATAAACATGCATAACCCCTAAACCAAACTGGGCTGTCTGAGTTAGCTTCCATGCATGGTGAGACTTTGCCTTGTAGCATTTAACGCCTCGATTTTTAAAGCAGCACGGAGACAGAAATATAGAAATGTGCATAAATGTGACCATGGATTGAAACCAACTCATCTAGTCTGACAGACTTCATTGGTAGCATCAGATTAGATTTATCCCTCCCTACAGTGAAGTGATCATGTGACCCTGGAAAGTAGATCCGGCCCCCTGGTGGTGTGATGGTGTAATTGACACACAAAGTGCTTAGTATCCTGTACTGTGCTTAGTACCCCTGAGTGTTATACAATACTTGGAGAGCAGCTGTCCAGTCTAAAATCAACTTATCTCCTTCTTAGAGGTTTAAAAATGATGGGATATATTTAAGTGACAATGTAGCTGGAACTCAAATAACTAAATGGATGGATGGTTAGACCCATCTAGCCTCCTATGTTAAATGGATTGTGCCAGATTACAGACAAGGGGTTGATATTGGACTGGGCAGACGTGTAAAGCAGGGGGGAAGGGGAGGGGGGATGTATTCAACATTTCGACACCAGCTTCATGTGTGATAAGCTATACAGGTGTTTTGTCCATTTCAGTGCCTCACCTTAATGTGACCTAAACAGCATCAAAGTCCTAATATAAAGCCATTCATAAGAGCAAGCCAGCGAAACAATCAAACAGGTTTATAATCACCTCATAAACTATGATCCACTGCTCATAAAGCAGCATTTAAACCCAGGCACTAAAACGGACCCAACACAATGTGTTCTGTATGTGTCTGTGAAGGCAACTATCGGTTAATGCTGAGTGAGTCTCTCCTTTATGAAGAGACGGAGAAAAGGTACAGGGGGGATGGGGGGGGGGGGTCAGGTGAGAATTGGTCCTGTAACACTCTACCCCAAAGGTAGAAGCAGATGAGTGGATATTACCAGACTGTCATCATCCCTATTCACATTCTTCACACGCTTGGTGCTTCTTTTGGTGCTTCCCTCTCCCGACCCACGGGTTCTTTCGATGACTGCAGCGGGTTCTGAGCGCTCCCCAGCAGGACCGGACACGTTCCAACCCCAGGCGCAATCAATCCAACGGTCCCGGTATCCCCCTGCGAATTTCCTGTATCCTCTGTAACCTTTTAATTTTACGGTCTCTGTTAAATAATGCCCTCTCCCTTCTTTTCCCACGTGACGTTAGTGATAGGGTGCCAGCGCGCCAGTCTACTGGCATAGCAGTGGCACTGCGCAGGCCGACAGAGAGGCAGTTAACCGCTAAGTGATGACGGAGACGCTAGCTGAATGGCGCTCCGCGCGGCAGTGCCCATATGGTCCCAAATAGATGGAGCTTGTGTTCCATCTATCCCTGGTAATAGAGACACTACAAATGAATTGCGTCAGTGGCCTGTGGCTTGGGCGGATAGCCGAATAGGGAGGCTGACTGACTGCTGAAATATGTATTAGCCGCAGCGCCTGCGCTAATGTTTGGATTCAGAATGGCTTCTCTCCGTCTCCATCACATTACACGTGGAGCCGGGCCATTCGCTCTCTCCCTCCCATTCTCTCGCTCTCTTAACTTCCTCCTTCTGTCTCTCGGTCTTCTCTACGCAGTTCAAGAGGTGAATGCTGAATTTCCGCACAGTGCCCAATGACTGGGTGATATATACAGCTCTAAATGGAGTAGGGCTGTGTGTCTATGCGCTTGTGTGTTCGAGCTGAACAAAAGTCGAGCTTATGCATATTTCAACAGTCGCAATGAGTGTGTTTCCAACTCAGCGTCTTACATGTTGCGGATGAAATGAAGCGTGTTTGGGTTGTCTCTGTAGAGTTATTTAGACATCAGTGACATGAAGAGGATCCAAATTGCGCGGGTGTGTGAAAATAGAAGGAAATGTGACTTATAGTGGGGAAATGGGGAAAGTTCTTTTGAAGGTGATCAACATTTTTTCTTTTTCACTTACAACCATCAATGGCAACGGATAAGCGACTGTATGGTAAAATACAGGCAAACACTTTCAAAGCCGAAGGAAAGTGCAATGTTTACTGCGTCTCCATTTCCAAAATCAATTAGCCTACACCGTCAAGAACAAGAGCACACTCAGTTTAAGCTATTTAGAGCTGGCTGTGGGACGTTGGATCATCAATGTGAAAGAGGCATTGAAGGTACGCTACATTCATAATGCATCATAATAGCAATGCTTAAAGGTTGCCCAATGTAATACAGAGATTTTTTTTGAAGAAATAAAAAAAAGCTCAAAAACGTTATTGAGTTAGTAAGAGCAATTTAACTGCTCTCCCAAACCCTTAGGTCCATCAACCAATTTGTTAGCATTAGGCTAAGGGCTTCCAATTTCCATACCAAGTTATGTTCATTTCCTTCTTTTTATCTCACACTCTCCTCTATTCATCCTCATCGTCTGACTTTTTTTTTTTCTCTCTCTTCGTGATTCGTTGTTTCTTTCACTAAAATAAGCCCTTACTGGCACAATCGAGGCATTAATTGAATAATTAATTCCTCTCATTAGCTTGTTTTTAATTATTTCCTTGCCCCCTTCTCCGTGCCGAGTATAAACTCATCATCTGTTGTCTGCCTTCCTCACAAATTGCCAATAAAAACCAAGGGCTGGCGCAGCCTAGCATTAGCGCGCTAGCTCTCCCTGGCTCTATCAGGGACCCCTAATGAGGAGACGGCTAGCTCAGGCGGAACGAAGCTAACGCTAGCTTCGCGCACCGGGAGTCACAATGCTAATTTAGCTCGTTTACTGTCCTTGGACCAATTAGAGGGAGGTGAAAAGGGCCAAGTTACTCGCCGTAACTGTTTGTGGACTGAAGCAAAGCCCCAAAGATGGGGCTGTAGAGTTCTGGCCTTCAGCACCTTGTCTGAGTGACTTACTGTTGTGCTCATTTGTTAGCTGTGTGTAATGCTAATGGAATTCGTTTAGCTCAACGTTTCCCAAATGTCCCTCTCAAGGACCTTTATTACCATGTCGCCATACGAATAAATCTTAATCTTTCTTTGCAAAGTATAAGTGGGAATAATAACAACTTTCCCTAGTGGTTGTGCTTTCATATGTGGTTGTGCGATTATTATGCAAAAGAAAGAAGAGGGCTATTATTTTCTGCCTATTAAAAAATGATATTGAATGGGGTTAGCACGCGCATCATCAAGGTCACTTTGATCCTGTGTTCTGATTGGCTCAAAAGACCACTGACAAGTCGCAAATCAAAAGTTGTTTTGTGATATCCACTCATCTCTGGCCTAGTCTTACAGGAAACAGTTCGATGATGCCGTTGTGTCCGGCATCATTGTTCAGTCTGTTCATCTACATGTTGATTTGTCATTTGAGTTTTGCCATTCGTGTGAAATGTTAACTGAATGTTGTTTGTGCTCTGTGGCGGCTTCTTCTTTTTTTTTAAACATGTTTTGCTTCTTTCTATCCTGTTTCTTTTGTTCTCTGTGTTGGCTGATTGGGATCAATATTTGCATGGGTCTTTAGTTTGACTGTAGCCAGACAGTCAGCAGAGCCAAGGGCAGCAAACAACAGAAAGGTAAAATGAACCAATAGGATTAACTGTAGTAGCACTCTCCTCTCTCACTCTCCACTCCTTCCCTCCCCCAGCCCCTCCACCCCTTTCACCACCTCTGCTTGAGTGCTCTCCTGCAGGTCCTGGTCATGTTCCACATGTCTAACATGTCTTTAGATCAGACCGCTAACCATTCTAGATTCTTTTTTTTAAGGCTGGTGCTCCAAATTCCCATGAACAGCATTCTTCTCTGTTATTCTGGTAGGGCAGTCTGGTCTCTGTGGTCCAATCTACTTTAGCTGTGTCACTTCCTGTGCATATGAACATTGGCCTGTGACATCACTCCCTTGTGAAGTGTTATGGGAAAGTGAAAGTAGAAGGAGATATAATATGGACAATATAGAAAGGATAAAAATATAGATAAAAAACGGAGATATGTGAAGCAAGATTGGAGGAGAATGGTCCCTCCGTCGATACGAAGGACATAATAAAAGGCTATTAGATTATAGGAAGAGGTGAGGATGCCAATCAGACTATAGATGAGTGAGTGAGTCATAAAGAACCAGAGATGAAGCAAGAAAGTGAGGGTTGGCTGAGAGAGAGAGAGACAGAGAGTCCGAGAGAGACAGAGAGAGAAGACAGAGACAGAGAGACAGAAGGAGAGACAGAGAGACAAGACAGAGAGAGACAGAGAGAGACAGACAGAGAGAAGACAGAGAGAGAGAGAATCAGCAGTCTACAGCACACAACAAGCAGCACTCAGCTTCTCAGTTGGTTGCCAGGTTGTGATTCCAGATACGCAAGAGGGGTTGCCAGGTTGGGAGCAGAAGGTGGGAATAGAACCATCAGGATGGGATTATTGTTAGTTGGAGACACGAGTTACCAGACTGGGGCTATTGGGAGCACCTCCATCACACTGGACTGAGAAGTAGCAGGCCAGGCTCCTCTTTTTCTACCTGCCCGCCGTCCCTCCTCCTCTATCATCCCCACCACCTGGTTCCTCTCAAACTGGGCTTTAGAAGAAACCTTGGACTTTCCTAACCTTGCTCTGTCTTTCCTGTAGTGTTTTTATGTACATTGCATTTGGACGTTTGTGAGTGTGTGTGTGGGTGTGTGCGTGCGTGCGGATGCGATCTTACATGACTTTGTTTGCTTTCCAGTTTGTGTGTGTGTGTGTGTGTGTGTCAGTGTGTCAGGAGAGAACTGGAGAGGACTGTGACACAGAGAGCAAAAACAAAAAAGGGGGGGAGAGGGGGATGTTGTATAAGCTCAGAGCTGACACTACTGTTCACCCATGCAGACTGTCAGTGATCGCCATCCCCCTCTCTCTCTCTCTTTCTCTCTCTCTCTCTCTCTCTCTCTCTCTGCCGTCCTTCCTCCCCTCTTTTCCCTCCATTTTACCACAACAGAGGGAAAAGCGATGGAGCATTTCGTCTGCCGGAGGTGAAAAGAACTCCTTGAGTGTAAGTAGCGGCCAACCGCCGGGAAGAGGAGGATGGGGCGAAGGGATGGAGGGAGAGAGCGAGCGAGGGAGCTACCGTAGGGAGAGGAGGAGAGGAGGAAGAACGAAACACACGCTAGCAGTGCAATCGCGTTAACCAAGTCTCCCAGGGATAAAGTTAGGCTTGACTGTAGCATTACCCACACTCCTGCATTACAAAATGTTCCTTCTCAGGCGTTTAGCATGCAAATTGGCTCCAAGATTATGCTTTTGTGTTCATTTTACCAACTGTCAACCCGCAACACACTGAGAATTATAATCAGACTGACAACGCCCCCTGGTGGTGGTATCTCACACGGGCGGAAGGCAATAAAAGGTGACACAAAAGCATACAATCCTGTGTGAGTGTGTGTGTGTGGGATAGTGGGGAGTAAGGACAAAGGAAAATGCTCAAATAAATAAGAATAATGTTTTAATATAGAGGTGAGTAGAGAAGAAAAACTCATTCTGATGGTTGTCGGGAGAGGGTTGCCAGGAGAGGGTTGCCAGGAGAGGGTTGCCGCGAGACGGTTGCCAAAAGTAGTGAAGCATGCACTGCTCAAGCGGTAACGCATACATGTATGCCATGTCTCACACACACACACGCACACACACACACACACACACACACACACTAGCCAGAGGGTTGTGGCAGCGACATAGTCCCAGATCCTGACATCTATCCAGACACACACACACACATCTCATTTTCAATCCAGCGAGTTTGGGGAGCAGAGCCAGAGGTTGTGAATCTATTTCCCTGTAGAGGTTTAGTAATGGCAGCTCAGAGATGTAACTTCAGGTACTTAGAAGGCCTGGACTGTGTACAGATTCTAGGAGAGATCATTCAAAACACAAACATAATGACTCCCCAGTGATTGTACTCTTGGATGATCCAAAAGCATCCATTCGATCGTTCATCAAACAGGAATCTTAGAAAATTATATGAAGCAACTAGTAAACAGCCTCCTGAATTGAGTCCAAAAAATGACGCCAACATTTTTGGGATTATTTGGATGTTTTGAAAGTTGAATCATATGGATGTTTTAAAAGAGCAGTAACTCATTGACATCAACTGAAATGCACTTGAAATATTGGTTGAAGCAAAAGAAAGAAACAAACTAAAAAATCTCTAAATTCAAATCAAACCTTGACGAGGTCCTAGGTTTGGGCTGAGCCCCTAATGTTAACAAGTGTCTGGCTCCGCCCCTGTTGTTTACAAACGTCTGGCTCCGCCCCTAATGTTAGCAAGTGTCTGGCTCCGCTCCTTATATTTACACGTATCTGACTCCGCCCCTAATGTTTACGAGCATCTGGCTCCGCCCCTAATGTTTACGAGCATCTGGCTCTGCTTCTTATATTTACTAGTATCTGGCTCCGCCCCTAATGTTTACAAGCATCTGGCTCTGCCCCTAATGTTTACGAGCATCTGGCTCCGCCCCTAATGTTTACAAGCATCTGGCTCCGCCCCTAATGTTTACGAGCATCTGGCTCCGCCCCTAATGTTTACTAGCATCTGGCTCCGCCCCTTATATTTACTAGCATCTGGCTCCGCCCCCAATGTTTACACACTTCTGGCTCCGCCCCCAATGTTGACAAGTATCTGGCTTCAATTTTCCCCCCACCCAGTTGACATGCTACGGCTTACACTCAAGAGGATCAGGTTCCCAAAATTCCATGGCTGTTAGCGAGAGAAGTGGGTCGACTTGCTTTGATGGAGCAACTCCCTTCCCTGACCTGTTAACATCCTCCATCTTCATGCAAAGCTGCATCTGAATCTATTTAACTCTTATCTCCGCCAGATAAGGATCCTTATTAGTATTATGGGTCTTATCTATCAGTAATGATAACCGCACTGCAGTCTTTAGGCAAATCAACGCGCACATGTATTGTGTTAGCAGGAAGTGCCTGCAGACCTCACGCAGCGATCGCAGATCGCTAGCCCAGGGCATGCAGGCCAGAATGATCAATCTGCAGAGCACTGATTAGGAGAGGTGAGAGATGCATGGGAGATAACATGTAGCTTCACAGCTAGGAGGGCAGGGGCATCCTTTAAAACAAGAACACACAGGGGGAAGGTAAAGATGTGGGCGCTAGCCAGTGATGTCCGCCGTCTAGCTGAATCCAGACGCAGTGAGAGCAGGAAGGGAGAAGGTTCCGGAACCAGACACTTCTAGAGTGCGGGGCTTCCCTCTAAGCTTGTGAGGGCAGACTCATAGACGCATCACGACTTGACTTCTGATAAAATAACTAAATCCACTTCCTGTCCACCTTGGTGACGTGATTGGCCGAGCGGACACACGAGCACGTCAGACAGTCGCACGCTAGGACCAGCCTCCTGTCTCATGCGTTGTTGTGGCTCTCTCTCCCTCCCCCCCCCCCCTTGGCAGGACAAGTCAAGCCCGGACGACCAGCACTCCTGGGACAGCTTCAAGACCATGACCCCCGAGCTGTCCATCGTGCCTGGGGAACAGAAGAACAGGATGGAGCTGCATAACAAGCCGTGGGACTCCTCATCCGCTAACACGCCCGACAACTCTGAAGGAGACTTCCAGACTGAAGTGTGAACACGTGCTTTTACGCAGACACACGCACACGTACACACACTATTATGGAATACGGACCCTCATACACACACGGACACACGCTCTCATACACCACTTACATGCAGAGGTTCTGAAAGCCTTTGAGTTCCAGTCTGATCTGCTTGAATTGAAACAGTATTTGTTTACTGGGAGACAGTGGACGCTCATGAAAACAAGGCTGTTCTTTTCTATATTTTCACATTTGAAATGAGAGAACAGAGACGTCTTGGCGAGCGAGACTGGGATAGAGACGTTTTTAAATTAACAGAAAACTATACAAAAAAAAAAAAAACTGTTTCTGAAAATGTCTTGATTTTATTCTGGAAAAAAAGGATTATCTTTCACCTGTTTGATGATTTGAGAAAAAAAAGAAGAGTATTTCTTGCACCATTTTGTTCTTTTTATAGAAAGGAAAAAAAGCTCACTGATGTTTCGCACACTGTTAACCCCCTTAGGCGCCCGTCTCTCTCTCCCTCCAAACAGGATGACTCAAGCACTCATTTCTCCCTTAATTCTTTCGAGGGCGGGGTTGGGTGTTGAAGATGGATTATTGATATGTGCCCACCCTCTGTCATTCCAGCGAAATACCCCTCTCAGTCCTTCATACATCCTCTTCTGTCAACACTGTATCTGTTTCTGTTTTGGATTATAACGTTTTGTCCTCCCTATGGTTGGAAATCTTTTCGTTTTGTTTTTTTCTTTCTTTCTTTCTTTCTTCCCCCTCCCCCTCCCGCCCTAAAAACGAGAGAAATATAATCCACTCGAGTTGTGTTCATGGTCTTTATGTTCCGGTCGGTTTGAAGTGGAGGTTTGGTTTGTGCTTGTAATGCCTTTTCCCTGTGAGACTTTCTCCCATGTGGACTTTTAAAGAATGATTTCTAACACCTTCTGGGTGACACGTGAGCTTGCTTTTCTGAGAGAACATCCACTGCATGTCTGGGAGAATACGACTTGGTGGCAAGGCAGGCTTTTTCTACATGATCTCCATTTGATTCTTTTTTTTTCCCCTTTTGGTTTGAGATAAAAGGCTTTTAAGATCGTCGACATTAGAATCAATTACACACACGCCCAGCCTAGCCTGCCTTTGTTGATGTCAGACAAGACGATGTGTATTCTTTAGCATATCTCCCTGATGGAACTGTTCCAGCTGCTTCTCTCCATTCCTTATCCACGCTCCGCCACAGATCCTAGTGAAAGTATTGATCGCGATGCCAAGCTTCCAGCCCCCTCAAAGTAACCAGGAAGTAGATGGCGTTAAGTCCTGAGAACTTTGAGGCACGGTTCTAACTCGAAGTGTCAGCGCTCTGGACAGAACAAACAATAGGAGAGGAGAGCGAGGGTTGAAACACCACGGCCGGAACGTTCCACGACGGCGCGTCCCGAGGTGAGAATCCTAAACAAGTCAATGTTCTCCTCTACGACTCCTCCTCTTTCTCTCACCATGCCCTCTCTCTGTCTCTCCATGCCCTCGCCACGGTCTATCCAAGGGAACATGAAATCTTTATGTAACAGTGTAGTCCGTTCAATCAGCGCTCACTTACACACTGCTCAGGGAGTCACGGTTGAAACCTTTGCTGAATAATCGATACGACTGTCAGCGGGACAGCGAGGGAGAGAGGAGGGAGAGAGAAGCGCGAAAAGAGGGGGGGGGGGAGAAGGATGAATGCGTGACTTATGGACGGGGTAGAGAGCGTTGAATGAGATCTACAGGTGGGGCGGCATGAGTTAAGGTATATTTTAATCTCAGTTTGGGATGCTAGATTTCTTTTATTACCAACGGGCCTGATTCTTGTATCTATTTCCTTTTTCACAGAAGCAGGTAGAGTGAGAAAGAGGAGAGAATGTGATGAAGGGAGAAAGAGAGCTAATAGGATGCAGGTAAAAAGACCTCCTGCCAGCATGAAGCCATTAATTAGTCTTCTCACACAAACCCTCCTCTTACCTAATTAGCCGGTGATCCAGGGAGCCGTGTGTGTGTGTGTGTGTGTGTGTGTGTGTGTGTGTGTGTGTGTGTGTGTG
>BROE01000011.1:10408120-10447146 GCA_036571765.1 Plecoglossus altivelis | reverse complement strand
ACTAACTACAGCTGAAGGCCTCCGCACTGTTTGCCTCTTCTCCTTTGTGTGTCCTAGTTACTTGCTTAAAGGCCATGGTCTGGGCAGGCTGGAAGCAGAAGTGCTTGCGTGGTCACTGTGATGAATTGTTGCATAGGAAATGTTGTTGCTGCCTGGCATCCTGCCCTGGAGGCTTGGATGGGTCTGCACAGAGAGAGAGAGAGAGAGAGAGAGAGAGAGAGAGAGAGCAGGAATTAGCTCCGAACCGTTATTATCAAGAGGATGGCGATTTGTCCTGACATTTTCAAACGCAGTCCTCATCCATCTGTTTAAGGATCCCCAGTGTCCCTAGCGCAGCCCAGACGCAGATGGCGAGACAAGAGTGCTAGCCTCTCTAACCTTTCCAGCTAATCAGCTGAAACACGCTGCTCCAGATGCCACCGTGTGGGGAGGCGCTATCCAGGCGCTTCAGGTCANGGGGGGGGGGGGGGGGGGGGGGGGGGCGTGTGCTGTCGTTATGGTAACCGGAGGCTGAGGTGTGAGGCGGGTGGACGGAACACCTAGGAGACAGGTAAGTGAGACTAAGTCAGATTCTCACTGGCCGCTGCCCAGACTGCCGCGTGCCTTGGCCTGTGTTGGGACACCTGCATTTTGTTTAACCAATCAGCGTCAAGGACGTCTCACCTCTGACCCTCTGCAGAGCATTCTGTGAAGCCTAAACATCGCTTCCCCAAAGCGCTCACAAAAGTCTATGTGTACTTCTCTGTGTGTTTAAAGAGATATACACGTTTACCTATGGTTGTTTATGTTGATGGACCACTGAAGATTTTGAAGCGGTTTTCCAAACGTTTCAAGGCACCACTGAGGGTAACGTTCACGAACGACACTGGACATCCTGAAGGAGTGAAAAGCTTGGCATTTGAAGATAGGTTTGAAGATCGTGTGCTTGTCAAATCAAAATCACAAAAAGGCTGTCATTGTCAAGTACAGCGCAAGACAGTCACGCTACAATTAGCCACCCTTTAAGCTATTCTGGAGAAACGAACTCAAATACCCATCATCCCTACTGGTGTAATAACGACAAAGCCCTTCCTTTCCTTTATTCCTTTGTTTCAGTTTTTTTATACATAAGATTGTACAAAGTAGTCTAATGTTTTCATAGAGTGTCTTTTTTTTATATGAAAATAAATTTTCAAATCGATCCAAGCGTTGTGAATCATTTGGGCCGTGCGGTCTCCACGCTGGCAGGTTTAGTCGGTCTCCGCTGGTTTATCCGGCTCGTTGACATCCGCATCGGCTTCTCATCGCCACGGCGCCGTGCCTCAGCCTCCCCTTTGATGTGTGTTCAAAGATGGGTTGTGATGGATTCACTCTAGACTCGAGTTATCGCTGCGCTGCTGGGCCGAGAAGCGAGAGGATACAACATACTGCGCACGCCCCGCGCTCGCTCGCCCGCTCTCCCCGAGGCCTGCGGGTAATTAAGGGAAAGTGCAGACGTGTCCGCCCATATAACGTCCATAAGACACAGGAGAGAGAGAGAAAGAGAGACCACAGGAACACCGCAGCTGAGGGAGATGAGATGGAGGGAGAGAGCGGTCAGAGAAGGTGAAAGCGGAGGGTCGTACAAGAGTGACGCCGGGATGAGATAGCGAGAGACTAAGAGAACGCGAGAGGGTGGATTTTCGACAGAATTCCGGAACAGCGAGTCGCAAAGTTATGTTGCGCTGAAAGCCCTTTCGTCTTGTTCTCCCACAGGATTCTGGGTAATCAGGCGGCAGTCTGAAGGTGTCACTAGTAAAAGGCTTCTCTCACATGGAGCAGAGAGAGAGAGAGAGAGTAAAGGGGACGGTGAGGACAAGGAGAGACAAGATGGATTCACTTTGCCACCCAGCATAACGTCACATACTGGAAGCAGAGAAGCCTTGAGAACAAGAGACAAAGAGAAGAAAGAGAACGACTGGGGACAAGGTGATTGAGAGAGTCGTTTGCACTTGCTGGTGCAGTGTGTTCTTGTAGCAGAACAGCAATAAGAGTCAGGAGGGAAGGGGGTTGTCAGGAACTGAGCTTGCAGTAGCCAGGTGTAAGGGACTGGAAACAGGGAAAATCCATTGGCTTAATGCAGGTGTCATTTTTCTCTCCTCCCCCAACCCCTCCAGTGCTCAGCAGGTGGTACAGTCCCATTGGCCCTGACCCCACACCACTTAGATGGAGCCCAGACACGAGAGGTAATGGATCAATGACAAGGGGCAGCGGGCAGAAGAAAATGATGATGGAAAAGGCCTGAAGTGAAAACAGTAGTTGGTGTAAAAACGGAAGAACTTTTTCTTTCTTTCGCTTTTTTAAAATGTTTTATATCAAGTCACCTCAGCCCACATGTTGAATCCTAAATGGGGACTCCTTGCTGTGTGAGGAAGGGGTGGCTATCAGTTGCTGTGAGTCACCATACTGTTTAATGTGCAGACAAATCACTCCGAAATCATCCACACACGGCGGCACGGATCAGACGCCCTCCAAGTCCAGCCGTGGCAACCGTCTCCGTTCAACCCAGGTGCCTGGCACGGACGCGGCCCAGACAGATTGGTTCTGGACGACATCCACCCGCCACAGCGACACCAGAACCTAGCTGCCCGCCATCTTCCCTCTGCTCATCTCTGGGCTCCTGTCTGAACAAGATCATTTGGCGGTCCAATGAACAACCCCAGAGAGGCAGGTTAGGCTAGCCGTGGTGTTCTAGATGATTCTGTCACCGGCCCTCGGCCAAGAGGTGTCAGACGCCTTTGGATTGATTAGCAGCGTGCTGAAGTGTGAGCCTTGAGGTGGCCCAGTCTGGCCTGAGTTGATTCAGACACTCAATCTACACACCATCCCCAGTTTCACACTACGAGGTGGAAGCACAGACGAAATACCTTGGGCAGGTCTCTGTAGCCAGCCTTTCTCCACCACCATCAACAGGAGGGGGACGCAGAGTCGCGATATCTACCCAGCAGAGGTGTTCTGAGTCTGGGGTAATGAAAGCCAACGCGGTCTCTTCAGCCCCAGCTATCTTGGTAATGACCAGCAGCAAGAGCTCCAAATGAGTCTCTTCAAACGCCTCTCCGCTCTGCCTGTCCGCGTCCCTCAAGGTGTGCGCTGCTGGCTAAGGCCTTTCCACATCTCATTGAGCTGGTCCAAGATGTGCGATTGGATTCTCTGTGGATGGTCCCAGATTTAGCAGGAGATGTTAAGCTTGTGTAACTCTGGTGCGATCTGCTCAATGGTCGGAACCTTAGCTTATGGCGCAGTGATGGGAGGAGTCATTAGAGAAAGGGAAAGAAAAAGACATTCCTTGCCTCATCCACTCGCTATCTCTCTTGTCTCTCTTCCTCTTTCGCTCTCAGCACACGCACAGGTGACATCGCCATGACAACTGTAAGGATTCCAGATGAGGAAGTCATTCTAACTACCCCCCCCCCTCTTGTCACGGTCTCTGTTCCTCCACGTACAAAAGATGAAGTCTTCCATCACCTCTCTCTGTACAAAGCTTTGGAGACCCTCCTCCCCCTTACACACACACACACACACACACACAAACACACACCGTACCTGAGAACATACAGAGAGGAGCACGTATTCCTGCCCGCTTCTCATCCCCTGCGTTCCTATAGGGGAATCTCCACCCAGGCTGTCTGGGGAATGGCTAGAGATGAAAGCAGGATGCGTTCTGGGATCCCACCCCCCGTTCCCCTTCCAACGCTCCCGCCCCTGGCACCCCCCCCCCCCCCACACACCCATGCCTCCCCTCCTCCCCCCAGGGCTCGGAATCGTTATTTGATCCCACTCAAAGAGCCGCTCTGCACCAAGCTAACCCACGGCAAGACAAGAATAGATGCCTCCCTACCAATCCCAACCTACAATCACAACAGGAGCATGATGGGATGGATGGGCCGGCCGTGACAGGGGTGTAGCGCACACACCACACACACACACCACACACACCACACCACACACACCACCACACACACACACCACACACCAGCCACACACACCCCACACAACAGCACACCACACACACAACACACCACACACACACACCAACACACACCACACACACACACACCACGCTCACCACTACCACACCACACACAACACACACCCACACACACCACACCAACACCACACACACACCAACACACACACAACACACACATCAGCCCACAACACACACCACACACTCACTCACACACATATACACATTTTTCTTTCTCTCTCACACACACTGCATTCATCTCTCTCACACACACTACACACTCACCACACATACGCACACCACACAAACACACAAACAAAAACACAAACACAAATGTACAGTATACACACGCGTACAAACACACACACACCCCACACACCCCACACACACACCACACACACACCACACACTCACCACACACACTCACGCACACACAACACACCTCGACCTGCTTACGATCACGCATCAGGCGCGTGCCACACACCCCCACAGCACCCGAACCCGGCCGCAAGAGGAGGACACACAGTCACCAACATACACACACCCCAGCACACCTCACAGCCACACAACCATACACACACCACACACACCCCAGCTTCAAAGCGCCTGGCTAACTCTGGTGTATAGTTACATGCAGGTATAAACACTGAGATCGATATCATCATTATGCACCGCCGTGGCAATAGGATCTTTGAAGGGATGGTTTAGGATTCTCTTTGAATGGGGACACGGAGGTGTGTGTGCGTCCGTGTGTGCGTCCGCGTGTGCGTCCGCGTGTGCGTCCGCGTGTACGTCCGTGTGTGCGTCCGTGTGTGCGTCCACGTGTGCGTCCGTGTGTGCGTCCACGTGTGCGTCCACGTGTGTGAAATGTACAATGTTTCACCCCCTGGTTTTGTTTCAATGATAACTGCCTCAAGGTTTCTTTCAAATTCGAACATCAAATCAGTCCGAGCAAGGATGACCCAACATAAGGCTTAGCTCCTGATGCTACCATCGCTCACCTCCATCCCCGGTGCTTGTGGAACGCCGGAAGCACTCCGTGTTGTTGTCACGACGACATCCATCCCGTCTAGACACCCCAATCCTGTTTTCCTAGTTGCCCCAATTACTTACAGCAGCACATACTGTACAAACAGCAGCCCTTCCAATGCACAGCGGTGAGGTTTTAAAATAATAATGACTTTGTGTCTTATTTACTGATTACACCACATTACGAACACACAACTACAATCCCAACAACAACTAAATAGTGCATGAGTCTTGTGTGATGTTAAGCTAAAGGAGGCTTGGTATGAACTGTAACACAGCTGTTTGACTAGCGTCAGTGTACTGCAGTGGCAGATCTCAGAGCCTTCGCTAAAAGAAACTTCTTCTTTTTTTGTAAAGGGCCTCATCAATGTTTCAAGAGTAGTCAAGAAACCCTGAGCGCTTTGAAGATCTCTGCCTCTTGTAAATAATCAAACTTTAGCTTCCTAAAAATATATCTGGTCTTTACTCATCTTGTTTGCCAGCATCCGTTTAAATGAAAGTCAAGAAAAGTGCCGAGCAGGCAAACAGAACTCTCCCTCCGTGGCATCTTATACCTCAGCAAACACAAATATACATTCTGACCCATCTTGAACATATTTGTTTTAGACAAAACAATGAATTATGTGTGTTGTCCAAACTGTAGGAATCCATTTGTTTGAGTGGCAGTATTGCTCCCCAGGTTGCATAGTCCAGTTGCTGTGTGTGATATACAGCCATGCTGGAGTGTCATTCAGGTGTTTTAGAGCTGACCACAGTTAAACCGGCCCTGGTTGTACCTCATCGTGATGAACATGTGATGTCAGAACGGGATTTTTTTTTCATCCATGCTCTGGTTCACCAAACCACCACCACCAGGCAACAAGATACATGGATTTATATTGTATTGTGGTTCTGTCTGTCTCTCTGGGTTTGCCTGTCTATCTGTCTGCCTGTCAGCCAGCCAGCCAGTCTGTCTGTTGATGTGCTTCCCTGTCTTCCTGTCTGTTTCACAGTTGAGTATGAGTGGACAATTTGTCAATAGATCCGTCTACGCCTGACATGAATCAGCCCTATCCAGCTTAAGACTTTAAGGACTGTTCCATCCAGTGGGGAGATAATAGACACACATCACAGACGGGCAGTGACAACCCATAGGCAAGGATGGAGAGAGAGAGACATAGAGGGAGAAAGAGAGAGGGGGAAAGAGAGAGACATAGAGGGAGAAAGAGAGAGGGGGAAAGAGGGAGATATATAGGGAGAGAGAGTCAGAGAGATGGACAGAGGGAGAGAGAGAGAGAGAGAGAGAGAGAGAGACCCAGATCTCCAGCATTCAGTGTCTCTGTCCTGTGAAGTGATTAAGGGAGAGGCAGCTATCTTTGGAGATGGGCATTAGGACAGCCTTTAGGCCAGCAAGGCCTTGTAGAGGAAGGGAGATGGTGTGGGGGAGGTAGAGAGAGGGAGATTGTGTGCGAGTGTGTGTGTGTGTGTGAGAGAGAGAGCTGGACAGATGGAGGGGGGCTCTACGTTTGACACTCAGCAGAGCCTGCTCTTGGCCTTGAGGTGCACCATCACCATGCCAACTAGCAGAGTGTGACTCCCCAAGGAGGGATGGAGACAAGAGGCAGAGGCCGCAAGATTAAACTGGCGAGAACAGAGGGAAGCGGACGAACAAGAGAAAGAGAAAGAAAGGGGAGAGAGAGGGAATCTGTGGAAGAGGATAGAGAGAGAGAGACGGAGAGCGAGGGAGTCTGTGGAAGAGATAGAGAGACGGAGAGAGAGGGAGTCTGTGGAAGAGGATAGAGAGAGAGAGAACGGATCAGAGAGGAGGAATCTTGGAAGAATAGAGAGACGGAGAGAGAGGGAATCAGTCAAGTGTGTCACTTTAATGAAGTATCACGACCCCTGTCCCTCACCCCCCCCCCCCCACCACCAACTCCCCCGCCCCCACACTCACCCACCCTCCCTCCTCTCTGGACGTCAGTGCGACGCTTCGCCAGGTGTTGCCGTGGCTACAGCGCCTGCCCCGCCACGGTGAAATTCAGAACTAATTTGGACACAACCTGGGTCTGGAGGGCCTGAAATGGATTATGGGTGGCGAGGTAATGTGATTCGCCAGCGTTTCCCTCTGAAATTAAAGAGCGCCTCGCTGGTATTAATACGCATGAGATGGAATCAATATTCTCCTTCTGTTTTTCTGGGTTCTCGTTCCCTCAGTTCTCACATCCTTTCTCTTTATCCTTCTCTCTCTTTATCTCTCTCTTTATCCCTCTCTGTCTCTCTGTCTTTGACTCTCTCTCTTTATCTGTCTGTTTATCCCTCTCTCTCTCTGTCTCTGTCTTTGTCTCTCTCTCTCTTCATCTCTCTTTATCCCTCTGTCTCTCTGTCTTTGTCTCTCTTTATCTCTCTCTTTGTCTCTCTCTGTCTCTCTCTGTCTCTCTGTCTTTGTCTCTCTGTCTTTGGCTCTCTCTGTCTGTCTGTCTGTCTCTCTCTCTCTGTCTTTGTCTCTCTTTCTTTGTCTCTCTCTCTGCGCTACACCGAGGCGCCAAGGCTGTTGTCATGTCTTTTCGAATCCCCTCCGCCCATTTTTTATCCATTGTTCCTTTCTCTCCATCTCTACACCTCTCTTTCATGTCAGGTGATATTTATGTCCATCTCTGCCTCTTTATGCTCTCACCCCCTTCCTTTTCTCTTCCTGTCTCTCTGCCTTCCTTTCCAGTAAACTACACACCTTTGTATTGCAAGGCCTCCCTCATCAAAGCTTAGCTTGTATGTGTGTGTGTGAACAGGCATGTCCACAAATACAGCATGCGTGAGTGGGCGGGTGAAAGTTTGCCTGGACGTGTGCATCTGGTTGTGTGCATGCGAGTGAGACTTTTGAAAACACAAGGCAGTGCTCGAGCTGTGATTGAACGCCACCGAGGAAGTGGAGTGTTTAGAACACGAGAGAGTATAAGAGAGAGGAACACATGTTTACTGAGAAAGATGGACAGAGGAATTGTCAGGAATGGAGAGATAGGATGCCAGACGGAACAAATTCGCCACGAGAGATAGAGTAGAATATACATATGGTGAGGAAGAAGAAGGGAGAGGAAGAGGAACGTGAATGGAGGAGAGACAGCCCACTTGTCGAATGCTAAGAAGCAAAACCTGTTGAATCAGAACTACTCAAAATGCAGAAACTATACGATAAGGACGATGTCGGTGTCTCCCGCCCGGTCATGTGGCTGCAGCGACGAGATTGTACGGTCCAATCGGAAAGTCGGTTAATGTGTGAGAGACAGAACCAGAGAGAGGGGAAGATAAAGATATGCGGAACTGTAGGAGATGAGAGAGACGGATCAGGGAGAGAGATGAGAAGACAGAGGAGAGATATCGAACGGCGTGTCGGAAGAGAGAGAGAGAGAGAAGAGAGCAGATGAGGGAGAGGAGAGAGGGGAGAGAGAGAGAGAGAGAGAGAGAGAGAGAGAGAGAGAGAGAGAGGGTGAAACACAGAGAGGTTATTTGGAGGAAATATTTGAGGACTATTACGTTGCATAATAGACTGTATCTGAGGTTTTAGTTGCGGTTAATTATTTTGGGGGGCGGATGTGAGACGGGTTGGTATTTGGCAGAATTCAATTCAATCATCACTCCAGAAAAGTCCTGATGAGAGACTCACTTTCAAGCGTCTTTTCATGCTTTTATTTCTTTGTTTGATTCCTCTCCTCCATCTCTCTGCCCCCCCCCACCTTCAAATCTCCTGCCATCATTAACATGGCCTCTCCTCCTCTCTCTCTTTGCTCATCTCCTCCCTCCCCCTGGCCTTTCTCCTTCTCTCTTTTGTCTCCGCTTACCGCTCCGTCTATTTCTTTCTCTATCGCTCTGTCCACCCCTCAGTTTCTCCCCCTCTCTCTCTCTGGCCCTCCATCCACCGTCAATAGTGTTTTAGACGGTCTCTTGTTCTCTCTCTCTCTCTCTCTCTCTCTCTCTCTCTCTGTGCAGACCCATCCAAGCCTCCAGGGCAGGATGCCAGGCAGCAACAACATTTCCTATGCAACAATTCATCACAGTGACCACGCAAGCACTTCTGCTTCCAGCCTGCCCAGACCATGGCCTTTAAGCAAGTAACTAGGACACACAAAGGAGAAGAGGCAAACAGTGCGGAGGCCTTCAGCTGTAGTTAGTCACTGTTCTCCAGGCCGTGGGCTCTGTGCTGGATGGCTCTGAGGGCACCGCCTCCTGGTGCGGTACAGCTCAGAGGAACTGCAGCCTCCCTCTCCCTTCATCTCCCTCCCTCTCCCTTCATCTCCCTCCCTCTCCCTTCATCTCGCTCCCTCTCCCTTCATCTCCCTTCTTCTGCCTCCTTCTCCCTTTCCCTCCCTCTCCCTTCCTCTCCCTCCCTCTCCCTTCCTCTCCCTCCCTCTCTCTTCCTCTCCTTCCCTCTACCTTCTTCTGCCTCATTTTCCCTTCTTCTCCCTCCCTCCATCTCCAATCCTCTCCCACCATCCCTCTCCCTTCCTTCCTTCCTTCCTTCCTTCCTCTCCCTCCCTCTCCTTCCATCCTCAGCCTGTGACTGACAGCACGAAGCGTGGCTCACGGCATGTCTGACTACCCAGAGGGTGTGTGTGCTTGCATGTGTGTCGGAGTGAGATGGAGGGAGAGAGAGAGGGAAAGTGAAAGATAGAGTTGGGGAGAGAGAGAGTAGGAAATGGAGAGAAAGAGAGGGAAATGGAGAGAGAGAGGGGGGAATGAAGACCAGGAGAGGGCGAGAGGGAGAGAGGGAGAAAGGGAAAAGGGAGAGCGGACGAGGGTGGAGAGAGGGAAGGGAGAGGGGGAAGAGGACGGAGAGACGGAGGAGGGAGAGGGAGAGAGAGAGAGGAGAGGAGAGGGAGAGGGAGAGGGGGGAAGGGAGAGAGAGAGGAGAGGGAGAGGGGAGAAGGGGGGAGAGGAGAGAGAAGAGGAGAAGGAAGAGGAAAGAGGGAGGGAGAGGAGAGGAGAGGGGAAGGGAGAGAAGGAAGAGGGAGAGACACCAGGAGGGAGAGGAGGAGGAGTCAAGAGGTAGGAGGACGACGAGAAGCTGGAGAGTGTGATAGGGAGCCACCCTGCATGGTGTGGCTTCTGTCCCTCAATCCCGTCCATGCCAGCCTTGTGCTTCACACTGAGGTCCCATCGTTGCTCACCAGTTCGCCTCTGACTATCATTCTCACACCTGACTTCACCCAACCCATATCATGGGTTGCCAGGATTTTTCCCCAGCTGAGATTGACCCATTGATTATACATCGCTCACCCTCCCCCCATCTATCGTATTAAATTCTCCATCATTGTCTTAGGACAGGCAATGCCCTATGGTAGCTCTTGCCTCCTCTGCATTGAATATAGGATCATAGTGCCCTAATTAGTGCTGTCAATGATTCAAAATCTAAGAGCCTACATCCCAATCCCATGTAATGTTGGATTGAGGTTTTTCAAGTGTTCTTAAATGTTAAAAAAGTCAACCACCTCTAAATTTCAATTATGTTCCATTGTCGTTACTACTTACTGTCATTTACATGAAGATAGAGTTGTTTTTAACCCTGAATTCATTTCATTGATGTTTATTGCTTTATTGGAGAGCAACAGTTAATTGATAGCTAGTTGAAAGAAGTGGAGGACATACAGGGCATGGCCCAGGACAGAATCGAACGTGGTGAATCATGGGACATCCACATGTCTATGATGGGTTAATGAATAAAGGGTTGAGGCCTTGATATAATCCAGCTCCATGCAGCTTCCTTCCATCTCTCTCCCTCATCTGTCTCACCAGCGGCAGATCATTGTTGCAGGATTTTCCCAGGTCTTGAGATTGACATTGATTTAATGATTTCTCATATGATTAAATCTCATTTCTGTGATTTCCCCTGAGTCCTTCGCTATGATATGAGAGGCAGAGTGGCTGCATTTTCAAATATAACACCTACATGATTTCCCATTTACAAGTATGTTCTGTGTGTGAATGTGTGTGTATCTGTCCAAAGAGAGAGAGAGAGGGACAGAGAGAGGAGATTAGGACCAATGAGGGAGACAGACTGGTCATACTCACATGAATTAATTAACAAGCTGTTTCGAGTGTGTGCGACGGCAATCGCACTTCCTGATCAAACAGAACAGCAAAACACAGAGCATCAAAGAGGTCAATGAGACTGCAGCATCGGACTTGAACTGCATGAAGGAAATCCCTGAGGAGTTTGTCATGACTTTGACATGTCAGTTCACTTCAGACTTGGCAATTGCAAAGCTGCCAATCTCGCACCATTAATCAACCCCCCAACCTCCACCCCTCCCCCACACACACCACACACACACTGTATGTAAACCCCCCTACCCATCCCACACACACACACAAACTGTATGTAAACCCCCCTACCCATCCCTCTCTCTCTCTCCCTTCCTGTGTCACGGAGAACAGATCCAGACAAGGTTGTACGTGACAAAGATCCACCCTGACAGCTTGAAACAGCAGTTAACGGTTCCTCTCCCTCGCGCCCCTGGCAGAACATGGTCGGGAATCCCAAATGCAGAGAATGCCGTAACGGACCAGGAAGGAGAAACAGGTGCGGCTCAACACCACCACCTCCTCCACCACCGCCACCTCAACCCCACCCCGCTCCTTCTCTTTCTCTCTCTCCATCATCCTCCGCCGCTCTCCCTGTCAGCCCTCCCTCTCCTCCGCTCTCGCTCCCCCTCATCAGGTTGGCACCTGCCAGCTCGCTCGCCTCCACTGTCACCCGGCCCGGATGACTGGCGTTCCTCCTGGCATCCAGCGTTCTATTCCAGGACGGTGCCTGTTCACTCCCTCCCTCTCTGACATGTGACGACCAGGCGAGCGGAAAAGATCTACTCTCCAACCATCTTTGAAACTCCTGTCTTTTACAGACTTTGTTGTTTTTTTAACTTCGCTTATTTGCTTATTTCGTTTTTCCAGTCTTCAACTCCAACAAAAGTAGCCTCGCATTGATATTATGCTCCACAAATGTTGTCCAAAGTTGAAACGCTGTAGTCGTTAACGTGGTACTTTTCAGGTAGTCGGCTATCTATCGTCTATCGTCACGGCTCGGGAGGAGGGAAAAAAAACCCACCCACGAAATACCTGTCGCTCTGTCATTTTGACGATGTCACTTCCTCGTCTAGATTTCCACGACTTTGGCTCACAACCAGCTGTTTCTGTTTCCCAACATGAGCACTATTGTGGTGGAACTCTCTCTCTCTTCGCTAATTGCCTCATTTCTCGCCATGCGTATTTGCGCCTCCCCCCTCCTCCCCTCCCGTCCTCTCCTTCTCCTCCCGTTCGGTCCATTGTTACACTGTCGCAGTCTTTAATTGCACGCGTGGGGGGGGGGTGGGAGGAGAGGAGAGGAGAGGATGATAGGAAACGGTGAGATCGAGGATGGCTGTCAGTAGCTGATGAGGTCCTGATCGTCACTCCAACTCCTGTTGTCAGACCTGGAGCTCTCAGTCCTCATCACGGTTAATGGATTCCTCTGGCTACACTTAGCGGGAGTGCTAACCCTGACCTGATACGCCTGAGGTATTTTGTTAGCGCAAAGCATGCGTGAGAATCAAAGCTGGCATGTTGTAGCATGAAGCTTGACGCAGAAGAAACAAGGTGGCTGCAAAGGAGTGGACGTTGTGTGAACGTTTACAACATTGAGAAGGGGGTGCGAGTACTACCAAATGTAGTCGCATCTGTACAGCGAAAGGCTGCATTAACCCGGGCAAAAAAGGCTGCGTTTAGGGCCTCTGTTGCCTCCTTGAGCTAATTAGGTGTTTATTGATTAGACCTTGGGGCCTCTGTCTGTCCTTAAGAGATCATCTAGATTAGCACGGTGACGCTAACACAAATCCGATTAGCATACAGCACCTACGTGCCCTAAATGCAAAAGCTAACATAGACTTAGCATAGCCCATTGTCTACGAACAACAGATCAATTAGCATCCACGCTAATCCAGATCATGTTTAAAGACAGGAGCAAGGCGTTCGCAGAAGTTTGAGATGCTAGCATGGGGGTCCCACATAGCTTGTCCGTTGGGAGCTAAGTGTTGATCAATGTTGGGAAGGAAAGAGGATGGAGGGAGGATGGAGGAGGAGAGTAAAAACAGCGGAGGGAAAGGGCACGGCCATCGCTCTTCCCTGACGCGGAGAATCCGGATCCGCTCGGCTCCCAGGCTAAATTAAAACAACCGGCATCCCATTGATTCCAGCATTGACAGGGACCATACATCACCCCCACAGCAAGAGAGAAGGAACCTGGAGCGCAGAGAGAGAGAGAGAGAGAGAGAGAGAGACAGAGAGACAGACAGACAGACAGACAGACAGACAGACAGAGGGAGAGAGACAGAGACCGACAGACAGACAGACAGAGGGAGAGAGAGAGAGACCGACCGACCGACAGACAGACAGACAGACAGAGAGAGAGAGGGAGAGAGAGTGAGAGAGAGAGAGAGAGAGAGAGGGAGGGAGGAAGGAAGGGAGGGAGGGAAAGGTAGACAGAAAGAGAGAGGTAGAAACGGAAAGAGAGAGTGAGAGAGGAGGTAGGACCTGGAGGAATGAAAGCAGGGTGTGAGTAAACGACAGGCAGAGGGAGAGGCGGAGGGAGGGAGAGAGAGAGGTAGAGAGAGAGGTAGAGAGAGTGAGAGAGGAGGAAGGACCTGGAGGGTGAGAGAGAGGAGGGCTAGAGGAACGGAAAGAAAGGAAGAAATAATCGAGAAAGAACAAACGAGAAAGAATAGTTTAGAGGTAGGCAGTGTAGCAAGAAACAAGATAGAAGGGAGATTTGAAAGCATGGGCAAATAAAACTGGGATGGAAAACAAGGTGGAGATGGGAAATAAGGAAACAGTATCTATTGACAGGTCAGTGTATTGACTTAGCTCAGCTGAGATGAACTTAGACGTACAGCACCAAAGAAAGAGAGATCAGAGCAAAGTAACAAATGCCTGATTTTATTATGAGAAAGATGTTGAACAGGGTAGACAATGAAGAGGAGGATCTGAAAGGTGAGAGGCTGAGAGGAGAGCAGAAGTGAGGAGATAATTGGATGTGTTCCTGAATTAAGCTCCCATTAGGCCTACTATAGATACTTTTCTTTCACTCCCTCGCCCTCTCTTCCCCTCTCTCTTCTTTCTCCACTCTCCCTTAAGGTCTTTGAAGAACTGAGGTATATTCCTGATTGCCCAGTAATGATCCAGTGATTTAAACCAATCATAGCTCTCTGTGATGACGCTTTCTGATTGGATGCAATCAGCTACAATGGTTTCTAGCAGCCAGGATGGAGGAGGGGTCTATGACACATTCAGGCTCACCCAAACTCTCACATCGTTGAAAATATTCACATTTGCCTCATGAACTCTGCATCTTTCACCCAGAGAGAAATAATTACATCACCATCATAAATATGCATGAACACTTTACCCTAAGAAACACAAACACACAAACAGATACATAAACACCCTTTTAAAGGCATAAAATGAATGTGTTATTTAGTTCATTATTAGCTTTCGGTGTCTGAAAAATGGAACACAAGCATGGATAGAAAGGGGATACGTCCAAAGAAACGTACGTTCTCTCTCTACCAAAGGAATAATACAGTACAAAGACTACAAGACAGGTGTTTGCACACAGACAGGTACCTGGAACAGGTTGACAGAGCTGCTGTTCTGAAGCCCCTGGAAGGCTTTGCCATGTGGAGACATAGACAGCAAACACAGGTGGAACCTGCTATTCTCACATCTCCACCTCCAATTAATTACAACAAGTCTCGTTTGAGTGACAGTTGCCCTCTGGGTGGAGAAGTGTGTGTGTCTGTGTGTGTGTGTCTTGTACATGTGATGTGTTGTGAAGAATGGGGTATATAAGGGGTATTCTCTGATGAATAATGTATTGGTGCAAACACTGGTGCCAAGTCCCACAGCATGCACACGCACACACACAAACACACATACACACACACACACGAACACACACACACGAACATGAACACACACACAAACACACACACACACAAACACACACACACACTCCAACCAAACTCACTCCCTCTCACCATCTCCATCCTCACCCACACCATCCTTTTACTTCCATGTCTCTCTCTGTGTTTCCAGTTACCCTGACTCCCTCTCCTCATCTGAATCTCTCTCCCCTCCATGCAGCTATTTCTCTCTCCTTCTCTCTCTCTATGCCTGCTCCTCTACTCCTCTGCTCCTCTCCATCTCTCTCATCTCCACATCTCCTCATTTCATCTCAGCCCCTCGTTTTCGGCCAGGGTCCTCCATTCTTCGCCTCCACATCCAGGTCTCTCTCTTTCATTCTCTCCATCTCTTTCTCCCTCCCTTCCTCTATCTGTCTCTCCCTCTGTCTCTCCGTCGCTCTGTCGGTCGGTCTCTGTCTCCCTCTGTCTCTCTCCCTCCCTCTCTCTGTCTCCATGTCCCCCCCCCTCTCTCTCAGAAGTAGCGTTGGGTCCTAAAGGAGTACCCCTCTCCAGAACTCGTGTGCTTTGAGAGCACCGTTCCTCACATGGGATACAACAGGCTGGAGAAAAAGTGAATTCCCTACCTAAGAGACATGTTTACACAAGCTCTGGTGGAAAACTTCAAATACAAGCTGAGGGTGTCGCGGCAAATGGCGTACACAGGAACATCAAAGACACAATACAGCGTGACACCAGCTGGCATATAGAAGAGCACAGCCATGCATGGATACACACACAAGGTGCACTGCATAAATATTTGCTGAAGAGTTATTTTTTCGTTCCCTTTGTCTCACATGGTTGTCATGTCTGAGTTTAGGTCCCATGTTAAATATGTAGAGCGTGTATCTCACAGTGGGTGGGTGGGTGTGTGTGTGGGTGGGTGTGTGTGTGGGTGTGCGCACGTGTGTTTGCGTGTCACAACTTCCTTTATAAAACATGGTCTTAACTTGTTCAATCATTTACGGGGGCCAGATGGTTATGATGTGGGGGTCTTGCTACCTTGCTAACAAGGACGTCTTCTCTGTCTGCGGACTCGAAAGGCTTCAACTCCCACTTTGGGTTTCCCAACGTATCAGATCAATCTACTGTTTTTCACCTACTTCAACCCTCACCTTTCACCTTGTTGCATTATTTACCTAATTAAGGAGCAGAATTATTTACAGGACTCTTGCCTATAAAAGGAACCCTCTGTTGAGTCAACGGTCATCATTTCCATAAACAACGCTGCACCTCTTCTTGTGACCCTGCTACTGTTGTGCAAACGTGTGTTTGGATGAAGAGGCAAAGTTGCAGGTGAGAGCAGTGACTCCTGGAGGACAGTATTATGGGATGGATGGGCACTGCTCCTGGCCCTGCGTGTGCGTCACTTTGTGCCATGTCAAAGGAAGGATGATAATAAAGGAGTCAATAGTCTGTTTCTGGATAGACACCGCTCGATTCCTCCCTCAGCGTGTGTGTGTGTGTGTCTGTATGTGTGTGTTTGTCCAGCTGCTCTCCCCGCCATTTCGGCCGAGGTGGTCATTAGTGAGCAGTAGTGAGCAGTCGAGCCTGACACACACCAGCTGGATACACACACCTCCACTGAGAGAGGGAATGTTCCAGGGAGGGGGAGAAGGAGGAGGAGAGAGAGAGCTTGCCATACAGACACAGATTCTGAAGCAGAAAGAGATCGATCTATGATGAGACAGCAAAGCTCTCCAAACTGCATGTGTAAATGACATCAGCAATGTCACTTACACCAAAAACACAAACACATTGACCCGATCTCAGAAATGTGTGTGTGTGTGAGCATGCTTGTTAGACATATTGAGGCTGTCAAATCTGTCTGGCAGGCATTCTCTCTCTCTCTCTCTCTCACACACACACACACCCACACACACACACACTCATTCAGTCCCCTCACACATTCTGACACACATGCCTGCTCATGCACAGAAGAGGGATTATTCACAGGGACAATGTCTGGCCTGAGAAAAAATATTATGCATGAGGAAAAAACTAAGTTTATTCATACTCCACACCCTGAATATGCCCCTATTCCTTCCCTCCTCCTTTACCCTGGCAAGCCTTTTGTCCCTGTTCCATGCTTCTCTTCCTCCATCTTCTCCTCCTCCTCTCCTGCGCACCTAGCTACCCTTGCGACTACCTAGTCCGTTAGCGGTTAGCGTTAGCGGCTAGCGCTAGCTGGGAGCTTGTCAGTCAGCCATGGCCTATTTAGGACAGCTAATTCATCATGGCTTGAAAGAGCGCATACGGTCGGTGTAATTACCCCCCCAACGTAAACAAGACCCACTCACCGACTGATTTATGAGCGTGTCAGTTGAGTAGAAACATAGAGTAGACAAGTGTGTGTGTGTGGGGGGGGGGATAGGGGGGCGGGATTGGGTAAGGGGGGAGAGAGGGGGGAGGATCTCCAGGTTGTTGTTGTTGTTGTTTTTTTTATATCTGACAAATGCGAGGCGTTGATATGCAGACAGATCAGAGACCTCAGCCCCTTGAGGAGCTGGTGTTCGCTCTGCAGATGCTACGCCGACTCCATATTTCACAGAGATTCGCTTTCAAAGAGCCAGGCCGCGTGTAGATGTTTCTAGAACCCTTTAGGACCACTGGGGCGTCGCCAATGTTGCCTGTTTAAAAATGCACGGCTGTCCGATTCGAGCCAAGCAGTGATGGTTGCATTGTGTGGTTGAAGGCCGACGAGAAAACTGGAGAGGAGATTAGAAACGGAGAGACAGAAGGGAGGAGAGAAACAATGAAAGATTGATGACAGCCCCTGAGAGTAGTCGCAGGGTTTATCTCCCTATTATCAACCAAATCGCTCCCTCTGAGATGCTGAGGTAGTCCACTCTGTTCGCAACACTGTCTGGGTAGTGTATCTCTCTCTTTCACTCTCTTTCTCTCTCTCTCTCTCTTTCTCTCTCTCTCTCTCTCAGATCCTCTCCCCTTCTCATCTCCTTTCATTTTTCACTCTTCCCTCTTTCCATTCTCCCTCGCTCAGATCCCATTATCCAATCCATCACTCCCTCCGCCTAATTCCTCCATCTAGAACAGTCCCTGGTATTCTCTCCTCCACCCTCATGTCTGGCTCTCCCCCCTGTCCTCCCATCCCCTCCCCCTCCTCCCCCCCCTCCCCCCCTCCAGCCTTCCACCCTGTCTGTCGCTGAGACTCTGTCGTTCACTCTCGTTCGCTTGTGCTGCCTGCAGTTTCTTCCTTCTTCTCTCCCTCTCTCCCATATCTCTCCTTCGCCTCCGTGTACCTTGCAAGTGTTTCTAATCAATGGGAGTTCACCCTGCCTCTGCAGTCCCCCTCCACTCCCCCCCTTACTCTCCGCCTCCCCCGCCCGTCCCCCGCTCGCACACACACACGTTCACCGACACACACAAATACACACTTCTCCTCCTCCCCCCACCCCCTGTTATCCCCTCGGAGGGAGCCAGAAACCCTGGGTGAACAGGTTAATGTTCTGGCAGTTTGAGATACGCTCCTGACATTTCAATCCGGCATCTGTTTTTATCGCTGCTGATTTAGGAAAGAGGTGGAGGGACAGAGGGAGGGGGGTAAGGGGGCGTGGGAGGGGGGTAGTGTGGTAATCAAGGGCCCTGTGGTGTATCTGCATGCGAGCGTTTGCACGCGCTCGCGTCCGTGAGCCCTGTGAGAACAGCAGCGGCCCACAGACTGCAGTCCTGAATCTATAAATAGATGCATCCGTATGAACACGTCGCCCCCACGTGGATAGGAGAGGGAATGGCAAGCACATCTTTACTGCGGCAGTGCAAGCCATTAGCATACGGCAAGATAGAAGACTAGCTGTGATTTTGCACATGAAACTCGCTGGGGTGGCTACTTGATTGTGTTAACTGACAAGCGTAGTTGTGTTGAGGTTAGAGTGAAAAGATGGAGACACCGTTGAGGCACTTAACCGCATCACTACCAACTCAAACATGAGAGGACGAGTGAAGAGAGAGCAAGCGGAAAGAAAGACAAGAGGTCCGAGAAGGATGACACAGGGGGATCTAACGGAGGGAGAGACCTCAAATAGCAAGAGAAGATAGAGAACATGAGCAAGAAGGAGAAAATGAGACAGCACTCGAGAGAATTTACAAAAGAGAGGGGACTAATGAATGAGTGGAGAGAGAGAGAAGATGGCAGGGAGACAGAAAGCAAGAGGAATAGACTGACAGAAAACACAGACTTCAGAGAGGGGAGCGAGGGAGGGAGAGAGAGAACACAGAGGGAGCAGATATGAGGGAATAAGTAAGTGAATTAGAAGAGTTTTTGTAGATGAAGTGTGTGTGTGTGTGTGTGTGCGTGCGTGCGTGTGTGTGTGTGTGTGTGTGTGTGTGTGTGTGTGTGTGAGCACGTCGGGAGGGAGAGTACAGCAATGCTGGGAGGTCTGCTGTTTTTCACATTTTATTTGATATGAATTCAATAAGCACGGCCGATCTCGCTGCCCCCGGTGTAATTACCGGGAGAACAACGGGGGCATTGTGCCACGGCGCGGCCGCCTAAACGTTCCCCCGCTCTCTAGCAGGTCGCCACTGATCTTGTCGGAGAATGTCAATTATCGTCTCAAACGCCGTCTGCGCAGGGAAGGAAGAGGAGAGGCAGGGAGGGAGGGAGGGAGGGAGGGAGGCACTGAGGGAGGGAGGGAGGGAGGGAGGGAGTGGGAGAGGGAGGGGGCTGAAAGAGAGAGATAGAGGGAGAGAGAGAAATTAATAAAAAAAAGGATGGAGTATGGAGGAGAGCAGTGCAGACTGTAAATCTGAAAGGAGGAGGAACATGGCTCCTCATGTTCCTGAATACTAATGCAGTGTCCTATATTGTTCCTGGTTAATAGACTGGAGCAGGGCCTGGTATCTGTGTGTAAGGCCTCTACAGTGGTTCTGTACTGCACTTGTACTGTTATCTCCGACATGGAGTCACAATTGATGTCGGTACTTGCAGCTTCATTTAGAAGAAGAAACCGGAGTCATTCTCCGACCCAAAATGGCCACCGTGAATCACACAGGTCAATGCGGAACACTGCTGTGTCATCAGGATTCGACTTCTCATTCAGTCCAATCACGTGTACACATGCAGGCATGTCATTCATCCCATCACCCAACACCAGCTGCGCTACAGTGGCAACCCTTCACGTCTCCTCTCATCGTCTCTCCCTCGCTGCAACTCTCTGCATGATATCATGATATCCATCCAGAGTCCATCCAGGCTTTCTCTCATCGTTCCACTCCTCCCGTCGACCCCTCCCCGCCCAGCCTCTCGCCTCCCTCCGAGCCCCCCCTTCCCCCGCCCCTCTCCCCAGTGAGCTGCAGAGGGGAGGGGTCCTGTGTGATGTGCTCTCAGTTCTCCCAGCCTGGTAAACATCATGAAACATTTACACGGGGCTGAGACGCTGTCTCGCTAATTCACACCGGCAACCCGGATATACACAGATGCTCCCAAAACACACCCCTGCTGTTTGTGTGTGTGTGGCAGTGTGTGTGGGTGTTGTGGTGTGCGTGTGTTGTGGTGGGTTTGGGTGTCTGTGTCTGTGTATTGGTGTGTGTGTGTGTCAGTGTGTGGGTGAAGGGGAAAGAGTTGCTGGGTCTCTGCCAAAGTCTTTTGAGTATAAAGCTTAAAGTGGCATATCTGGGTGCATTAACGTTTTTGGCACGTGTGCAGTACGGTGATTGGTGAGCATAATAAGAAATCCGACTGTACTAGAAGAGCTGGTGTTTTGAATCAGAGCCTTTTTATGCGGAAATCTTCAAACTCCTTGTCTACCAATATGGGAGATGGATTTGATGTGTTGTCATGGCAGGAGGGCTCCTTCTATGGACAAGATCGTGAGTAAAGCAACTGCAAGAGCTGTAGTATCCGTGGTTGGTCATTAAGCGTGTTGGCTGTCAGTGGACGACTTCCTCAAAGGTCATGTGACCTCTGTCTTTCTTTTCCTCTAGCTCTGATCCTCCCCTCTCTCTAGCTTTAGATCTTCCTCTCTCTCTCTCTCTCTCTCTCTCTCTCTGTCCCTGTTAAGCTCGTTCACACTCCATGCTAAGATCATAGGCCTCTAAGTTTCAGAAGCCCTTCAAATGTAAGCCGTCAATGTGCACATACATGCGTGCACAAACAAATATGTGAGAATAAGTGGACCCTCCTTCGAGCGCGACCTCCCATGTGAGGCTGCAATGAAACGCGCTCGTGCGTATTGGCGTGTGTATGTATCGTGTCATATCATGACATTCACGTACAACTTCGGTGCGTGAGCCACTCCAGTGAGGCGATCATCATGAATAACATCAGGTTCTGTCAGGTGAACCAGCACAGAGGAACCAGGGGAGAACCTTCCTTGCCTGGCAGGCTAAAGACTGGTGTCTGCACTCAGAAACCGTTAAGATGCACTGCTAAAGGGAATGTGGAATCCTCATTTGCCATTGGTGTCCACCGATACGACCAACAGCAAAAGGAAAACGTCCCACTTTGATTATTCATCTATCAGATGTGAGCTGGGGACCACTGAGCACATTTTTGGGGGAGACTTTTTAAAAATTGCTCGTTCAATGTTTCAAACCACAAAACAAAAAAAAACCCAGAACGTTCTTTTTCAAAACACAGAATATCAACCATTCCAAAACTTCCATCCATTCATCGTCAGCCACTGATCTGGAGTCAGTCGAGGGGGCAGCACTTCCAGCAGGGGGACCCATACAACCCTGTCCCGATCCACACTAACCACCTCTGACTGGGGGGACAATGAGACGTTCCCAGGCCAGTGTGGAGAACCTGGTGAGTCTTCCTTAGGCTTCCCTCCAGCCGGACTTGCCTGGAACCCCCCCTTAGGGAGACGCCCAGGGGGCATCCTTACCATGTGCCCAAACCACCTCAGCTGGCTCCTGGCTCACAGCGGCTCTCCTCTGTGCTTCTCACGGTTGACTGAGCTCCTCACCTCATTTCTGAGACGCCAGCCACCCTCCTGAGAAAAACCATCGGGATCACTTGTACTCGCGACCTAGTTCCTTTCAAAAGGGTTATTTTCCAAATCGTTTCTCCCTTCCAAAAAAATCAACCTTTTGAAAATAGAAAAAAAAAAATCTCACACAACACATCACAAAATGTTTCCGTTTTTTTTCAGGGTAATTAAAAAAATATATATATATTTTTTTTAGGGCAATATTTTTTTCGATCTTCATCAAAACAATGAAGTACTTTTGTACTTGGTGACTTCCCTTCTCTGCCTGTAACTGCTATGATATACAGAAACCCAGTGAAGCTTCTCCCAAGAGGTGCACATCAGATCAACAGATCCTCCGCCAGGCTTCTCACTCAGACCACCCCTCCACTGCTGTGGGTTAACTCCTGTGTAAGCCATCACTACTTACCCACAGATCAATGGTATACACCTCCCTCAGAGACAATCAATGAACCCCTCCCTCCTCCCCTCGTTTTCTCTCTCCTTCCTCGTTATCTCCCTCCTCCCTCAGTCCCTCTCTCTCTCTCCTTCCTCGTTATCTCCCTCTTCCCTCAGTCCCTCTCTCTCTCTTTCCTTCCTCGTTATCTCCCTCTTCCCTCAGTCCCTCTCTCTCTCTCCTTCCTCGTTATCTCCCTCCTCCCTCAGTCCCTCTTTCTCTCTTTCCTTCCTCGTTATCTCCCTCTTCCCTCAGTCCCTCTCTCTCTTTCCTTCCTCGTTATCTCCCTCCTCCCTCAGTTCCTCTCTCTCTCTCTCGCTCTCTCCTTCCTCGTTCTCCAGGGGGCTCTCATTGATTTGATCGTGGCAGTGATACAGAGCAGGTCTTCTCTGAGGGTGTTAAGAAGTTAACTCGGTTTCCTGAGGGGTCCCAGATGAAGACATCGAACACAGGGAGAGGGGGGGTAGAAGCTTCCAGAGTAGTAGATTACCACTACTAATGAGAAGGTGTCACCCTGCCGGTGTGCTCATAAAATGTACAGTAACGCGACGCTTTCTGATCCTCGTCACCTTCTGATGTGTCCTTGTAGTGGGCATCTGTTAGCCGGGATGATCCAAGGAAGCTATCACAGCTCTCACTAGTTGCCTCGACCGTTGGAGTATAGCATGAATTGTCTCAGACACTTATCATATGAGTGTTTGGGGTTTTTTTACTTCTGCAAAGGCATTTGTTGTATTGTTTTCCTTGTCTGTGTAGTATGTTTGATATTGATTCAGAGAGGGTCTTCTATGTCTACGATATTGTATGGATTCAATGTTTGGAAATCATTCATTCATACTCTACTGCTTGACCCAGTTAGGGGTCGCAGTGCCTTTTGATCCTGTTAGGGGTCGCGGGTGACAGGATCCTGTCCTAGTGACTTTGGGCTTGGGTTTGGAAATTTGTTTGGTTGTGTTTTTGAAGACACCCAAAAATGAGCATTTAGCTTGTCTGTGTATGTGTGTATGAATGAATGTATATTTAGTATATCTCTAAGTAGTGTCTAGGAGTTGATACCATACCTGTGTTCGTTATGTTTTGTACTCTATCCAGCTCTGGACACGTTGCATTCTGCCACACTGAACTGATATATGTATTCCTTCAACGACGTCTCGATACGGACGGCTGGGCTAAGGCTGGGCTAAGGCTAGCCTGCGCGCCGCAGGGCTTTGCTAATCTAAACTAATTGAGAGAGGCGCTGGTGCGTATAAGAGTGTGTGTGAAAGGGGGGAGAGAGAGATGCGACGTGCATGTAGAGATCAGACAGGAGCTCAAATGAAAGGCAACATCCGTGTTACTTGGCCAGCGCTAAGATAAGCAGGGGAGGATATGTCTTAGACATGACTAAGCAAACGTTTCTTTTGACCATAAGGTTATCATTCTGTATGCAGCAAATCACTTCTCTTAAACTCTCCAGAATGCTTTTTTTTTACCATGTACTTTATTGAACTGTACACGCACGCCACACACAACTGTAAAAGTGGTAATCCAAGGATTGTGGGTTTTCGCGTAACTCTTCCCTAGCAACGGGAACATGCAAAGCGCCGACAGTCACGCATCTGCTGAGGTCCGTCTCAGTTCGCCTGCTGCACGAGCAGATGTGGTTTTCCTCGCGCTGTCTCGCGAAGAGTGTTGTGGAGTTGCTAAAGGTCGCGTAGCGAGGCTGGCGTCTGAGCCCTATGTTAATAAGCTAACTCTCATTAGCACTGCCGGCGCTCCTTGTCACAAGGCCTCCAAACTCCCGCCTCGCTTCGTTTACCTGGCGGACACTTCAATTAGACTAAAAGCTTCGGACTTGGTCTCATTTACATTTTCCCTGGTATGCAAATGAAGATCCAACTGCTCTGAGATCTTTTAATGTCCACACACCTTTAGGACCAGCTCAGTGGTCATAAATAGTGTTTGCGCATGCTGTGCGCGCTCGCGTACGTGCTCGAGTGTGTGGTACAGCAGGTTTTGCCGTTATTGATGGGCCTATTCCATTAGACGGTTATTGTGCGGAGTGTAGAGGATATTGAAGACATATGGTAGACATAGCGCTGAGGATATGACTGAGACACGTGCTCACATCGATTTGGCAATGAACGTGGTGTGTTTGTGAGAGAGCAAGAGAGAGAGAGTGTGTGTGAATGCGTGGGGATAAAGGAAGGTATCACATTTATTCAGTTAGACACTTGCTGTGTTTTTCATGTGCTTTATGGCATTCGGTAATTGACCACAGCGACATTACAGGACATAGAGACCGCCTCTATTTCCTTGTTGGATTATTTTATTGACGCTAATCCAATTTCTTTGCGAGACTGAGTATCTTTGTGAATTATAGCAAGCGTTTTACTTGCTATAATTCAATGTTTGTGTGCGCGCGCGTGCTCCTAAGTGACTTCTGTTTATGCTAACCTCACACCTACTTTAATACACACCCCTGGTAACCAGAATGTGATGACTCGGATGCCCTAAACAGCAATACGTATTCCAGATGCGTCTCAGTAATTTCTTAAAGTGCAGTTTTGCATTTCAAAACAGATTGAACACCCATGCCGCCCCCGGCCAATTAGCAGATAGCGTGAACACAGTGACCTTGGCCAAGTTTTGCCGCTGCCTTGCCGCCAAGCCGACAAACACTGCCAGTCTTTGGCGCGGTTTCAGTCAGGTACAATTCTGTTTCTAGATGCCTCTCTGCTGTGAGAGGACCAGTGCGGTGGGTACGCGTGGGGGGGGGGGCTGGCTGGCTCTGAAGACGCCATGTGTCTGCAGGCAGTGGCTTGTCACCCTGGCCCCCAGACTGTGCAGGTGAGCTGAAATAAGTCCAAGAAATGTCACAGTGTCAGACTCAATGTCACACACACACACACACACACAGAAACACACACACACACAGAAATACACACACACAGAAACACATACACACAGAAACACACACACAAAGTTCTAATAATAGAAAAGAGAAAACAGACAGCAGGGCTGAGTGAAAGAGCTGACATGACGGAGTGTGTGGAGAGGAGGGGAGGAGGGGGGAGAGGAGGGGAGAGAGGAGGGGCGTGGGAGAGCAGAGAGGTGGAGGGGACGCATGGGAACGGAATGCTGTCTGTTTTACATTTCTCGAGCAAAATGCATTTGGCGAGCAAGAAGCCGAGATCCACATTTGAATTGCCGTTCGCAGTGCCTGTTTGGAATGGAACCAGGAGAAGATGGGAGAGGGAGAGTGAGTACGCACACGAAAACACTCACACAGACACACACTTACACTCACACAGACACACACACTCGCACAGACACACACACTCGCACCGACACACACTTACACTCGCACAGACACACACACTCGCACCGACACACACTTACACTCGCACAGACACACACACTTGCCCAGACACACACACTAGCACAGACACACACACTCACCCAGACACACACACTAGCACAGACACACTCACTAGCACAGACACACACACTCGCCCAGACACACACACTAGCACAGACACACTCGAGGCCCTCTAAACGTGGCCGTTGTGTGATGACTCCTCCTCTTCGCGTGCGACTCCGCCTCTCCACTTCCAGAGCCAACCAGGTTGGGCTGCGTTCCAGACGCTTGTGGAAAGCAAACCCAGCAACTGTACTTGCTCCACTCTCCTCCCATCAGCCTTGTCAGCATATTCCACCCCCCCCCCTCCTGTCTGCCCCTCTCTTCATGATGGAAAGAATGAGTTAAAGAGGAGGGGGAGAGACCCAAAAAAAAGCCACTGACTGCTGCTGTTGGGATATGTGTCAGTTGGCCCCCCTCTCCTCTTAGTCAGAGCTGAATGTGGCAGTGGTTTCTCTCTCTCTGCATTCATGTCTCACTTCCCGATTCACTGTATTTCTACAGAGCGTCTGCCAGTCACCCACTCCCTCTGCTCTCTATCCTGTCTCGCCGTGTTTCAACGGATCCATGAAAGTAGACGTTCTGTTCCAAATGCGTGTGTGCGCGTGCGCGCGTGACAGAACAGGAGTACGTCTAAGGACAAATTGTTGTGAGTGTTTAGGACATAAAGCATACGTGTGTAAGAGCAGTAGGGTGTGTGTGCGCGTAGGTCTTGTAACGTGTGTGTGGCCCTTGAGCTACGTCGCTGCAGTAGCAGCTACCTTGGCTCTGTGCAAGCCTGTTACTTTATTATTTGCTTGACTGTTGCAGTCACAGCGAGGCCACACACACCGAGAGAAGACACACACCCACCGTAGGCTCCTACACACACGTAGTTGTCCACCCACACACACAACACATGTAGCACACAAACACACAGTCAGTAAAGCATCAACATAGAATTATCTCAATTTACTCGTGTTTACACACTATCTGGAGTCTTCGTAAGTCATTGTTTGCTCTGTGTGTGTGTTAAAGAGAGAAAGAGAGAGCAAGGATGACAAGGTAAGTGAGTGTATATAAATAGAATATACTCCATCTGTGCCTGATTTATTTCCTCTCTGTGTATCTTTACTCATTCATAGTTTAACAATCGAACGGGAGGGTTTCAAACGCTATGGAAGGGTCCTTTTACTGTTGTAAATGGATCTATTTGCCACCCTTTATTTTCTTAGAGTGCACTCAGCCCTGAAATGGAATCCTCATGTGATTGAATGCATGAAAGACACAAGAATAGCTCACAAAGCCCCTGCAGAACATATAGAGTGCACACATGGGTTCAACCCACGCTCACGCGCATGCCTGCCAACACGTGTGAGCGAGGGTTCACCGACTGTATCTCTCTCTCTTGAACTGACCAGGGACAATCAGGGAGAGAGAGGTTGCGGCCTTGCCTTTTCCTGCCGTCGCTACGGTCTCTCTCTCTCTCTCTCTCTCTCTCTCTCTCTCTCTCTCTCTCTCTCAGGAGTGTCCCCATGTCTCTCCTCCTCCTCCTCCTCCTCCCTCCATCCATCGATGCCCTGGCGCTTCCCCATCCCTCATCCTCTTAGGAGAGCAGAGGAGCATACAGTGGAAATAACCGAGCCAATAAAGATACTGCCAGGATCCATCCACTCCTCCCGCCTCACGCACTTACTGGAGGGAGAGAAGGAGGTAGGGAGGGAGGGAGGGTAAGTAGGATTCACAGTCCGTGGAAAAAGGGTGTGGCAAGGAGGAAGAGACGGACTGAGCGATGGATGAGGAGTGTGTGGTAGAAGAGAGACAGAGAGAGGAAGGGAGCGTGGAAGATAAGGGGACACATGTTTGCACATGCATAAGCAAACTCCACGTAGGCGTACACGCGCTTACCAAGCCTTGCCCGCCCTAGTGCCTGTTACGCTGAGTGGCCTGTCATAGAGCGCCCCCTAAAGGCCAACACCACAGGTGTAATGTGTTGTGCCGTAGGTGTAGCGTGCTGTTTTTAAGTTTAGGAAAGTAACAGGCAGGTGAAGCATCGCGACACAGGAGTAATCAAGTCAGTTATACCCTTGAACCTAAGATTGTGGGACCACTTCAAAAAATAGAAAAAGAAATCCCTGTTAGAAGACCACCTCACTGAAATTGCCTAGCGAGCGCTGGCAGTGTTCCAAGTCCTCTCATTCAGCCTAGCTGTTCTTTAGTTCATAAAGGACAAGAACATATTCTATCTCTCTCGCGGACACACTTGGTTTGATGTGTCAAACCCAGTCCAGATGATCATAAAAGATTTGATTTCCCTGATCAGTGTGAATAGTACAGATTTTTTTTATGTGTCATATCATTTAATGGTGATACTTAGAGGGAAGCAGGTTTTGAATGGGAGCCAGGTTTCCCTGTCCTGAGGCTGTAGGCTTTATGGTCATGTCTAAGATATCAATCTTCTCTTCCAATCTTTCTGTATCATTGTTTGTTTTTATGTCTGCATGTGTTACGGTGCCATCAAATGCCACTTCCAGACATTGGCAGTTTACCTCCATGTCACATATGTGTGTGCAGAAAGGGTGTGTGTGTGTGTGTGTGTGTGTGTGTGTGTGTGTGTACGCGCATGCTCAGGCTTGTGTGTTCAGGTACAACGTAGGAAGAGATGAAAAAAGGAAAGGAAGGAGGGAGGGAGGGAGGGTGAAATTAGGATTAAAAGAGACTTGTGACCCTATTCCATCAGGAGAAAAGCAGGGATGAAGCGGAGGAGAAGAATGGGATTCCTGCATGTGAGTCTCAGGAGAGTCCTGACACAAGCGTTCTCTCATCCATTATACAGAAAGCTCTCCCATGTAATTGCATCGTTCTTGTCATTCCTTTCTCTCTCCCTCTGTCTCTCTCCCTCTCTCTTTCACTGTCTTTCTGTACATCTCTCTTTCTCTCTCTCTCTCTCTCCGTATCTGTGCATCTCTATCCATTCTCTGATCCTTTCCCACCCATTGACTCCCTTGGATTCTTTCTCATTCCCCAGTAAAACAGCTTGTTTGTTTCTCAAGCCGGAGCTTGATTTAGACTGGCTCAAACCAATCACATTGGATGTGGGTTTTATCCATTCACGGAGACAAACTATTCATTCAACTTACACACACAAGCACACACACGCCCACGGCTCCAGATGTCTCTGAGACATCCTTCGTCCGGTCTCTCCATTCCTGCCTCTGTTGGGGCCAAAGCTCAGGGGTCAGCCATGTCATATCCAGGATGGCCGAAGGTCAGAGTTCATCACCTACAACACAGTGACTGGCAGATGCTAGAGTCATTGGGCCAGATTTATAGGCAGGCTCTTTCCGAACGGAAAGCAGCTCACCCTAAGATATTCCCTTCACTATCTGGGGTAAAGCCATGTTCTGTCCAGTTCCTCTAACCGGGCCAATGTTTGAGTGGAAACATACAAACACACATATACTCTGTGAAACAGAACTAGCTATACAGTCTGCCTTTTGAGAAAAGGAAGACCAAAAAAAAAGTAGCATGCACTAAAATGTTTTTCAACCTTTGTTTATATTTCTAGTCAATGAAAAGATTAATTCATGTGCTATGATTGTTTTAAACGGTCAGATGTGGATCTGAGGGCGGTTATTGACATTGACTGCAGGCCGTAAAGCTGGTGATAAAAGAATGAACGTCGTAAAACGAGCCGTCAATCAACGGATGAACGCAATAGCCTGGATAGAGTGCATTTACATTTATTGATGTAGTTATTTACAATTTGTGTTTTTATTTCGTCGTTAAATAATCAAAATGCACCACAATGAACGGCATAGAATTAGTTTGCAATCATGCGTGTGACCGAAAACTGACCCCGGGAAAGACGTTAAACACTCTCCCCTAAAAATCCAACGACTACGAGTCAAACAAGCTGAAGGAAGAGACCGAGGGAAGGAGGGGGGAAAGGGGGATGGACGGCAAGAGACGCCCGCGGCTCATTTTCCAGTGCTGTGCTGGACCAGGTGATGTCACTACACGTTCAGCTGGAGGAACTCCCAGAAAGAGAGAGTGAGAGAGAAAGAGGAGGAAAACTTTTCCGAACAACTGCGAGGGGAGGGAAGAGAAGTTGGACATGAAAAGGTTGGCAGTAACTTTTTCTTTCCCCCCCTAAGAAGCCTCCAGAAACAATACGCAAGGAGCAATACTGTGGATTACTACTACGCAGTAAGGACTTCAAATAATTGCACACCTCTGCTCGGATACTCCATTTGGATTAATGTGGTCGTAATTTTGTGGATCTATCAATAAGGTATGGAGGACTATTGATTGCATTCGAGTTGAAGGATAACAATAAGACCAAGACATATTTTATGCTTTATGAAGGGTGAAGGGAATCTTTCTCAATGAATAATGTCTTATTGATTGATGTCGTTACCTTTGCAACCCGTGCAACAGCATAGCTGGAGGCGGCCTGCGCCCATGTCAGAGTCTATCCTAGCGTCAATTACTTGAACTTGTCTTCGTCTGCTCCGCAGACAACTGCTAAGATCTCGGGTTACACGCAAAATATGTTACCCCAGAACGTCTGGCCGGACAAGATATAGCCGACTAAATGCATCGTGCACCATCTTTAAAACGATTGTTATTTGGCCTATTATAACTTTAACTGAAGAGAGAAGGGTTGAATAGCTGCCAAGAGTTCAGTTTCCTTGGTCACAGCTGGTAAACTCGTTCGGCGAAGTTTCAAACGTCTGTTGCCATCGCACAGACCCAAGAGAGATTGGGGGGGGGGGGCTAGTACATCACACGAAACTAGCGTTTACTTACAAGTTTTACGTAATGATACGTAAGTCTGCCGTGAGCTTTGGGGAGACAGGTTTCCGCCCTTATTGTTGTCCTCGATCTGCAAGCCTTCAAGGTGTTTCACGGGCCTGTGTGCTTGCCTTCCTATAGTCCATCATTGACTTCAAACAGGAGGTAGAGTCTTCCCCTCTGGCAGAAAGCGAAGTGAAACCAATTTTATATGCACCAGTTACTTAGCCTCACTCAGTGTATTCCGTACGCTATTTTAACATATTTGTCAGTGCGGCCTAACCCTTTAGGCGGTGTAAATTGGAATAGTATTTAGCTTCACTTGTGCGCATGGCAATCGGTTGACACCTCCTGAGCCAAATCCCCTGCCAGGTCTAAGCTTGGAGAAAACAGATACAGAATGTCAAATACATCAAACCAATAAACCGAATAACCTTGCCTGCTAGCGAAGGTATAGGCTATTTCAAGCCAACGTTCCAGTCTTTTAACCCAGTGCGATGATGTGCGGTATTCTTATTCATCAGCATGGCCCAGTCCACAAGTAAAAACCTGTCCTTGTGTGTGTGTGTGTGTGTGTGTGTGTGTGTGTGTGTGTGTGTGTGTGTGTTGGTTTTTACGAGACACACTTTAAACCCTCTCCACTGAGTAAAAGTTGGTCTCAATTGAGGTCGGCGGATATCTAAAGTAACTATCATAGCCCTGAAGGCAACGTTGAGTTCATCCTCCATGTTCCAGCTTGTAACACGTCTGTAATGTGCATAGTTAGTAAATGCAGGGCCTTGCTGTGATCCACATGTGTGTTGCTCAAAGGCACCCACACACACGCTCGCTTTCCGTGTGCGCGTGGGAGGTTTTTGCACATGCGCGCCCCCCCTCCCCTCCCCTCCCCTTCACACACACACACATCTTCATTTGTTTTAGCTCAACATTTCCACCGTTCCACTGTTTCAACGTCAGAGTCGCCACCCTTTCAGAAGGATTTCCCTGGTTGACTCGCAGTTTTGCTCCCAAATCCGACTAATGGAGAAATCCCTGATTGAGCTGCCAGTCAGCAGCGAGGGACTAGCGGTGCGAGGGACTAGCGGTGCGAGGGACTAGCGGTGCGAGGGACTAGCGGTGCGAGGGACTAGCGGTGCGAGGGACTAGCTGCGCGATGGGTTTAGAGGGTCCGCAGTCTGAAAAGCAACTCTAGTCTCCATCTCTGATAGCGCTTATCCACAGAACACAAGCGTATTACTGTCACATTTGGCTGTCACCGTAACATAAAGCCACGGATCAGTAGGGAGTCAGCGTGGCTTTGGGCTTTGCTGTGCGGATAATCCACAGCTGTCAGTGTCCTTTAACTAACTCGCACACAGCTTAATCGAAGGGTCCCGTGTGTCATTTAAATTATATTAATTGGAGGCCCGCCGTGCGCCATGGTAACAAGGCAGGCGGTGGTTGGGCTGCCGTCTCACTGGCTGTCTCAAATCAGGCAGAAGCAGACGAACACGGAGTGTCTGGTGGTCGTGATGCAGGAGGGTGTGATGGATGGCATGTGATGATGAGGAGAGGGATGATGAGGATGATGATGAAGAGCATTCTGTACCTGGTGAAGGTGAGCGATCCTATCATGAGGAGGAGGGCTGTTTAGATTGTGAGGCTGATGGATGCGCCGATGATCATTAAGATGGAAATTTGAGCAAGTGAAGGTGATGGATGATGTTAACAATGTTGTAAAGCATTAATGAATCCCCGATCACTATAGGGCCCATACCTACCTCCCTGCCTCCCCCCCACCATCTCTCACTCTCCCCCCTTAACTTTCTCACCGTTTCTCTTTCCCTCCCGCCCCCCCTTTCGGCATGTGCTTGGCTTGATACACACACCCCACTCCCCCCCCCTCCCCTCCCCAGTGCCTCCCTAGGCAGTGACCCAGTGCCTCGTCTAAAACCTCAAACCTGGGCACCCGGCCAACCAGAACCAGCACTCCAGTCCTCCAGCTCTGCTATCTGCTGCTGCAAGCTGGGAGGCCATTTTCCCCCAGCGTGCACCAACGAGCGTAGGAAAGATGGAAAAAACAAAGAATGGGTGTAGGAAGGAGAAAGTGAGCGAGATGGAGAGACGGATGGTGTAATCACACAAACAGTACCTTTTCACACCCTCTCTCTCGCTCGCTCTCTCTCTCTCACCCACACCCACATTCACAATTGGACGTTTTTGGAGGAATGCCAAATGATATAATGGGCTGTAATTTGGACCGTAGCTCTGCCTGTGTTTCTGAGCCCTGCGTGGATCCTGCTGTTTCTACTGATGACCTGTGATCTCCAGCTCTCATTACTGTAATCACACAGCCTGAAGCCGGCTACACCGGCTGCTTCCGCTGCCTGTTGCACGTCTGTTTGTCCGTTGACTATTAATAAAGCTTTGAATCTTTGAAAACCACGTTCTTACCTTTAAATGACTTCCTACGTGGAATGGTACGATTGTTTCTCTTCTCTTTTAGCTAGTCTGATTGATAATAGGAACAATGCTATATTCTGTAGTAGAGGACAGGTAGGGTGTGTCCCAGTGCATTGTGGGTAAGTGTATCTGGTGCTCGCCCTGAGCTTTGAGAGTGTGGAGGGAGCCCTTCTACCTGTAAACATACCAGAGGTATCGAGTCTCACCCCATGGCGTGTTAAGATCTGTGTGCGTTTGATTGTTGTATCCACGTGTAACCATCTGGATTTTGAATGCAACATCCTCTCTGATGCTTCCATCCTTTCCAGATGTGTTTGTGTGTGCGGGTGTCAGTCTCTCTGTATTTACGTGTAATGACCTGTTTGTGCGCCCGTCCTTTATATTTTCCCGTGTGCTTGGGAATGTTTGGTGTTTAGTTTTTGTACATGCATACATTTTGTACATACTTTGTGTTTTTGTGCATGAGTGCCTGTGGGTGGGTGGGTGTGTGTGTCTGTATGTGTGGATGTTTGCCTGTGTGAGTGTGTGTGTGTGTGTGTGTTTGTGAGAGTGTATGCCTGTGTGAGTGTGTGTATGTGTGTGTGTGTATGCCTGTGTGAGTGTATGTGTGGTGGACCCACCTGTCCCAGCTGGGCACTGGCACGGACACCCAGATTGACAGGATAACGATGATGATCAGTCACATGCAGCCCAATTCCTGGAGACGGGAACACTTTGGCTAATCCATGGGCTGTGCCCATCACAGCCTTTCAACCCCATAATTACCACAGCTATTGTGGCTGGGACACGATTCTTATCTCAGTAGTTAGCTGGGAATATGTTCTGCTTGAGCCCTTACATGATTTTTGGCCTAAATAAATGCATTGGTCAGTAATTATGTTCAAATACAGTACATTCTCTCTCCAACCTCCCTCTTTCCCTCTTCCAGGAAGCAGCAGAGGGTGTGTGTGCAGAGGTTTGAACCATGAGAGCTCCCGGCTACTTCCTGGTTCTCATCTCTCTTGGCCTGGGATCATGTGACACACCGACATCTTCATCGTCATCATCATCGTCATCATCATCGTCATCATCATCATCGTCGGAAGGTGAGACCGCTGACTTCTGGCTCTGTTTCCTTCGCTCTTGAAGGACGGTTTCCGAACACTAATGACAGCATTTTTGTGCGTCAGATTTTGTGTCACTGACTATCCGTACGGTTGGAGTCTCTTGTTGTGGGAAGAATGCAGTCTGTCATGTGCTGTAGTTCTTTCATGTAGGGTTCTGATGTGGTTGTGGGAGAGACTATGGTCTACACTGGTTGTAATTGCTTCCTTGACTTGATAATGATTGTCATTGTTGCTGTCGGTTGCTCTGTGGTCTTGCTGTGGTTGAAAGGCGTGTGGGTGTGTATCTGTGTGTGTCTGTGTGTGTATCTGTGTGTGTGTGTGTGTGTGTGTGTCTGTGTGTGTGTGTGTGTGTGTGTGTGTGTGTGTGTGTGTGTGTGTGTGTGTGTGTGTGTGTGTGTGTGTGTGTGTGTGTGTGTGTGTGTGTGTGTGTGTGTGTCTGTGTGTGTGCATGAACGAACCATGTGTGGTCATGTTTCTCACTCTGGTCCACCCATCACTCTCAGTTTGCAAGTGTGTGTGTGTCTGTATGTAGTTAAGTGCAAGAGCAAAGAGAGAGAGAGAGAGAGTGTGTGTGTGTGAGTGTGTGTGTGTGCGTGTGTGCTGCATCATATTTTTCCATCACGCTCTTTACGGGCTGTCAAACCCTCATCAAACTTCCATTCCCCACTGTCTGACCATACATAGTCAGATATAGCTATTTCCTCAGACACAGTCACCTCCATTAGATGGTGGAGAGAGGGGGGAGGCAAGCTTCCCGGGCAGGCCAGAGAAGTGCTGGCAATCTGGGGCTGAGCCAGCTTGCTGCTCCCTGGAGACGTTGCTGGTGGGTGGAAGAAAGTGCTTTTACTCAAGTGGAGCTAAAGCACTTTGTCACGGTATACATTGTTAGTGTATGCTCCCCTCCCTCCCCCCAGTCCTCTCTTTCCACACACACACACACACTAACAGACGCAGACTAAAACACACACTCACACTCTAACACACACACACACTAACAGACGCAGACTAAAACATACACACTCTCACTGACACTCTAACACACACACACTAACACACTGACACATGCAGACTAACACACACACACTAACACACTGACACTATAACACACAGACATGCACAGTAACACACTGACACACTAACACATACACACTAACACAAACACACACATCTGCCTTTCCCAACCGAAACTCGAGTGCCAGGTTAGATAAATGCATGTGAAGAAAACTCTTTTTTTCCCTTCTCCTTTCAGAAGACAGTCATATTCCGATCACTAGTGTAGGTCTAAGCCCATGTTTGCCATGTATCTGGCGTGATGTATCATTTCCATGTAAGTAAGTGTCACTTAAGCTCACACACACGGCCCCTATGGGTATCCCTCCATACCTGCTCAGGTGGGACGTTCTAAAACCCACGTTTCCATCAGTCCTTGGATTACGAGCAGCCACACAAGTACACTTACACAAAGCCAAGCGATCACCAGGGTCTGTCGAAGGGGGGAATGAATGACCTCATCCCTAAGAGTCTTTTAAGTCTGTCCACTTTTCACTGCTCTGCAATTTAATGTTTGGAAAACAACCAGGAATGTTCTGTCGGTCTGCTTTCTCTCTCCCCCTCCCCCCTGCTCTCCTATCTCTCTCTCCTTTCCTTGCCCCCTTCCCTCTGCTCTCCCATATCTCTCTCCTTTCCTCTCCCCCTCCCCCTGCTCTCTCCCCCTCCCCCCTGCTCTCTCCCATCTCCCTCCTTCCCTCTCATTCTGTTTCTCAGAATTGTCCTCTCACAGCTATCTATTCATCGTCTCTTCTCTCTGGTATCGTTAACTACATTTCCCAGCATGCCCTTCTCACCCACAGTGCAGTGTGTGTCTCATAAGTGGCTCCAGAAGTGCTACTGGCAGAATCGACCATCCCTCCGATGATGTGGTCCAACTGTGTGTGCATGTGTGTACGCGTGAGTGTGCCCATGCGTGTGTGTGCGTGATCAGCAGCCTGGACTAATTATCATGGAATGCCACTGCATAAAGAACATTCAATCCTCACCAAAACGCACACAGACACACACACTGACACACATAGACACACACACTGACACACAGAGACACACACAGAGACACACACACTGACACACACAGACACACACAGGCACACACAGATTCTCAAACATACAGACACACACAGACAGACACACAGACAAACACAGGCACACACACACAGACTCTCACACATACACACACACACAGACTCTCACACATACATACAGACACACACACACGCACATGCACACACATGCACACACCTTCCCCCTGCTGGCTCCTTAATGAAATCCTGCTGCCAAGTAAGACTGAGATGCAGCAACAACTGAACTAGGAGAGAGCAACAGGGAAAATACTGTGCGATAAGAGCAGATCAGTCAAACAGGTGAACCTGTCCACACACACACCCACACACACACAACACACACACACACCCACACCCCCCCCCCACACACACACACACACAACCCACACCCAACACACACACACACACACCACACACCACACACCACACACACACACACACAGGCACCAGACGAGCACGTCCTGGAGTAGACGCATCATTGAGAGGGACGCAGTGGAGAGCAGCTTGGTTGGGATGGGGGGGGGGTTGGGGGGCAGTTGAGGCGGGCTTTGATCTCTGTCTCCCCACGCCTATGGAGCGCCCCCCACCCCCCCACCTCCACCTCTCTTAACACACACACTCTTCGTGCAGGGCGAAGAGCCAAGAACAAGAGTTGCGTTTCCTCCAAGCGACAGCTCTTGCTCATCGCCCCTCCTTCCTTCCCCCCCACCCCCACCCCGCCCGCCCCTCCACCCCTCGTTTACCTTTTCATCCCTCTGTCAGATGCCCTCCCTCCCTCCCCCCCTCCAGCCTCATCTGTTCACCTCCGACAAGTCTTCATCTTAATGCTGCCTCTAAGTGTCTGACAAAAGGATGAGGAGGCTTGAGAGGAGAAGGGCCGGGATGCGGTTTGAGGGCGCGTTCGAGGAAGGAACGCGGGAAGAACGCCGCCCGCGTCTTCCGACTTCAAACAGGCCGAGTTGAGAGCGCTGGGAAGATGAATGGTGTTGCCTGCATGCGCACGCGTCTGCGCATGTGCGCGTCTGTGTGTGTGTGTGTCTGGGAACCGGGGAGATGTTGAAAGGCAGCTCGTTTCTTTGTACGTCGTTGCTGAGTGTGCAGATGAGATTAAGGGGAGACTACTCACTTGTGTGTGTGTGTGTTTGTGTTGTTGTAGGTGTGTGTGTGTTGTTGTAGGTGTGTGTTGTTGTAGGTGTGTGTGTGTGTTGTTGTAGGTGTGTGTGTGTTGTTGTAGGTGTGTGTGTGTGTGGTTGTAGGTGTGTGTGTGGTTGTAGGTGTGTGTGTGGTTGTAGGTGTGTGTGTGCGGTTGTAGGTGTGTGTGCGGTTGTAGGTGTGTGTGTGTGGTTGTAGGTGTGTATGTGTGGTTGTAGGTGTGTCTGTGGTTGTAGGTGTGTGTGTGTGTGGTTGTAGATGTGTGTGTGGTTGTAGGTGTGTGTGGGGGGGGATTTTCCCCAGAAGGAACAGCAGACCTGAGATCATAGCTTCTCTGAACTTCACCTTGACACTTTCCACCTGAAATAATGGGTGTCACAGCATTCTGTAGAACTTCATACAGTTTCCTACTCCAGAAATCTGGCTCCTATTTAGAACCTTGGAGATTGTTGTGGTTTTAATGAACTCAAATGCTTTTAGGACATCATTGACCACATATGTCATTGGCTGCTCTCCCATATGGAATACCTTGAGACAGACCAGCTAGTTGGGTAGACAGGCAGTCAACCAGCCAGGCAGTCAACCAGCCAGGCAGCCAACCAGCCAGGCAGCCAACCAGGCAGAAGGAAATACAACCAGCCAGGCAGCCAACCAGCCAGGCAGCCAACCAGGTAGAAGGAAATACAGCCAACCAGCCAGGCAGCCAACCAGCCAGGCAGTCAACCAGGTAGAAGGAAATACAACCAGCCAGGCAGTCAACCAGCTAGGCAGTCAACCAGGTAGAAGGAAATACAGCCAGCCAGGCAGTTAACCAGGCAGAAGGAAATACAGCCAGCCAGCCAGACAGTCAACCAGCCAGGCAGTCTACCAGCCAGGCAGTCATCCAGGCAGAAGGAAATACAGTCAACCAGCCAGGCAGTCTACCAGCCAGGCAGTCTACCAGCCAGGCAGTCATCCAGGCAGAAGGAAATACTGCCAGCCAGGCAGGCATTTAGGCAGTCAGACGTAACAACTGCTATTTGTTTCTACATTTGAATTTTAACAGGGTTTACAAACAAATAGACCCGATGTGTTGATAAGATCATTCACGCCAACTCATTGACTGATCAATAATTGCAACGCATCCTAATACAAGTGTGAAACACCCCCCAATTAAGTCCTTACTTCTCCCTCCCCTGATAGAATGACGCTTCTACTGCCTCATTCTTTTGTAAACAATCAAACCCTCTCTCTCTCACACACACACACACACATACACACACACACATACACACACACACATTCACACACACTTCCTCTCAAACACACAGCAGCAACCCACACACAGATTCCTCAGACGACAGTTCATTTGCTGTGTGACTCAGCACCTCACACTCTAATTGGAGCCATTCATTAGTTTGGAAGTCAGTCCCCTCTTCCTCCAACTTGAAATTGGTTTCGATTTAACAAACTGGCCCCACCCCTCGGAGAGTGAGTGTGTGTGTGTGTGTGTGTGTGTGTGTCAGGGAAGCTACTCACACATACAGTATCGACTCTGGCAGTCCAGAACATCTTGCTCAGTGACGCTACAGATGAAGACAGCAGTCCAGCTGATGAGCATCACCCCCCTTTCTTACCCTCACCCCCTCCCCACACCCCCTCCCCTCACCCCCTTCCCACTTCCCCTCACCTCAC
>BROE01000011.1:10395826-10407507 GCA_036571765.1 Plecoglossus altivelis | reverse complement strand
TCCCCTCACCCACTCCCCCTCCCCTCACACCCTCTCCACACCCCTCACCCCACCCTCTCTTACCCTCACCATCTCCCCTCACCCCCTCACCTCACCCCCTGTGACCCTCACCCTCACCCCCTCCCTTCACCCCCTCACCTCACACCCTCTCACCCTCACCCCCTCCCCTCCCTAACCCCCACAAAAACACACCTTATCAAGTCAGCGGTGTCCCAGAGTGTGAGGCTGAACAGAGCCCATGGAGAGCTGTGTGAGGCCTGAATCACAGAGTGCAGCTAGTCTGTGCTGCAGGCCTGTCCTGGTCTCCACTGGTTCCCCCGCCAGACGGAGCCTTCTGACAGGCTACTCTTTCCCCCCGTAACCCTCTGTGACAGGACGGGAACATGTCCATCAAGCAGTGGGCCGGCTTGTCTGACAGGACAGGGCTTGGCAAGCTGTCAGAGCAGCCATGTCTGAACCCTGCAGGAACCTGGCTCTCTGTCACTCACACACTCACACACACATAAAGACACACACACACCAACGCTCACACAGACATAAAGACACGCTCACACCCACGTGGAGAATCATACACACATCAACATTCTCTCACACACACACGCCAACGCTCACACACACACATAAAGACTCACGCACATCAACGCTCACTCTCACACGCATAATAATGCTCACACACTCACACACACACCAAAGCTCACAGATACACACATCAACACTCACAGTCTCACACACATACCAATGCACATACACACAATAACAAATAACACTCACGCTCTCGCACATCAACACTCTCTCACACATGCACACTAATGCTCCCACACACACACACACACACACACAATAACTTTCACACGTCAACACTGTCCCCCACACACATCAACACTCCCACACACATACATCAACTCTATCCATCATTCACAGACACAGTACGGGTGCTTGAAAAAAGGCAGCCTGATGTGTTAAATGTGATGTGTTCATTTTGGAGCCTCAATAACAGCTTTGGTGTTCTATTATTTGATCGGTTCATAATTCTGTGTCTCTCTCTCTCTCTTTAATTCTACCTGTCGCTCCTCCTCATCATCCCTCTCTCCAGATGGGCCATGCCCTCCGCTACAGGTGGAAGAGTGGAAGTTTCCACAGACAGCCAGACACAACATCACAGGTACACGCGCACACACACACACACACACACAAGAGCACGCATATGCATAAACAGACATAGGTGTTTACGCACATGCACGTGCACATATGTGCAGACACACACACACACGTGTAGACACACACACGCACACAAACATACCCACACTCAGGCTTGCTCTGTCTGACCACAGGTATGTTAGCACGTATGCCGGTCTCTGCGTGGCTGGTTGCCGCGGTAACCGTGTCATGTGACCTTCCCTAGGGTTTAACCTGGTGCGTCGCTTCTCCCTGCTGAAGAGTGCCGACGTCAAGAAGATCCGCAACCCAAGAGGTCCAGTCATCCTCCGGCTGGGCAAGACTGCACTCGTACGCCCCACAGAGTAAGAGCCATCCTCCCTCTCTCTCTTTCTGTGTGGATGTCTCTCTCTCACTTTATCTCTCTCTCTCTCTCTCTCTCACTTTATCTCTCTCACTTTCTCTCTCTCTCTCTCTCTCTCTTTCTGTCACTGCCTCGCTCTTTCTGACTGCATCTCTCAGACTGTCTAACACCCAAACTTTCTCACTGTCTCATTCTCTCTCTTTCTCTCTGACTGTCTCTCTCTCTCTCGCTCGCTCTCTCTCTCGCTCTCTCTCTATCTGTCACCGACTGTCTCTCTCGCTCTCTCTCTTTCTCCGACTCCCTCTCCGTCTCTCTTGTCTCTCCGTCTGGCCTTTCGACTCTGGTTGCTGAGTGGAGTGAGGACAGTGCCTATCAGAGCCCTGTGTGTCAGAGACAGGAGCGTGCCATACAGGCCTGTCTGCCTACGCTTGGATCCTTCTAGCAGCAAACACCGCAGCCTTTCCCCTCTCTAGTAAAACATGATCTTTACAGTAGCTATAATAACTTAGGATTTCCCAGAGTAACTACAAGAACAAATTGCCCCGTATTTCCCATCGTGAGTTAGGCTTGTATAATGTAAAAGCCCGAAAGTCATTCATTAAGTCTTTTACGTTTTGTACATTGTTTAGGTGAACTGATATACGTGTTATTAAAGTATTTTCTCTTAACTGAGGGTCAGAATTGGGACTTTTCGATTGGCCCTCGTACTGTGACGAGGGAGCAACAGGATCGCTCTGTTTTTCACTCTGTGGAATTTCCCTTGATAAAGTAGTTCAGCAGTCGCCTGTTGTGTCTGAACACAATGTTTTATGACTCCTGTCCTGTTCTGACTGGTGTGCTGGTGAAGGAGAACCATATATTCCACCACCAAAAAACAGACCTTTTGTGGAGCCATTGTGCGCCTGAGGTGAAGCATATTGTTTGTCACTGAGGCAGCGTCTTACCAAGTCAAAGTCATCTGAGGTACGTGAAGACTTTGTTGCTCGGGAAGCGAGCGTCTTGGAAGGCAGTGGAAGGCGGGCTGCCAGATGTTTGGCCCGCTTCCAGCTGGAGGAGACAGAGAGGGGGGAGGGGGGGAGAGCTCCATTTTCTGCTGCTCCCTTTTCAGGTCTCCGGTCTTCCTGTGTGTTGCTCTATAGTCGGGTAGCAGAAGGTGTTTCTGCATTTCTGCCCACAGGTGAGCGAGGGAGAGTTGTACCTTCACGGGATTTGCATCTGTCTGTCTGTCTCTGTCTGTCTCTGTCAGTCTCTGTCTGTCTCTGTCAGTCTCTGTCTGTCTCTGTCTGTCTCTGTCAGTCTCTGTCTGTCTCTGTCTGTCTCTGTCAGTCTCTGTCAGTCTCTGTCTGTCTCTGTCTGTCTGTCTGTCTGTCTGTGTCGGCCTGTCTGTGTCTGTCTGCCTGTCTGCCTCCCTGATTGTCTGGTAGATCGTCGCTCATCTGTTCTCCGTGTCAAACGGTTGATCAGCCCTCCCTCTCTCTCGCTGTCCCACTGTGGAGGAGCACAAATGAAGGGGGACATCTGCTCCCTTTCTTCTTCTTCTCTCCTGCGCCCCAAACCAGTCCTCCTCTGAGAGGGAAATAAACGGAGGGATAAGTATCTGTCCTTCAGAAGACGCCCTAGCTCCCCCCCCCTTTATTCTACTCTCACGCTCTCTCTGTCGCTCTCTCTCTTCACTCTCTCTGTCTCTGTCTCTCTTCTCTCTCTCTCTCTCTCTCTCTCCCTCACTGTCTCTCTCTCGCTGTCTATCTCTGTTCTCTCTGTTCTCTCTGGGTGCAGGATTGATGTGTATATTGGTTGAGGTGTAAGGGGACAGAGAAGGGGTAGAAGCGGGTGAAGGGAATAGGGAATGATCAGTTCAACTGGGAGTGATGCGTGATTCCATCTGAGCTGTTCCCTCGGGGGTCGGCTCAATAAAGTGCTCCGTCAATCACAACACACTGGCTCGATTCACAGCTGGAGTCAGGAGGAGTCAGCGTGGCCCTAATTGGAACGTAATGTTTGTTTTGTATCTCGCTCTAATTGACATCGTTTATCCAGTCCAGTCTGGTAGTGACAAGCAGATGATGCTGCAAATCTTTTGGCTAAAGAGCTAGCGAAGGCAGTAGCTGGATGGGAAATGTGGAGATGACAGAAAATGCACATTTGTGGAGTAGAAAGACAGACATTGCATTTGGAGTCAAAATCACTTTTGGAAAACAGCCATAACAACAACATCCCAACTCTGAATGTGGGAAAGGTTTACCACAGTTTGTTCCAGGTGCTTTTTCCTTCACCTCTCTCTCTCTCTCTCTCTCTCTCTCACTCTCACTCTCTCTTACTCTCTGTCTCTCTGTCTTCCTACTTTTCTCTCGCTCTTTCTGTTTCTCTATCTTACTAGCTTACTCTTTTTCTCTCTGTTTCTCCATCATGCTAGCTTTCTTTCTCTCTAATGAGAGCAACAGTAGTGTGTATCTTCGGAGGATGGGAGGGCTAAATCTGTCCGCCTCTACATTGATTTATCATCCAACTCTCCCGTGTGTTTGTGCCTGTCTGTGTACGAGCACATGCGTGTTCATGGCAGTGGGCCAAACGCTTATGGATCTCAGCTGCTGGACTTGTTTAGCTTTGGAAGTGCCCTGTGTCCCTAGTCCACCCCTATCTCCTGCTCCAACCTCACTGTGCTCACTGCCTTGTAGCAATGTTCCTATTCCGGCTCTTATTCTCATCCTGTCGTGGGATCACTTTCTCTGTCTCCAAACTCGAGTTTTTCTTTCCAAGCCTCTCTGGTCTTTGTTTTGAAACTAGGCAGTGGAGAAAAATGCTCTTCTCTCTCTCTCGCCTCCCCCCTCTGTTATAAATCACTGTCACCCCTCTTTTCTGGGAGTGGGAAACCAGCTGCCAACACCCGACTAGTGTGTGTTTTGTGGTGTGTGTGTTGTGTGTGTCTGTGTGTTGTGTGTGTGTGTGTTGTGTGTGTGTGTGCCCTTGACCTGAGTCGAGCCAGCCAGATATTTGTCTGTGGAGGCAGAGAGATGAGGAATGAGATGAGGTTGGATCTACTGCATCGCCCATAAAAATACATGTCAGAGGTTATTCTCTGCCTAAAACTGTGGTGACACACGTACACACACACACACACACACACACACTCACTGTGGGTTTAACTGTGTGTTTCTCAGTCAGGTGTTCCCCAACGGTCTACCTGAGGAGTTTACTGTGGTCTTCACGCTGGCTCTGAAGAAGAAAGCTTTGAGGGACAACATCTACCTGTTCCAGATATCTGATGAACGAGGATACCCGCAGGTACTCTCCTCCTCCTCCATACATCTTCTCCTCCTCTCCCTTCTCCTCTCCTCCTCCTCCATCCATGTCCTGCTCCTCTTCTCCTTCCTCCATCCATCTCCTCCTCCTCTCCCTCCACCGCCCACCCCTCACCCACCCACACTCAGACATCCTCGCTCTGTCTTATTCATCCCCCCTTTCTCTCAATCACACTCTCTCTCTCTCTCTCTCTTTCTCTCTCTCTCTCTCTCTCTGCGTTCCTCACCTCCCTATCTCTTCCCCTCACCCCTCCCTCCCTGTCTCCCCCAGTCTCTGTCCTTCTCGTGTTGTCGTCCCCTCCCTCTTCTCCCTCGTTGTTATTCCTGTGTACTTGGTGATGGAGCGTTAGCGCTCCTGGCGGCGCTGTAATCACTGCAGGCCTGCAGGCAGATTTAGATGTTTACAGTCCGCGTGATAAATGGAGGGCAGACTCTCATTAGAAATGATTCATTTGGCCGTGCGCGCGCTGCGTTACGGAGTCGGGTGGCCTCCTTACCACTCTGCTTTGCATCGCACGCTGCGCTCGGCGTACGTCTGTTTGACGGAAGGGATGATGGCTGACGTAGCTTCAGACGCTCTAAGATACAAGGGACGGCCTTGATACAAGCTGGTGATGACTTGGATGACATTGATGACCTTGATGTGTCCCCTCACCCTTCTCTTTCTCTCTGCATCTCCCTCAACTCCTTCCTCTTTCTCTCCCTCCCCCTCCTCCTCTACCATCCTCTCACTCCCCCCCCCCAGCTCTCCTTGGACCTGAACGGACCCGAGGGAACCCTATCTCTGCGGGCAACGGGGGCGGACCCTGAGGGGGAGCCGGCGAGCTGCGTATTCAGCGGCGAGGGAGTGGAGTCTCTCCTGGACCTGCGTTGGCACAAGGTGGCGCTCAGCGTGCAGCGGGGGGCGGCAGCACTGCACGTCGACTGCGGCTCCATCCAGACCAAGCCCCTGGAGCCCCGCGGCGCTCTGCCCACCGAGGGGCACACCTTGCTGGGCATCAGGGCCACGGACGCTGGGCCTGTGGAGGTGGGCATGGAGGAGGAGGAGAGGCGGCAGAGAAACGGAGGTTTGGGATTGAGAGGTCAATGTGTTGCCAGGTTTGAAGGTTGCCAGGTTTTGGACCAGTGTTACTGTAACAGAATTGGACAGAAAATGCACCAGTCTTGTATAGCGGCAGGTAGCTATGTTTGTGTGGACATGTGAATGTGTGTATGTGTTCATTCAAAGTATATTTGTGTGTGGGAGAGAGGTTGGGCGCAGCAGGGACTGTGTTCTCCAGGTAGATGATTCACTCATTCCTGATTAGAAAGTGAGATTGGTACTCAGTATAGAAGGGTAAAGAGAGCCCATTTGCAATGAATACATCTACTAATCCAGCCTCTCTGCACAATGATCAATTATCCCGGCCATTCAGGAAACACAAGGGTCTCATCCTGAAGGGATGACTCAGCGCGGAACACAGGTTAAAGAAAGCGTTCCTCTTTGTTTAAACCCTCTTTGTGACTTCATCTTTCCTGCTGTTTTGCTCTATCTATCTGTCTCCCTTTCTCTCCATCTCTCTCTCTCCCTTCCTCACTCACTCGCTCGCTCACTCCCTCCTCTCTCTCTCTCTCTGTCCCTCACCCGCTCCCTCCCTCTCTTTCTCTCTCTCTCTCTCTCTGTCCCTCACTCACTCCCTCCCTCCCTCTCTCTCTCTCTCTCTCTCTCTATCTGTCCTTCCCTCCCTCCCCCCTCCCTCCCTCCATCAGATGGACCTCCAGCAGGTGATGGTGTACTGTGACCCGGCCCTGGCCATTCAGGAGGCCTGCTGTGAGATACCTGGAGCTCGGGTGAGAGACCACGCCACAACTATCGCATGCTTCCACAACGCACGCCATCGCTGTGCCAACCATCCCTGTGCCAACCATCCCTGTCCTGTGTGTGTGCGTGCACGCATGAGGGAGGGAGGGAGGAGAGTTGTGGGAAAGTGTTCTTGCTTTATGTGTTTCTTATCTCAGACAAAAGTAAAAATCTAATGAAAATGTATTTATTGAAATGGGGCACAGCAGATGTCTATTTTCCTCTTGAGAAAGAGGGAGAGAGGGAGTGAGAGAGCGAGCACAGGTAAGAGCAGCGAGTACAGCCAGTTCTAGGTTTATTTCAGAACTAAAGGTATTTTTGCGTTCAGATTCTTGTCAGATCCCTCAAGGGTGTCTGCTGTTGTCTGTTTTGGGGATGGGGTGTCTGTGTGTGCGCATGGGCACACTAAAAAAGGATGTTTTGTTTCTCAGCTGTGTAGACAAACAGAAAACAAAGAGACGATTCCCTCAGACCCTCACCGTGTACAACCCTCGTGGGAAGGGACCGTGTGAACCGACACTTCCTAAAATAGATGAGTTGTGGTAAAGATTTCTGAGACCACCCGTGAGCCGGCTGGCACGCCGAGCCCCCCCAGCGCACGCGGCGCCGGCGCGTCACCCTCCGCGCCGGTAAGCCTCCCCCACCCTCCCGGGGGCGGGGGAGCGGCTGCAGAGGTTGCTCCAGGCTTCCTTGTAAGCAGGGTATTTAGTAGTGAGAAAGAGTTGTGAGTACACACGAGGACAAGTCACCACACCACACAGCACACTGCCAGCGAGCACGAGCAACTCCGAAAGGCGCTGATACACACACCCACGTGCGCACCAACACACACACCACGGTGTCCACCACACAGCACACACGTCGACGCAGACACACGACGGACACTCCACCTGTAGCACACACACACACTCCCACCACACGCGACGACAGCACGACACACTCCACCTTACAGGGCGACAGTCACCAGCTTACAACACAGGCACTCGTGAGCCTCACATCTATATCGCCGATCTGGTTCACCGTCGACACTAGAATACACAACACCACCTTTTCATCTACACAATTTCTTCGACGCTGTCCACCTTGCGGACGACAGGTCTCTGAAAAGAGACGTCAACTCTCCAGTGAAGAGCAGGGAGATTGGGACAGGGGTTAGTGAGAGAAGGATGTTGACAGAGTGGGCGGGGGTATTGTTGTGTCAGAGCGCGGTCAGGAGATCGGGCTGAGGAGACTACCGCCGAGCGAGCGCCTGGGAAGCTTGGCCGAGCTGCAATGTGTTGTGTGAATGTGGAAGGGGTTTGTAGTGTGTGTGTGCGGTGGTGGCCTGGCTGGTGGTGTGTGTGTGAAGATGCTGGTTTGTGTGTGTTCGTGTTGGTAGTGCGCCCAGATGACACTGCCTGTCCTTTTGTACGGTTGATTTGGGAGGTCGGGGGGGTGTGTGTGTGTGTGCGGTGATCCTGCTGTGTGTGTGTGTGTGTGTGTGTGTGTGTGTGTGTGCGGTGAACCTGCTGTGTGTGCGGTGAACCTGCTGTGTGTCCCTATTAAAATAACGATGTTGTTTAGGTGGACTTTGACAGAAGTGTTCTCTCTCTTCCTGGCTTTTCGCAGTGCCCCCCTGACGCCCCTAAGACCCGGCGGGCTGCAGAGAATGACCTAGTGGAGCTGAACCCCTTCAACCAGGTAACACACACCCTCACTCACACACACACACACACACTCACACACCTGTTAAAGCTCTGGAAACAGGACCAGACCAGTGAAAAGGAGTAAAATCTCTCCCTGGGTGTTCTGTATGATGTCACCTGATCTCTCTTCCTGCTCCTCTCCCGGAACACGCGGTTAGCTTCACACACACACACACACACACTCACTGCCGGCATCGCACTCTCAGTGTTTTGTACGCCTAACAAACACTTCACCACCACGCCAAGAGTGTGCTAATCGCCCAGTGACCTTAACTTGACTTTTTTGCTGGTGCTAACCGTTTTAGCCGGCTTCGGTTAAGCGGGTTATAAGAAATTCGTTTCTCCAACTACCAGAGGACAAAAGCTGTGTCAAGTCCATGAATAGTGAATTGAACTTCTACTTCCCATGTTGTCTCTTGGTCTCCCACAGTGCTACAGTAGAGGTTGTTTTAAAATGCTCTTTCATTCCAGTACAGCAGCAAACACTCTCTCCTTTCATCATTTATTTCCATGATCTCCCTTTAATCTATTTCCAATTATCCATTTATTAGGTCTGGTATTTGTCTCTCAGGCAGATAAGAAGTTAAGAGGCTCTGGAAACGCAACAGGCCAGAGCAATCAATCCTCGAGACATGCCAGCCAGACGCAGAGCCCATAACAGGAAGTGAGGAGAACGTGTGTGTTTGCACATGCGTCATCTCCTAGGCCACGGTTATCGTGGTGTTCAGACTGTTTTTCTCACCGCCTGTCTATCTCGATGATCAATTCCAGGTGTACGTGTCACGGTGGCGTGGAAACGGGATAGGTTACATCTCCGATGCCTGTCCAGGGAATAGCCTTATACGGGCAACATACGGAGCGGTGATCACATTGTATCATGACAGACACCTCATCGCTCAATTTATACCACAGCACAGATGTTTGATTGCCACGAAAGCAACTCTATTTACAACCTGCCCCCCCCTCTCCCTCCTGCTCTCTCTCCCCAGCAGACACACACGCGCACGCACACACACGCGCGCGCACACACACACAAACACACACACAAACACACACAGCATAGTTGGCCAGGTTGTTTTATGGGGGCTTGGTCATGCTGTGTATATTCACTAGGTCCATGACCTCAGTATGTAGGCCAGATGTTGCAAAGACACTGTACTGCTTTCATTACGTTTATCCTTGATGACTTGCATGACATTCCACTGACCTCAGCACACAGTCACGCGGGGACGTGCGCGTGCCCGTGTGGATGTGTGCGTGCGTCCGTGTGGATGCGTGCGCGCGCGTATGCCATTCTGGTATGTGTGTGGGCTTGTGTTGGGTCTCTAATTTCTCTGTCCTCCTCTTTTCTGCTTTTTTAAGTCCTCCCTCCAAACTTTCTTTCTCTTTTCCAACATAGCAGGCCACTGAAAGGTCATCCTGTCCCTGAGAATGTTGCACGCCCCCCTCACCATTCGCACTGTATCTTGGCAAGATTTACAGATTTTTGAACAAACCAGCCCTAGAGCCTCCATACACTTAACACTGTATCTTCCCTCAAACTAGCTTTACCTCATTACATCTCGCTTTCTCCCTCCTTCCTCGCCCACACTCACCCAGTCAACTTGTCTGTCATCTGCCCCAGGGTTCATTAGACTCACATTGCTGTTTTATCCATTTCCCCTCCTCCTTTCATTTCGGTTTCCTGTGGATAAAGAGGGTGCACGTTCATGACCGGATTTGATATGCAGAACCTCTCTCCGTCCTGCCTTTGTTGCGGAATGCACTGACGCAACGACATGAAACGGCAACGAGGTTTGCGATGGAACTCTCCTAGGATTCGACAGCGGCAATTCCCAACCTCTGGGCCGCGGCCCACTAGTGGTCCATTAGGGTAATGCAGATGGCCTTTCCAAAGCAATGAAAACTCAAATATGAAAAATAAATAATATATATTTATCGATGCCTTCAATCCATCATGACGCCAATAGTTACTTGCAACCATCGTCGTAGCTTGCTTCTGCATAAGTCTGGAAACTTCAAGTTGCTGGCAGTTACATCGTTTCCGCTCAGAACATGCCGTTTATTACGAGAAATGTGGGTTATCTTTCTCAAATTAAATTGAACGATGTAGCCTGGATTGGATTCTATGTTGCTGGCCTTCAAGCAAGGGGGAAATGTTTCAAATTATACGTTTTGAGCTACACCAACAATCACGAAGGTGTAGCGCTACTAATGACCAAGGCTCGTTATCGTTAACTATAGACGCATTTGAGCAGTGTCGTACGCAAGGCAAGCTTCTCGTTCACATTTTATAAGTCCATACGAATGTACTAAAATATCTGATTGTCAGCATGCTTTCTAGTCGTTAATGTCAACACATCGATAATTATTGTCATATCTGTTCCCGATTGATAATCCAATGCAACATGTCTGTTTCATTTTTTACTACTTGGAAAGAGTTCTTAAAGAGGGCGACCGGATATCGGTCGATAGAAAAACAAGAAGAGAAGCCGTCTAGTCTGAATGTCGGCGTAGCTACTGCGTGTTGGCAGGAGAACGCACTCATATTCGAGCTTTGCAATTGAGCAGTAAAAGTGTCGACGTTTGGGAACGGCTCCCCTACAGAGTCCTACGTCTTCATAGAGATGTCAGGAGTGAAGGTGTTATGAGAGGGGAGGGGAACTGGCCTCATCAGAGTTTGCCCTGGACTCACGCACTAGCTGTGAGAGACACCCATTTGATTGGTTACACACGCTGCTTTTGGAACCAGTTCTAAATGGTGCAATTTCGCAATTCGCGTAGTGCGGCGTGAGCCAACGACTGTCCGCCTCTGGTTGGGAACTGATTGGCAAAACCGCAGAACCCAAACAGGGTTTAATAAAGCGCAGCGCACACGATTCGTAAAGGAAAAGCAGAACGGGACATGGTGGCCCGCCTCCTCCGCCGCTCTGCTTCCGCCTTCCTCTATTTAACTGCCCGTCCCCCGCGTCTTCTCTCCGTCTGCCCCCGCTCCCTTTCCCTGATACCCACCTCCTAACCGCTATTTTCAACAAAAAACGATCCATTTAATCAAACCTCCCTTCACGTCTTTTCTACGCCCTCCCCCTGTTACTACTACACGCCTTATTGTCATTTCATCAAAAACCTTCCTCATTCACTAACCCTTAACGTCTATTTCAGCCCAAAACGTCTGCTCCTTCTACCTCATCCCGCCCTGGTACGCGCTTTCCTGAGCCAAAATGCTACGTTTCTCAGGCGGCTTACATACACCCCTTCTACGCTCCTCTATTTTCATCGATCAAACGTAGCATACTACTGACCCCTTATGTATTTCTTGCTCAAAACATCATACTAAC
>BROE01000011.1:10389092-10395319 GCA_036571765.1 Plecoglossus altivelis | reverse complement strand
CTCTCTCTGCCCCCTCTCCCTCTGTACTGCCCCTCCTCTCTCTCTCTGCCCCCTTACCCTCTGTACTGCCCCCCCCTCTCTCTCTGCCCCCTCACCCTCCCTTCCTTTCTACAGGAGATCTTTGGATCCAAGGGACTAGTGGAGAAAGTAAGAAATCCTACCCCTTCTTTCTCTCTGTCTCTGACACACACACCCTCGATCCTTTAATATCGCTGAGCGGAGTAGAGAAGTTGGCCACATGTGCCTGTTGGAAGCCAATCAGGAAAACCAACCGTGGGTAGCCTGGACCAATCAGGGGCCAGTGTTTGTTGTGCTTCTGGGGCGGGGACAGCGAGACTGCCTCTAAGGGGCGGCAGGAAGGGGAAAGGGCTGCACGAAAGAGAAGGTAACCGTATGTGAGATAGTGCACACATACACACATACTACAGTCGAACGGCACACACAGGGTCAGGATGGGGGGGTGTGCGTGACACTTGCACACACTTATTGTCAGTTGACTTACACACTATTATGCATACAGTCTCTGCTGGGAGTTGCCGCTGCCTGTGAATATTGTCATTCTCCTACGATGGCGGGATTCTGTTCACAAATAGCATACAAAACAGAGGATTGGCTCCAGCGCGCCTGCACGGGGCGCGCTAATGGACCTCCCACGACGCCCTCCATGTAGGTTACTACCTGTGTTGAAGCACTCTGTCTACCACAGGGGCTCCCGTACGCCGCTTCAGAAATAACGAGACGCTTGATACCACTCAATTAGAGGGCTGTTTCGAGTGTGATTGCGTGGGCATGACGTGTGTGTTTTGCGCTTGTAAAACCTTTGCATCGGCGTGGGAACGTCTCACGGCGTCTCGTTAGCTCGTAACAACGGCGGCGGAGGCTGCGGTTACCCGGGCGCGCCAGGCTGCAGCTGCGTCCGAGCGATCGATGCGGCCGCTGGACGTACGAAGACGGAGGCCGGATGATACGTACGACGTCCTGGGGGGCGTGGTGCTTCACATGTGTCACAGCCAGAGGGGCAAAATGGGAGAGCAAGGTCTGACCGGAGCTGTGTGGCTCAACACACTAAGAGGTTCCTGACGTTTCCTCTCATACATGACCCAAACGCCTACCTCTGCCATTCCGTGCCCTACGCCAGTGTGGATTCCGTTGAATGCCCCGTTGCCATGGCGAGGTAGACGATCAACGGTGACTAGACGAGTCTCTTACAACTTGCTGTCGATTCTGGCTGTTGGAAGGCTCACAGTCATGCTACCAAAAAAAAAAAAAAGCAACCCAGAGGAAAATAGGACCAAAAAACGCTCTCCTTTTCCCTGTTGCCTATTTAGTGGGTTTTTGCTCCTGGTCCTGGCGATATGTAAAGTGCCTGTCTGAGAGAGAGCTTGCTGACACAACGGGTGGTAGATTCGGTTTTAATTATGCACTTCCGTTAAAAGCGCTTCAGCTATTTATAATGGTTTTTTCGTTGCTGCGTGTGAGTGTGAGAATGTGCGTGCCCTCCTGCCAAGCATGGCAGCTGGTCTGTTCGCTCTGGTGCCGTGGGGATTCAGATGTTTCTATTGATCTCCGTACCCCACGGGAGGTGGGTGTGTGTGTGTGTGTGTAGGAGAGAGGGCAAGAGAGAGACAGAGAGCCCACCGCCCACTTCTAAACTTCTAGCTGTCCTGAGCAGTATTTTAGCTGATGTAACAGCGCCCCCCGCTGTTCACGTGAGAAACGGCACCGTTTCGACAGGGGGCGGCCACTGATGGTGTCGTGAGTGATGAGAGTGTGTTTGCACGACTGGATGACGCAACTGCTACACACCCGCTGTGTTCTCTGCTCTCTGTTAGCCGAGGTTCTTCTCTAGAAGACCACTAATTGTGTTCTCTGTCCTTCGTTTCTCATATCAAGCACATTGATACGTTTGCTGAGATCTGCATATCCAGAATCCACACTGCTGTCATGATTGATACTCGTACGTACCACAAGAACTACTCCGGAAAAATCGGGTTTATCGGAGACTCTTTCAGGTAGAGAGTGCTTCTTCAGAGTGTCTGAACTCTTGCACGCGAGCTAAAATGCTTTTCTTTCAAGACCTTCTGTGCTCACATGGAAGATGGATTTGCCGTCGTATTAGATCTTTCACCAGCGGACGCTACACATGTTTGGTAAGATGCGTTTTGTGTTCGATAGTGTGCCGTTCTAATCTGTCATGTGTTCGCTTGCGCTTGGGATCTGAGTCTGGATTGAAGGGGAGAAAGTGACGGGTATGAGGAGCAAACCACACCACACACACACACCCCACACACACACGCACACACACACCCCCAACCACAGCCCCCCAACACACAATACCCCATCACCAACAGGACACAACACCCCAGACAACACAACCCAACACATACACACACACCCCCCCCACCCCACCACACACATATACACACAACCCCCTCACACATGAGCGCGTAAGTGCAACATTAACTACTACTTTTGGAATGTGGAAGGATATACATGCATTGGTCTAGACATGCTTAGACATGGACATTTTATCACTTTTCATCCATTCACACGCACACACACACCGAAACACACAACACACACACACTGAACAAACACACACACACATAGGTACGCATACCCACGAACACACACACACTGACACAAACACACACACACACACACTGACACAAACACACACTGACACAAACACACACTGGCTCTCTGCGGCCCCTGAGCAGAGTGTGAACCCCGGCGACTGTAACCTTCTGCCCAATTGTAACAAAACAACAACACAAAAGCAGGCTTGCGTGAAATTCGACCCGCTTGCTCGAATTTCGGGCCCCTCCCAACAACTGAGGACAACCAAGACTGCAAATTAAAAGAGGCATTGTCTTGCAGTCAAACCAGTGTCCTGTTCCTGTCGTTGTCCTGTCTTTCCCGCTGGTGACCTTGCCTGATGTTCAGGGAGCACGGGTCCAGTAAGTATCCTGTCTCATAAAAACCAGTCCACAGTCTTACATCTGCTTCCGTGTGACACACGTTCAGTACTTCTTATGGGGATGAAATTTCCCTGTTTCCCTCATTGGGAAGTTTGAACACAAGTTCCACCAGCGCTACACACGACCTCTCCGACCTTTGGACATGAACTCTCATGAAGTTCTGGAATGCTAATTAACCAATGATAGCCAATGAATCTTCAATGAGCTGGCATCTTATTATTCCTCAAAGGTAGAATGTAACTCGTTCTGCATGTGTGTGTGTGTGTGTGTGTGTGTGTGTGTGTGTGTGGTTGTGTGTGTGTGCTGCTGCTTCTCCTCAGTGCTCAGAAGGACCTAAGGGCCAGAAAGGGGAGAGAGGAGAGTCGGTGAGTTGGAAACTCTTCTGAATCTCCCTCAACACAAGCCTGAACCTCACTCTGTTTGTGCTGATGACCAGGGGGGCTCATTTGAGCCAATCGTTTGCTATCTGGAGTACTGCACGCTCGATTCCTTGTTTGGAATACTACCAACAGTGATGTCTCTGAGCCATATCACATGTTGCTTCGCCATTCTCTTTCTTTGTCTCCCCTGCATTCTCTCTCTCTCTGTCTTTCTCTCTGTCTCTCGCCCCTTTTCTCCCTGCAGGTACTACCGGCCAACTGGGGCGAGGCGGTGGGTCACAAGGTGAAGCCTGCCTGAGGAACTCTCTCTTTAATGTGCATGCTTGTATGTTGTTGGGAAGACTTTCACTTTTGATAACGACTTGTCTCGTCTTGTGAATGATTTTTCAAATGGTTTTTTTGTGTGCTCTCTCTTTCTCTCTCTCTTTCTCTCTCTCTCTCCCTCTCTCTTTCCCTTTCTTTCTCCACCTTTCTCTCCATCTCTCTCTCTCTCTCTCCACCTGTCTCTCTCTCTTTCTCTCTCCACTTCTCTCTATCCCTCGCTCCATCTCTTTCTCCCTTTCTCTCTCTCCACCTCTCTCTTTCCCTCTCCTTCTCTCCCTCTCTCTCTCTACATCTCTTTCTCTTTCTCTCTCCACCTCTCTCTCTCTCTCTCTCTCTCTCTCTCTCTCTCAGGGGGACAAAGGACAGAAGGGAGAGGTTGGCCTCCAGGGTCTCTCAGGAACGCCAGGAAAGGATGTGAGTAGCACTCAGTCTGTCTGTGTACCCATCTCCCTTTCTCTCCCTCAATTCATGTCCATGACAGGGCCAGGGTTGGCCTCTCTCTGTCTTTCTCCTTCCCTCTCTTTGTCTATCGCTTTCTTTTTTGTCCCTCTCTTCTCTCTCTCTTCCTTCTTTTTGCCCTCCCTCCCTTTTCCTCGCTCTCATTTTCTCAGTCATGTCAAATATCCTCACCCAACAAACAGTGAGAGCCTTTTAGCATCCCAAACTCCCGCACACACCTGTCATGCACACCTTTTCATTGGGCGGAGAGAGGGCGTTTAGCAGAATTATAGAGCATTACTTTGGAATCCCAGACTCATTGATATCTCTTCTCTTCCTGCTGGCCTCTCTCTGGGTGTTAAGTCAGCCTAATGCCTGTTAGATTACACTGGAGCAACAAAGACCACAGAATCAATGCTGCCTCATTGACTGGCTCCTGCTCTCAGACAAGCGGCTGATTCAGCCTGACTTAAACCTTTTAATCTCCCCCATTCACCGTGGAGCGATGCACGCGCATGGAAGGTTTCATAAGTAGGACATAAATGAGAATTAGCACCAGTCTCTGGGTTGTACGATTCTCCCCCCCCCCCAGCTTAGGCAACATGTATCATGCAAAGAGATTTGAAGAAAAGTGATTTTTTAACATTAAATTAAAGATTCAGCCAGCGTTTTTCCCTAAGCCCTGAGGTAACGGTTTGAAATGTAATTTCAAACTACCTGTTTGAACTGATTTGGATGTAAACTCGGTATTTCGAATACATAATCTCCGTGTCCATGTTTCGCATGCTGATGTCTGTTGTGTTTTCTCTTTCCAGGGTCGAGCGGGGTCCATCTGTGTGGTTGGTCCAAAGGGGCAGAAGGTGAGGATCTGTATACTACATGGTCACTTTAACCTGCAGATGCACCGATACACTTTTTCTTCAGTTCGGATACGATTCCGATACTCGGATATCGGTCAATACCGCAGGGATTCCAAAACGTATCTCGTTCTTGTTCACTGATGTTGGTATGATGCATTAGGTTGCATTAGGCTGTAGTAAAACACGTGACCCGGTGCGTCCCGTGTGAATTTTGACCTCTGTGTTTTCCCAGGGGTCTTCAGGGTTGGTGGGTCCAGAGGGCTTGGCTGGAGAGCCGGGAAAACCAGGGCTCCCAGGACTGCCAGGGATCGGAAAACCAGGCCTTCCTGTAAGTACTGTTACTATTCCGGAACCCTCCTGTGATTATTCCATGAATCAATATTGAATTGAAATCCGTATCTGATTGAACTACTTCCTTAGCATGGTGGATTTAGCAGAGTTTTGTAGTGTTCTGTCCTCTAGACAGCTGGGCGTGGCCCATGTGGAAAAACACGTGTGTGTGTGCGTGCGTGCGTGCGTGCGTGTGTGTGAGTTTGTGTGTGAGTGTGTGTGTGTGTGTGTATGTATGTGAGTGTGTGTGTGTGAGTGATAGAGGGATAAAAATGCTTGAATTAAATGGTTGCTGTTTCTCCTCAGGGTTTACCAGGAGTTGGGTCTAAAGGAGACACGGTAGGAATGACTCATCCTGTCACACACGACTGTGGCTTGCATGTTGAACAGAGCGCCTGTCAAGAGATTTGATCTGACCTTTCCCATGCTGTAATATACAGTAACGCTCATGTTTCATGTTATGCTATTGCTGTTTTGTTTTTTTTGCTCAACTGTAGTTTAAACTCTTTTTTTAACGTTTCTAACATAATCGATTGAATTGATAGCTTGGGATTGTGGTCGTTTCTTCCATGGTTGTCCATGTTGAAAGGTCATGCCTATAGCAGTTTCAGGTATATGTTAGTCCTCTGTGGTTGCTTGAGTTACCTGCCCTCATCTGACCGTGTCTGTTCCTTAGGGGGAGGCTGGGACAGAAGGGAAGGATGGAGAACCAGGGGAACCTGTGAGTTGAGCGACGATGCTTCTGATCAGGAACATCAGCATGTTGTTGTTGCACGCTCTGATTATATTGCTGGAGCTGCTGGTGTGTTAAACCCTGTGTGTGTGTGTGTGTGTGCTGTGTGTGTATGCGCGCGCGTGTGTGTGTGTCTTGTGTTCTTAGGGGCCCAGAGGTCCCGGAGGCACCAAGGGAGCTA
>BROE01000011.1:10374092-10386592 GCA_036571765.1 Plecoglossus altivelis | reverse complement strand
TGTGTGTGTATGCTTGGCGTGTGTGTCCTTGAAATGCCAGCCCTCTGTTCTGTGTTCCTCCAGGGGGAGCCCGGGCCAAGCGGGCTGGCGGGTCTCCGAGGAGAGAAGGTGAGACACAATCACAGCAGGGAATATCAGCACCGCCACCACACACACACACTCACACACACTCACACCCACACACACACAAACTCACACACACTCACACACACTCACACCCACACACACACAAAATCACACACAAACTCACACACACTCACACACACTCACACCCACACACACACAAAATCACACACTCACACACACAAACTCACACACACACACACTCACTCGCGCACACACACACACACACACTCATTAGGGTGTCAAACAGGAGCCGGGAGGGATCTCGCTAGTGTCGCGGTTCTCCTGTTGAGAGGGAAATGAAGCAGGCAGATCAGTACTCTGCTATGTGTGGATCCTCCAGGCGTTAGCGAGCAAGCCAGTTGGTACCCCCTCATGTGATGGGAGAGGAGAGCTGTGTTGTCTGGGTGGAGGGGCCATGCTGCTGTCTTCATGGCTCTAGCAACATTGTTAGAGATATTTAGTTAAGCCTGGGGTTAAAGCTATAGTTACATATTCCTATGGTTACAGTAACATTGGGATATTGGATCGCTGCACGCATCATGCAGAGTGAAGTTCGAATCCAGTCCAGGCTCTTTACCATGTCATCCTCTCTATCTCTCTCTTTCTCTCTCTCTCTGTCTTCTCTCTCTTTCTCTCTCTCTGTCTCTCCCTCTATCGCCCTCTCTCTCTCTTCCTCTCTCTCTTCCCCTCTCTTTCTCTTCCTCTCTCTCTTTCCCTCTCTCTTCCTCTCTCTTCCCCTCTCTCTCTCTTTCTCTTCCTCTCTCTCTTTCTCTCTCGTCCTTTCTTTCTCTCCCTCTCTATCTCCCTCTCCCTCTGTCTCTCTGAATCTGTCTGTCTTTCTCTCTCTCCCACCGTCTCTACACTGTCTCTATCAAACAATTAAAAAGGGAGAAATGTCTTCATAGTAAAAAAGTTGAATAACTGGATTTAAAGTACATCCATAATGGGATTTCGAAAGTTACAGTAATATCAAACTATGTCTGTGGTTCATTTATCATTGTGCTGTGCTTTGTATCCAGGGCAATGCTGGAAGCAAAGGAGCTGATGGGAAAACAGTAAGTACTTTCCATTGGCTGCTGTATCTTAATATGCTTACTTTGTAAGCCTATCAAGGAAGCCCCAGGGTGTCATGTGACATGTACCCTGTCTGTGTCCAGGGCAAGCAGGGACCGAGGGGCCCCAACGGCAAGGATGGGCAGAAGGGCATCAAGGTTGGTAGTGCTGGCATCAGACACCCACACCAGGATTTCATGTGAGAGTGTTATGCTGTGGAACAGTCTGCTCATGCAGTCCTGTGGCCTGAGCCTTCTGATGTGTTCTGTTGTCAGGGAGACGATGGATTACCTGGGCTAGGTGTTCCTGGTGCCAAGGGAGAGAAGGTAGATGTCTGTCTTTCTGGGTGTGGTGTGTTCGTATGTGTCTGTGTCTGTCTATCTGTCTGCTGTGTGTGTGTGTGTGTGTGTCTGCCTCCTTTTGTGTGTGTGTGTCTACCTCCCTGTGTGTGTGTCTGCCTCCTCGTGTGTGTGTGTGTGTCTGCCTCTGTTTGGGTGGGTGTGTGGAATACGAGGCCAATCTGTGTTCTGTGTTGCCTCCTCGGTGTCGATACTGCTCGTGTGTCTTCCTCCTCGTGATGTCGTAGTGTGTGGTGTCTGCCTCCTCGTAGTGTTGTGTGTCTGCCTCCTCGGTTGCTGTGCATCGCCTGCCTCCTCGTGTGTGTGTGTGTGTGTCTGCCTCCAACATCGTACCCCAGTCGTGGTGCTGTGAGTACTCGACTTTTGTGTGTGTGTGCCTCCTTGTGTGTGTGCCTCCCTGTGTGGGTGTGTGTGTGTGCCTCCCTGTATGTGTCCAGCCCCACCATGCTGAGCGTGTGTACCCCCAGGGTGAGTCATGTGGCCCGTGTCAGCCTTCTACCCTGGAGGTGGGCGGTGGCCCGTCCGTCATCAAGGTGCCAGCAGGGAACCCAGGCCCCCCAGGCCCCCCGGGCCCCCCTGGCTCCTCAGGGGTGGGAGCAGATGGCAAACAGGTCAGACCCCGTCAGAACCACACACACCAGCAGCAAGTTCAGAACCACACACACACACCAGCAGCAAGTTCAGAACCACACACACACACACCAGCAGCAAGTTCAGAACCACACACACACACCAGCAGCAAGTTCAGAACCACACACACACCAGCAGCAAGTTCAGAACCACACACACACACACCAGCAGCAAGTTCATTTCTGCTGAGTGCTGCACCAAAGCAAATGTATCAAACATTAGATCGTATTGACGTGGTGACTTTTTCACTGTGGATGTCGGGATTATAATCAGAGAGTTAGAGAATGTTTGTAAAGGTTGATATGTATCAATGATGTGTACAGGAGATGTATTTTCTACTTTGTATTACTGCAACATCCCAGGATATGATGTCACTTAGCGTCATTTGTCCCCATAACATGGTAAACTCCTCTTCCACCACCCCGATTATTCAGTACGAACCTCTGTAAGTAAACAGCAGTGGTTTGTACCTGAATGGTTGGAAGTTTGCGCAGAATATGTGGGTGTTTGTGTTACTGACATTTTGATTCTCTCTCTCTTTCAATGAAGGGTCCACAAGGCTTTTCAGGTGTACAGGGGGACAAAGTAAGTCACTTTCACAAAGTTTTGTTCTTAAAAGGTCGCTGAATAACATTTTAAACTTCCAACAGCCTGAAGGGCCATGGACCTATCAAAGGACAGCATGTTCTCCTAGCCAATCACAGGCCTAGAGGCCGGTTGGCCTATCAGAGGACAGCCTCATTCGATCCGACATCAACTGCAGTACAGTTCTCTGAACTTGGGTAACCTGATTAGTCAGATATGTGTTAGGATCATTTGGCACAAACTGGGTTTTCTTCTCTTTTGAAGTTAAGCCAGCTACTTTACCAGAGAAATAAGCTACATTTTAAGGTTGTGTGCTTTTAGGCTTCCTCTGTTCAGACATAGCCTGCAGAGGCTCTGGTTCAGCCTAATGGCCAGTCGCCATGGTGAAATCACATCACATAAACTTGCATAATGTGTGGGGTAGCCAGGCTACCTGAAATAACCCAATGTCCAGAGGAGAATCATTCCACCTTAAATAACTCATGGAATAAGCTGACGTCTGGGGGGGGGGAATGAGCTCTCTCTGATTGGACAATTGCCCTGGGGATACACAGACCGCCTTAAATAATATGGTGTCTCCCGGGGACGCAGGATATCTGCAATCAGAGCACATCAGATTAGAAACCAGATGAGCGGATGTCCTCCCAGTCTTCAGACAACCTCGATTCATGTCATTAGGAGAATCCGCCCACCTTATTTAACCTACTGTAACTTCCATTCCAACTCACCGTCTCTTCTCCTTTGGCCGTTGTCACGACGCCAGCCTACCTGAAGTATCATCCAAATACTCTCGACATACCATTAGATACAGCGTGCTTAAGGTGACCAGTTCTGGACCGTGGGAAAGCAGTGTAGTTTGGAGTAGTTGGGTGGAAACGTGGAAAGGGTTCGCTGGAGTTTGTCGTTGACTTGTGAGTGTTTCAGGGTTGGATGTTGAGGGAGCCGTCAGCGATTTCACGTCGTGTTTTTTGCAGTCAGTAAAACGAGAACTGCAGCGAGGAAATCAGCAAGATATCCAATCATATCTGAAAATGAAGCCTCTTCTATTGTATGTTACCAGGGAGACCAGGGTGAGAAGGGAGACCCTGGACTGGATGGGAAACCAGGATTCCCTGGTCTCTCTGGAGAGACCGGACGTGACGGAGCCCCTGGACTGAAGGGAGAGAAGGTTTGAAACCCTCTGAAACCGACCTGTGTGTCTGAACGCAGGAAGCAGAGCACAGATCAGTGCTAGGGGACACATCGATTGAGATGCAGTTGCAACCGACATTTAGCACCTGCCAAATGAATTTATTATTGTTAATTAGTACAGGACTCCTTTATTTATTTATTTACCCATTTAAACGATCACATTAAACTGTTTATATGACTGCTATAAAACATCTAAATGTATTTGACGAGTGCCATATTGGAAATGCACAGCTAAGGGACCTCCTCCAGCTGTTGTCATGTTGTTCTGCGTTACCCAGGGAGACGCCTGTGACAGCTGCCCGTCTGTCTCTGGGGGCGTGGCTGACGGCGTGAGTGTTCCGGGTCAGAAGGGAGAGAGGGGCGATCCGGGCTCCCCTGGGGAGGGCAAGCCAGGCAAACCGGTGAGCACGCCTCCTAATACCACCTCTGTCTGTCCCTGATACGACACTTACACAGGCTTAACGAGTTAGCACTGGTATCTACTGTAAACGTCTGGTCGTAGCACCATGGCGACCAGGCTCTAAGTCCGTACATCCTGTTGAGCCTTCTAGGAGAACTTCATTGGTCAATGGGCTCTGCACCATCGCTGTCTTCTTATCACTGAGCCAGATGTCTGCTTAATATTCTTCTCTCTCTTCAACCTATCAGGGGAAACCAGGTCTCCCAGGGGTTCAGGGATCCCCAGGTCCTAAAGGGAGCCAGGTATTGCTCCTTTCATATCGTTTACCAACAGCTCACCTTATAAAGATCTGGGTCTATAGGCATCTAAGACAGTGATTTGTCTGGCTAACTCTAATGTCACACTGCCCCCTGTAGGGTGAAGCTGGGCCTGCAGGAATTGGTCTTCAAGGCCCACAGGTAAAAAACAAACACGTTCCTCTGGTTTTGCACCCCTCTGTCCATGTAGCTCGCAATAACATTGTAGATTCATAACAAGGTGCTCTCGTCAAAGCACTTTGAGCACATTTGGAGCACCGCTTTGAACAGGGTTATAGGACTGGAATTACACACAGTCATCTGGACCTGATGAGGAGGGATTCCGTTTCAAGGGTTCAACTGGCTATAAATCTCCACCGCTCTCCAGCAATTATCCTGGTGGTCTCCGCCCCCGTATCGGGGGCCGAGGGGGAAAATGCTGAGAAGACGCAACGGATGGAGTTACTGGAGGGCGACAACAGCCAGGCCCTTTTCAGAATGTTATCCTACTCTTGTCTGTACACAGATTGATAGGATCTCCAACAATTCACTCTGTCTGTCCCTTCGTGTTCATCTATCTACCTCCTTTTTTTCTCTCTCTCTCTTTTTGCCCAGGGTGTGGAGGGACCAAGAGGCCTGCCAGGAATGACAGTAAGTCAATCTCTCACATAAAACCTCCCTTTTGTTTGAATCTCTGTATCCGGAAAGCTCCGCTAGATTGTCTCCTTGGAGGGCGCAGTGTGGCATCTCCCAGCTGTGGAGAGTGTGCTTGTTGTACTGCAGTATGGGTCATCCTGAGTCTGTGCTCTCTGCTCAGGGACTGTCAGGAGAGAGGGGACTGCCTGGACCTGCAGGACCCGCTGGAGACAAGGTCAAACACAACCCCACCATGTGTAACAGCACCATGTGTAACAGCACCATGTGTAACAGAACACCACGTGTAACAGCACCATGTGTAACAGCACCATATATAACAGCACCATGTGTAACAGCACCATGTGTAATTGCACCATATGTAACAGCACCACATGTAACAGAACACCATATATAACAGCACCATATATAACAGCACCATGTGTAACAGAACATTATATATAACAGCACCATGTGTAACAGCACCATACGTAACAGAACACCACATGTAACAGAACAACATATATAACAGCACCATATGTAACAGCACCATAGGTAGCAGACCACCATATATAACAGCACCCTATGTAACAGAACACCACATGTAGTAGAACACCATATCTAACAGATCACCATATATAACAGCACCCTATGTAACAGCACCATACGCAGTATTGAATCGACTGTGGCAACAACATGTTTCCTTTTAGTTTAGTGGTGTGGTGGCTCATTAAACTGGTGGTACTTAATGAGTACAGTCTGTGTCCTTTGTTGTGGAATTTCCCATTAACCGGTTTGTGTGTGTGCATGTGTACGTGTTTGCATGTGTGTGTGTGTATGTGCGTGTGTTTGTGTTCCCACAGGGTCTCCAAGGAGAGCAGGGCCCTCCTGGCCCTCAAGGGCCTCTGGGCGCAGGTGTGACAGGACCCCAGGTAAGAGATCGGGAAGTGTGTGTGTGTGTGTGTTTAAGAGATGAGACCAGTCACCCTGTGTGTGTGTTTTCCCAGGGTAAGGATGGGCTCCCTGGTCCTAAAGGATTCCCAGGAAACAACGGCGTGCCTGTAAGTCACATCTCTAGAGTATCCTCATGCTGTGTGTTTGGGTGTGTGTGTGTGTGTGTGGGTGTGTGTGTGTGTGTGTAGCTGTGTGTGTGTGTGTGGCTGTGTGTGTGTGTAGCTGTGTGTGTAGCTGTGTGTGTAGCTGTATGTATGTAGCTGTGTGTGCTTAGATGTGTGTGTGTAAATGTGTTTAGTTGTGTGTGTGTGTGTGTGTGTGTATAGCTGTGTGTATAAGTGTATGTGTCTGTGTAGCTGTGTGTGTGGGTTTAGCTGTGTGTGTGTGTAGATTTATCTGTAGCTGTGTATGTAGATGTGTGTATAAGGTGTATATGTGTGTAGATGTATGTGTGTGTAGATGTGTGTGTGTGTCTGAGACACAGGTGGTATCTTGCCACTCCCTTAATATCAAGGGACTATTTTAATTTTCTTCCTCGGGAACTGTCCTTGATTAAGACGTAATTTATAACCTCTAAAGTGGGCCTGAGTCCATAACAGAGCTAGTGTCTGTTCCTATCTCATCTGCTGTCGACTCTCTACACTTCACGCTTCGCCCTGCGAACATTGCTTTGCAATAAGGCCAAACTAATTGTGTGTGTGTGTTTTGCAGGGGGCTGATGGAGCTAAGGGGGACAAGGTAAGTCTAGCGTTTGGAGGAGTTGAAGAGGTGAGAGGGGATGCTAACAGATGGTAATCAAAGGCGTTCGCACACACACACACACACACCTCAGGCACAGACGGAGAAGGAGAGAAGGTGACAAGTAGACAAGGGAAGTTAAAGAGCCTTAAGAGACAGGGGAGGGAATGAGGCGGGAGGGAGGGAGGGGTGGGGGGAGGAGGTAAGGGGAGGGGGGAGTGAAGGAGTGGGAGGGAGAGGAGGCTTGGGGATGAGGGGGAGAGGAGGGGTTAGGGAACTACCCCCTCCACGAGACTCTCTGCTGCAGCCTGTCAAAGAGAGAGAGAAGAAGAGAAGTAGGAAGTGGTTTGGCTGGGAGGAAGAGATGTTGGCTCAAAGTAGGAGAGATGCAGCGAGAACAGTAAGGGATGAAAGGGTGGAGGGAGAGAGAGACCGGACGAGTCACAAAGGGATCACATGATCTGCAGATGCTTGGTGTTCCCTAAAGGACCTTGTTCCGTCGGCCAATCAGGCAACGCACCCAACTCACTTGGTTCCTCACTGTCCCAGTACCGTCCCCCAAGTGCAAACATGACTGAGATGGACCTGTCCCGTTGGCCTGAATTTCAATGCGAAAAACTTACACAATAGAATACACAGTTCTCTTGTTTGTTTCGTAGTTGGGCCAACATCGTTCTTTGTGCGCCTGTAGTAAAAAAAAGTTTTTAAAGGTTTCAATGGAAAAAAAAGTTTTGAAATCCAAAAGTGGGTTGTTTGTGAGTGCCGGGCCAGTGTGGGTCAGTGACTGGAAGTTGTGCTGTTTTTCCAGGGAGAACCAGGAGACTGTAACTGCATCAGCCAGCCATACATAGGAACTGGTGGACCTGTGAGTATGGAATGGTCACATTTTCTCTATCTCTCTCACACACACACACTTCTTCTCAACTTGTTTTGGAGTTCATCTTCAAAATGATTATCTCGCTACAGGGGGTTCAGATACAGGCTGATTTGCTCTCATGTAAACACACAGAGACACACACACACACTTCTTTCAACAGCTTGTTTTTAGTTCATCCACAAGATTATTATCTCTCTGCAGGGAAGACACACACATATACAAACACACTAACACACACACACACACGCACACACACACACACAGACAAACACATCTCTGGTGTTGTCAGCTTCTGAGTTCACCAGTGGGGTTATTTTCTCACTGGAGGGTCTCAGCCTCTGCCGTGTATTTAAGGCCTCCAGATGATAGGTCTGCTGCTGAGCTCTGAGTTTGACTGCTCTTGCCTTGCAGGGAGCTCCCGGAACAGCAGGAGGCAACCTGTGGCAACCTGGGCCTCAGGTCTCTGCTTGAGCTGTCTGTCTGTCTGTCTGTCTCAAAGAAATACATGAGGCTTGTATGAATAAGGATAAGAAATGTTTTGATCTGTGTGTGTGTTTGTGTGTGTAACAGGGACCCCCAGGACCTCCAGGGCCCCCTGGTCCTCCAGGGCCCCAGGGCTTCCATGGCAACCCAGGACCCCAGGTAAGACTGGGGTGGTGGGGAGGTAGCTGGTGGTCGGGCTGGAGTGGACTAGACTGGGCTGGGCTGGGACTGGACTGGACTAGGCTGGGACTGGACTGCACTAGGCTGGGACCGCACTAGGCCGGGACTGGACTGGACTAGGCAGGGACTGCACTAGGCTGGGACTAGACTAGACTGGGGCTGGACTAGGCTGGGACCGGACCAGGCTGGGACTGGACTGGACTAGGCTGGCACTGCACTAGGCTGGGACTGGACTAGGCTGGGACTGGACTAGGCTGGGACTAGACTAGACTAGGACTGGACTAGGCTGGGACTGGACTAGGCTGGGGCTGGACTAGGCTGGGACTGCACTTGGCTGGGACTGGACTAAGCTGGGACTAGACTAGACTGGGGCTGGACTAGGCTGGGACTGGACTAGGCTGGGACTGGACTAGGCTGGGGCTGGACTCGGCTGGTACTGGGGCTAGAACTGGCTTGGGTTGCTGAGGGTTACAGTTTCATTAAGACACAGACGAGATGTGCTTTACTGAACACACACGTACGGATAGTGATTGAATACTGCAGCGTTAATAGAGAATGCTATGGTGCAATAATGCTTATTATTACTTTATATTAGTTGTTAATCCTTTAGGTGTAGTTCATAACTCAACTTATTGAGTTAATTCAATGTAGAGCAGCCTTACTAACTCTAGTGGGAGCTTCTGGGGTGTGAGGGTGAAGAGGGTAGGTCTTTCAGACTAATGATGATGGGGCTGTGTCGGTAATGAGGAGAGTCCAAATGCCTGTCGCTCGATAGTTTCATAAGGAAACCAAGAGTAAGCTTAAAGACCTGCCAGATCGTGTGATCAAACACCATTTTCCTAATCAAGAGGTCTTATCGCACGCTGATCTGTGATTGGTCTTTAACTCGGTCATGTGTTCACATCGCAACCAATGGACAATTTGGAAAAATTCAAACGTACTCCTTAACCATACTGAGCACATACCAGGTAAAGTCGACCATTTATGTGACGCCCCTAACCATTGGTGGAAATGGGATATGGCTAGCCTGCGATTGGCTATAAACCAATTCAACCTCAGTTCCTTCTTTCAGGGTATCCCTGGCAACGACGGGGTGCCAGGGCAACCGGGTCAGCCCGGGACCATCGTAAGTAACCAGTCAGAGGAGAGAGAGGGTGAAGGCTGTTCTGAACCACTGACTTAGGGTCAGATGTGAAGCTCCTCTGGTAGGTCTTCAACTGGCTCCTTCAGTCAGCAAACTGACCCTAGGTCTGTGGTTCAGGGCAACCTCCAGCCAATCAGTGAGGAGATGAGAAGGGGGGTGGCGTCTAAAGGACAGTCCTGCAGCTGTCTGATTAGCCAATGCTGGAATAGGAGGAGCTTGGTGGGTAGGCGAGGTCTGGGGTAGGAGAGGAGCATTCTGGGAACTCGAGCCCTTCGTTTTGAACACACTTTGAGGGAGTTAAAGCTAATGGCACACAGCACATTTGGGGTTGACCATCTACACACACACACACACACACTTCCTGTTGGCATGGTGCCCTGTAGCCTGTGTGTAATGATGCGGGTCCTGACTGGAGGGTGAATCACAGAGCTGCCTGCTGTGTTAAGTTCTCTAGGGGGGTTAGACTGAAGGGTCAGGCTACAGAAAGTCTTAGATGTGCTGCTGCGAGGACAACACCGCTCCCAGAGACAGTGTTTTCCACACCAGCACACACACACACACTCATGCACACACACTCACTAACACACATTCACTCGTACACACACTCTCTCTCACGCACACACTCACACTAAAATGGCTCCAATCCTGACTTTGCCAAACAGACCCACCAACTCCTTCTCAGCTTAGTGAACCTGCATGTTATATGTCAATGGACTCAAGGATTCAAACCTTTTTCAAACTGGTTTTCATTTAAACATTTAACCTTATTCAGCTAAATAAAAAAAGCGAATAAAAGGATGGATTTTTCAACAAGTAAAAAAAAAAAACTTATTTATTTGAACAAATTACCTAAAGAGCAAACCGGTGGGACTATTCCATATTGACATATAATTCTTCAGCTAGCCTCAATGAGTTAGCCTCTGATGCAGAAAGCCTTGTTCTATCTAACCTACCTTACTGCGTTTGTCATGCTATGTAAAGAACGCTTTTTTATTAACAGCAGTTTAAACAGTCAGTGGGTTTTAGATGACCCCAGAACGGGCTGGGTGTGCAGCTGACAGTTTTCTGGGGTGTGTGTGTGTGTGTGTGTGTGTGCATGTGTGTGTGCGCGCATGTGTGTGTGTGTGTGAAAAAGAGAGAGGGAGAGAGAGAGAGAGAGAGGCCAACTGCTAATATGGACCGCGGGTAAAGGGAGAAAACTATCCAGACCACCTGGTTTGAGAACCTCAACACCACTATCTATGGCACGTGTGTGTGTGTGTGTGTGTGTGTGTACTGTATGCGTGCATCTGTTTCATTTTCCATACATTACCACATACAACTCTCTGGACTTTCCGTTCAGCCTGCTCTGAAATTGTGGCAGGTTTACAGCTCTCAGACGGTAACAGTGGGAGTAAATCGATGTCTTCCATGTCTTGACAGCAGGTTTGCTTCAGTTTACTGGAACAGAACCAGTAAGAATAAGACCCTTTGTCTGCTGTGGTTAATCTGGTGCCCTTATTCTGGAATATATTAGCCAACAGGGGTTGTTTTTGAGCAAAGCATGACCGTGAGAGCCACGTTCCCCAGAGAGCTGAATGTGGAATGATAATGCGTTGCTGTGTAGCACAGTAATCCGCTGTGCTACTTCCAAAAAAAAAAAGAAGCTGAAATGCATTTTGGGGGGGGGAGTGGTGTTATCAGCACTGCGCGTTGTGGTGGGTAAAGTTAGACATGGTCTTTATTTCCCAGGACCTGTGGGGGCATGTCAGGCCATGTCTCTGTCCCTCAGCCGAGCAGAGACATGGGCCTTCCTCCCTTCACATCCCAAACAGCACTTTGGCCTTCTGCAAACAGACAAGCAACGCTCAGATGGTGTTTGTTAGAAAGCTTGCTTTGTGTTGTGATCTCTGCCGCTGGCTTGGGACAGTAGTTTCCATGTAGTCCTGTGGAGAAGGTCAAGGGTGTTTTCCTGGAAGTCAGGGAGGACCTGATGCTGCTGGGAGTTGCATTCTACACACTCTTTTACATTCAGGCCTTTACACATGTTTACCTAACGACACATAAAACATGTGCATAAGAACAGCAGGTCATTAGCTCAACTCAACCAGACTTCAAGGCCAGTGAATATTCTGTCGCGACCGCACGGTCACTACAGAACATTGCAACAGCCACAGCATATCGTAGAGAACAACATTGCAGGCTTTTTCATGAAACAATTGACGCGCACAACATGCCTGAATATGACCCCTGCGTCTGGAAAGCTCCGGAAGCTGTCCTTCCTGCTCTGATTCAGCGACCGATCTTACCAGACCGTGCAGGTAGGAAGGCTTAAGTGATGTTTATGACACCACAGTCACCTATCCAGTCAGAACAGTGATAACACGCAAGGAAATGAAGGGCGAAGGGAGAGATTCATGGATCTGATAAGGAACAGGCCCACAGGGTGCTGTGATACATCACCCTCAGACATCCTATTTAGTTGTAGTAGCTGGTCAGTTTCACAAGCTGTCCAGCGGTCCGTCGCTGGTGAAGGTGACTTTGAATGCAACCCTGACAGTCAGTCGTTTTTCATTCTGGAGAAGGTCTCTCTTTTCTCACTCAGCCGATCTCCGTGATTTGATAGGTGGAAGCGGCCAGCCGCTAAAGCCCTGCTGGGCTGCAGTCGGCCATGTTGCTTTCACCCATCCAGCTCTGGTTAGATCAGCTCTCCCGCAGGGAGGAAGGAGAGACCGACGGCGGGGGTGTTTCTAGGGCGCTCTCGTTCTTGAGACGAAACTCGACCGGCGGCGTCAGGGTTGACATCGAATTCTAGCCGTTTGTGGCGATTGTGGAGGACTGTGTATTGATTGATGTCCACTCTCCCCCCCCC
>BROE01000011.1:10267851-10374082 GCA_036571765.1 Plecoglossus altivelis | reverse complement strand
GTCCTTCCTGCTCTGATTCAGCGACCGATCTTACCAGACCGTGCAGGTAGGAAGGCTTAAGTGATGTTTATGACACCACAGTCACCTATCCAGTCAGAACAGTGATAACACGCAAGGAAATGAAGGGCGAAGGGAGAGATTCATGGATCTGATAAGGAACAGGCCCACAGGGTGCTGTGATACATCACCCTCAGACATCCTATTTAGTTGTAGTAGCTGGTCAGTTTCACAAGCTGTCCAGCGGTCCGTCGCTGGTGAAGGTGACTTTGAATGCAACCCTGACAGTCAGTCGTTTTTCATTCTGGAGAAGGTCTCTCTTTTCTCACTCAGCCGATCTCCGTGATTTGATAGGTGGAAGCGGCCAGCCGCTAAAGCCCTGCTGGGCTGCAGTCGGCCATGTTGCTTTCACCCATCCAGCTCTGGTTAGATCAGCTCTCCCGCAGGGAGGAAGGAGAGACCGACGGCGGGGGTGTTTCTAGGGCGCTCTCGTTCTTGAGACGAAACTCGACCGGCGGCGTCAGGGTTGACATCGAATTCTAGCCGTTTGTGGCGATTGTGGAGGACTGTGTATTGATTGATGTCCAGATGATCTCGACCCCCCCGCAGCCCCTCACCCCCGCATCCCCCCACACACACCTGCCTGGAACTTTCCACAGCCCCCCATCCCCCAGCACCTGCTGTTACCTCAGGACCCTCCAGACGATAAGGTGAGTCGCCCGATTACAGCGGATGCACTGTGGCAATGTTTTATCCCATTGTCTCATGCGATTATATTCGTTAACTTGAATGAACCGTGTGTGTGTGTGTGTGTGTGTGTGTGTGTGTGTGTGTGTGTGTGGGACACAGGAGCCTTGTATAGACTGCACCCAGGGCTTGCCAGGGGTACCTGGTGTGGTTGGCACCAAGGGAGAGAAAGGTGACCAGGGCAAACCAGCTGTCATCCCCCTGGATGGCTGTGAGAGGGTGAGAGATCAGCTTGGGGAAGCATGTTGGGGGGGTCGAGTCATGCTTTCTATCTGTGGATGCATTGTGCATGCATTGTGCATGCATTGTGCATGCATTGTGGATGCATTGTGCATGCATTGTGCATGCATTGTGCATGCATTGCGGATGCATTGATATGTGGATGCATTGATATGTTGAAAATGACTTTTGTGTTGTGGACATTTGTGTTGCTGACTCATCCTCAGCACTAGGAGGTGAAGCATGTGGGTGAATGTGCGGCCCCGTGTGTGGAGCTATGCTTCCTGAGTGAGAGTGGCTAGTGTGCAGTGCCTGTCCTTGAGACAGAGCGCTGTGGAGGCGTGCCCGTGGCATGCCTTCAGCCCTACACTCTGGGAGGGAACCATAGCGTGGTCTTTCCATCTGATGTCTGTTGTGCATCGTGTGACAGCATGTGTCACAGCATCGTGTGACAGCATCGTGTGACAGCGTCGTGTGACAGCATGTGTGACAGCATCGTGTGACAGCATGTGTGACAGCATGTGTGACAGCATTGTATGACAGCATCGTGTGACAGCATGTGTGACAGCATTGTGTGACAGCATTGTGTGACAGCATTGTATGACAGCATCATGTGACAGCATGTGTGACAGCATCGTGTGACAGCATTGTATGATAGCATGTGTGACAGCATCGTATGACAGCATCGTGTGACAGCGTCGTGTGACAGCATGTGTGACAGCATCGTATGACAGCATCGTGTGACAGCGTCGTGTGACAGCATGTGTGACAGCATCGTGTGACAGCATTGTGTGACAGCTCTCTGACGCTGTCCTTTCTGTGCTCAGTGTTTCGAGAGACTGCAGAATGAGCAGGCTGTTCAAGCTCCGGTAAGACAGCACACACACCTTATTACAGTGACACTCACAACGCACATACTCACGCGCACGCGCACACACATTTACTTTCATCTCTCCCTTGTGTGTGTCAGACCACCACAAACAGCAACCCCCCTCCCTGTCCTGGAGTACCAGGACAGCCAGGAAGTCCTGGACAACCAGGAGAGCAGGTATGAGTGTGCAGGCTGGGTGGAATAGCTGGGTATGTGCGTGTGTGAGGGAGTGTGTGTATGAGTAAGTGTGTGTGTGTGTGTGTGTGTGTGTGTGTGTGACTGACTGACTGACTGATGGACTGACGGACTGACTGGATGTCACAATGTGTGTGTGAGTAAAAATGTGTGTGTGCGAGCGAGTGAGTGACAGTATGTATGTCCCTATGCTGAAACCAAAAAAGCATAATTGATGTGGAGTTTTTTAGAAAGCGTCAAAAGCAAACCATTCTTCAAAATGCCCACCGCAAACCTTCCTCTTGTGAGGCACAACCAAGTTCTCCTCTCTCAGCCGTGACACCTGTTACAGTCGCTCTGCTGCACTTGATACAGCAGAGTTGAGACTTGAGTTCAGACTTGAGTTGACCGCTGAGCAGCGCGAGGGACATGTTCTCTGCTGTGCGATAAGAACAGTTACATCTTCTGGTTGCTCTCTTCTGTCTTGTCTTTGTCCTCTGTTCCTGTGTCTTCCAGGGCACTCCAGGTCAGAGAGGTCAAGCAGGCCAGCCAGGGCTCATGGTGAGTCGTCATATTCACACTCCACATTGCTGCCCATTACTACTACACAACACTACTGCACTGCACTACTGCACAGCTCTACTACACAACACTACTGCACTGCACTACTACACTGCACTACTATACAACACATCACTACACAACACTTCTACAGAACACTACTACACAACACTTCTACAGAACACTACTACACAACACTACTACACTGCACTACTACACTGCACTACTATACAACACATCACTACACAACACTACTACACTACACTACTACACTGCACTTCTACACAACACTGCTACACAACACTACCACACTGCACTACTACACAACACTACCACACTACACTACTACACAACACTTCCACACTGCACTACTACACAACACATCACTACACATCACTTCTACACAAGACTACTACAAAACACTTCCACATTACACTACTACACAACACATCACACATCACTACAGAACACTTCTACACAACACTACTCCACATCCCAGCACCAGAGCACTTGAGGGTCTTAATCTCAGCCTCATTAGTCCGAGGGTTGTGATCATTCGTTCTGTTTCACGCTGTGAAGACATCACTTCCTTTTTCTGCCTCCTAATTGTGTTTGGTTAGCCGCTGGTCCGGTCAAATGTAGCACTTATATTCGAACACGCATGCGCTTCCTGTTTCATAGGTGTCTGATGTTCTGTCTTGGCTTGTCTGTGTGTGTCTTGTGTGGTGCTGCCCACAGTGTCTCGTGATGTATGTGTGTTCACTAGTCTGTTTGTGTGTGTACTATGTGTGTTTGTGTGCGTTTGTGTCTGTGCGTGTGTGTGTTGATGTGTGTGTGTGCTTGAGTTTGTGCTGTGTGTTTGTGTGTAATAGTTTGCTTGTGCTTGTATGTGTGTGTTTTTGTCTGTGCGTGTGTGTGCGTGTGGTAGTGTGTGTGTGTCTGTGTGTGCTGTGTGATAGAGACTGATGGACTAAGCTCGCAAGCATATAACATCTCCACCTGCTAGTATTGGCCACGCGTCAGCCATGTGTTAGAAGCTCCTGGCTGGGGCGTCCTCTGTGTTTGGATCGTGTTTGCATGACTGAAGGGGGAAAGGCAGGATTCTTTATTCGAGGTTTGGAGCGGACCCTGTGGTTTTGTGTCTCAAAGTTTCCACAGATCGTTCTAGATGAAAAGACCCCGCACTCTCCTTTTCACCGTGAATCCACAGAGCTCCCTAGTGGTCATGTGCAGAAGTGCTGGAGGAGCACAAACTTTAGATAACGCAATCTCACTTTCTGACTTGTCTCTGTTTAGACATGTGAGACTCATCATCATCTAATCTCTCTCTCTCCCCCCTCCCTCTCTCTTTCCCCCGCTCCCTCTCTCCCTCCCCCGCTCCCTTTCCCCCTTCCCCCTTCAACCCCCCCCCCCCCTCCCCCCCTCACCCCGGTCTCTCCACCTTGCCTGCTCCATCCACCTCCCTCTCTCCATTACCCTCCTCGCTCCCCTCTTCTCCACTCCCTCTCTCTCCCTATTCTCTAATCTTGTTCCCCTCATCTCCCCCAGCCCTCTCCTCTTCTTCTCTCTCTGACAGGGCACCTCCCAGTGATCTCATGTTCCTAGTCCTCAGGGGCCATACAGGAAGCATTTACCTGTCGTGTATGCACTTCTCTATCACTCAAACTGATCCGCTTCTTCCGACACCTATGTCCCCCGTCTCTGCTTTCAGAAGCTTCTCCGTCTGAAACGCTACCTCGAAAACTAGGAACAAGTCTGAGTCCTCCCTCTTTAAATGAGTGGGCCTCATCTCTGCAGACCTGATAGTGCCCTTTCTGCCAGCCCACCCCTCTCTCTCTCTCTCTCTCTCTCTGTCTTTCTCTCTCTGTCTCTCTCTATGTCTCTCTGTCTCTCTCTCTCTCTCTCTGCTTCCCGTTAATGAAAATTCTCTCAGATGAAGAAACGATTCCATTGTCTCTCCGGTTGTTCAATCTTCTCTCTTGTCCAGGTATGGAAGATGTGCTGCTCTGAAGACAGAGTACTTAGCTTTCCTCGCTCGAAGCACCATTGTTGTTAAGCAAATTGATCAGATGGATGATCACTGACAACGCTCTCCGGGAAATCTATTTACAATGTGGTCATGTTTAATGCCAGGTGTGCCTTATGCGTGTATGTGTCTGCGTCTGTGAGTGTGTAGTGTGTGTGTGTGTGGGCGGGGGGGTAGTCTATGGTCTGTGTGGTTGTCTGCGTGTGTGTTCGCACACGCACGCAGTGTGCATTTTCTTCTCTCTCATTCACTCTCCTTTATCACACATATTCAACTTTCTTTAATTTTGTCTTTGATCAAAGAGCAGCAGCTGAAAGGGTTTTTTCCCCCCAACTCAGCAGCTTTGATAAATCATCCAAGATGAATCTCTTCTGAATTGTGCTCTGCACTGGGCGGAGCGAGAGATGGATTGGAGCGAGAGATGGAGAAAGAAAGAGAGAAAGAGAGTGCTATGGAGATCGATTATCTTTAAAAATGGATGAATGCTCCAGTCAGTCAGAAGAAGCCTGGGCTGACTGGGTGTGTTGTGTCACGGTCATGGATCCGGGCTCCTGTTCCAGGGCCCCGCTGAGGGCCCCTCACAGCAACCAAGGACGCCTTCTCAGAACCAGACAGACTGATAATCCCTGTGGGGGAAACGTAAAGGCCAGACCGCTGGGTCTCTCATCCAGTATTGACTGGGCCTCTGCCTCGGATCGACGGCGTGCAAGCTAGCGTGGGATGGGGCGAGCGGTGCCGTGTACGACCGCGCGCGAGCGTGCGGACGCCGCGGTGACATTTTCATGTGGTTCGTCTCGTCCTTCTCTCTTTCATCCCCTCTCTCTCTCTCCGTCTGTCTTTAGGGTCAGCAGGGTGAGAGAGGTTCTCCTGGACTGCCAGGCTTAAAGGGAGAGCATGTGAGTGTCACATTGTCCAGTACATTGAGCTCACACCCAGACAGGCTAACCATGTGATGATGACATCTCTGATCCCCTACCATGTTATCCCTGGTGCTGTGTTCCCCAGGGGCCTCCAGGGACTCCTGGGTACCCCGGATCCATGGGGCCGCCTGGACTTCCTGTAAGATCCCCTACGCCATTGTTACATCACATGAATCTAGCTGGGGTTACCATGTTTCACTGGTTGGAACAGATCAAGGGAGGGAGGGAGTGGTTGCAAGTATGACATATACATGGATCGATGGATGGATGGATGGTTGGATGGATCGATGGATGGATGGATCGATAGAAACTGACCATGTTTGTTTTTCCAGGGTTTGAAGGGTGAGAGAGGTAACACAGGAAGTGCTGGACAGAAAGGCGAATCGGTAAGCACCACCAGCAACACTCATCAGCCAATGACATAACTCCAAACCCAACACCTGACCAACACCAAAACCCGTACCTTGATCTTAAATGTACCTATGTTAGTACCAGAACTGATAGACCAGGATGTGATGATGTTCTCCTTCCTGTCTGCTACAGGGTTCTCCAGGGAACCCGGGGTACCAGGGCCAGGCTGGCACAGCGGTCAGTGTTCTCTTCACTCTCCATTCTTTTAAGAGTTCCATTGTTGTCCGTGTTGTTTCTAAATGTGAATGTTTTCATGCCGTGCGTCTCTCTCAGGGACCCAAGGGAGACGCAGGGATGGCAGGATCCGCAGGAGCAAAGGGAGATCAGGTAGCTGAGGCTTATTGCTCTGAATGTTGATACACCACACACACACACACACTCACACACACACACACACTCACCTGTTCCCTGCTTTGTGTCTCTAGGGATTCCAAGGCCAGCCAGGGTTCCCAGGACCTCAGGTGAGGAAATACTGTCAAAGCACATTCATCTCTCTGTGTGTGCTCTGTGTTAAACTTCCATCTGTATTGTGTGTGTTTGGTGTGTGTTTCCACCTGTACTGTGTATGTTTCCAGGGACCTCCAGGACCCCCTGGTAAAACAGGAAGAGATGGCCCCCCAGGGCCCAAGGCTGAAAAGGTGGGATCCCCTTTGTTTTGATGAATAAATACTTGGCTGTATTGATGTTATGATATGAACTAAATAGGAGATGTCAGTCTTTGATGTTGCTCTGTCATACACCCCCCTCTACATTTATTTATATTTACTTCTCTGTTTCTCTCTCTCTGTCTGTCCCAGGGTAATAATGGAGCTACAGGGCCCCAGGGCTCCCAAGGGGCCCCTGGGTCTCCTGGATCTCCAGGGCTGATGGTACGTCTGGTTGGTTGTGTGGCTAGCTGGCTGGTTGGGTGGCTAGCTAGCTGGCTAGCTGGTTGTGTGGCTAGCTAGCTGGTTGCGTGGCTAGCTAGCTGGTTGTGTGGCTAGCTAGCTGGTTGTGTGGCTAGCTAGCTGGTTGTGTGGCTAGCTAGTTGGTTACGTGGCTGGCTGGCTGGCTGCCTGGCTGGGTTGTGTGCGTTGTGTTTGAGAGAAAGTTCATGTAAAGACCTTCACCTCTCAAGCCTCTCCTGTCTCTGTGTCTGTTTAGGGACCTCCTGGCATCGAAGGTCTGGATGGTAAAGATGGCAAGTCAGGGATGCCGGTAAGAGTGGTCTCATACACACACACACACACACACACACACAGCTGTGTGTCTGCACAGTGTCAAACCCTTTCTGCTCTGGCTTCATCACAGCAGTCTCTCTCCCTCTTTCTCTCTCTCTCTCCCTCTGATTTCTCCCCCTCTCCCTCTCTCCCTGTTTCTCTCTCTCCCCCACTCTCTCTCAGGGCGAGCCAGGATCTGTAGGACCTCCTGGACCTCGAGGAATCCCAGTGAGTGTTGTTTCATCACCGACGAGTCAGTGTAGTCATCAATGCATAGAGAGAGTCCATGACTCATCCACCGACGAGTCAGTGTAGTCATCAATGCATAGAGGGAGTCCATGACTCATCCCCAGACGAGTCAGTCTAGTCATCGCTGCATAGAGAGGCCATGACTCATCCTAGATGAGCACAGCAGGACAACACCCCCCGCCGCTTGGATGAGTATTCCATGTTCCTCTCTTCAGACGAGCATCTTCCTCTGATTCATTTCATCAATCCAAAGTCAAGTGGGCGCTGCATGTGCAGACGGGGAATTAACATCCACACGTGTGTGTGTGTGTGTGTGTGTGTTAATCTGGACCTCAGGCAGTCTCCATCCTTCTCTGAGATGCTTCCCTCATTACCTATGCTCATTTATTCCTAGATGGTTATCTCGCATTCCTGCATGTCACTGAGACATGTACACCTAATAGACACTGATCAAGCTAGAACTAAACCACACACGCACAGTTAGCCTGCCAGTCTTCAGTGCTGTCCGTGAGAATGCTGATGTTGTGTTCTGTGGTTCTGAAGATTCCGAGCTCATGGCCTGGTGAGAGTCACGCGTGTTGAACTGAATTTCCTGTGATTTGTCTTCCCAGGGTTTTAAAGGGAAGACGGGTCATGTGGGCTTCCCTGGACTGAAGGTCAGCTACAGGAGCACTTGTCCTCCCTCTCTTCCTTTCCCTCTCGATCTCACTCATCTCTTATTCAGTTTGATGCTGCTGCAGATCGAGACAGATGAGACCATGTCGAAATATGTTTGGATTGAAGAGTTTGTACTTGTGTTCTGATTTCAAACCCCACCTCTTGTCTTCCCTTCCCCACCACCCTCTGCTATATTGCCCTTTCATCTCCTTCCTCCTCTCCTTCCTCCTCCTTTACTTCCTCATCCTCTCCTTCATCCTCATCTCCTTCATCCTCCTTGTCTCCATCCTCCTCCTCCTTCCTCCTCTTCTCCTCCTCCCCCTACTCTCCTACATCCCCCTCTTCTCCTTCATCCCCCGCCTCTCCTTCATCCCCCTCCTCTCCTCCTCACCTTTCAGGGAGATGTTGGGCCTGTAGGTCCTCCTGGTGTACCAGGAAGGCCAGGCTTAGAGGTCAGTTGACTACAACCGTCCACTGCAGTCCACAGTCCTCTCTTAACCCTGTACATTTCCAATACACATGATATACAGCATGTCCCTGTACAGCATGACAGACTGACCTTGACATGTGTTGCCTTGTCAGGGTGACCAGGGGACTCCCGGACCTCAGGGTCGCCCCGGTCCTTCCGGACATGCGGTGAGTCCGTGACCTTTGACCTTCAGGTTGGCGGGAGGCCTGGGGGTGAAGGCATGTTGCTGTCTGGTTCAGTATCTCAGGTGTAATGGGGGGATGGCTTGTGTTGTTTGTGTAGGGACCTCCAGGACCTGTCGGACCAGCCGGACCTGCAGGAGCGACTGGGGAGGTGAGATGCTGCTACAGCCTCATACAGCTGCTGGCTCCACCCCTCAATCAGCTTGCATTAATGTTTCTCTCTCTTCCTGGCTCTCGCTTCCTGTCTCTCCATCTCCCTGTCTCTCTTTTTTCCTGTCTGTCTCCCTTCCTTTCTCTCTCTCTTCCTGTCTGTCTTTCCCTATTCCCATCTCTCTCTTCCTGTCTGTCTCTCTTTCTGTCTCTCTCTCTTCCTTCCTGCCTGTCTCTCTCTTCCTGCCTGTCTCTCTCCAGGGTATAACGGGGGAGAAGGGCCAGGCAGGAGAGAGAGGGTTGCCAGGCATGGGGGGCTCTCCAGGACCCCCTGGACACCCAGGACAGATGGTCAGTACCCATGATTCACCTGATCAGATCTACATATTAGCTTCCTTCTTATCTTCCATGTTAGCAACGCCTCTTTCTCTAACACTCTCTAATTGTCTCTCTCTCTCTCTCTCTCTCTCTCTCTCTCTCTCTCTCTCTCTCTCTCTCTCAGGGAGAGCCAGGCAACGATGGGCCTGCTGGGAAAGATGTAAGCCGTGCTTCAGATGTTCCGATTATTTCTCATCATAATAATATTAGTAGTTATTATCAACATTATCATCATGTATGCTACTCTAAACTGCCATCCATTTGTATTTACAGGGGGCACCTGGTCTACCAGGAGAGAATGGACAACATGGTCAGAAAGTAAGAAGTCTGTCTGTCTGCCTGTCTGTCTGTCTGTCTGCCTGTCTGTCTGCCCATCTGTCAGATGAATGCAGGTCAAAGAGGAACGGAACTTCCGATGTTACCAGTGCTGACATCCTATCCCTCTAGTCTGGCATACAGCACCATGTGCTGAACATGGGCTCCCGCTTCTGCCTCATCAGCACACTCACTTAACACAGTCATCAGTTCACCAACCTCCGCCGACCCCTCTCTCCCGCAGCCCTCGTTCCCATCCCACCCCTATCCCAAACCTGGCAACCTCCTTCACTAAGCGCACAGCCAGTTCCGCTGTGCTCCCTGGAGCTCGCTCCAGTCAGTGGATATTGTGATAGAGTTATTCTCCCCTTGTAGCTATAATGCTATTAGCTGTAAAGGAGGCGATTGCTGGATGAGACTATCAGTCATGCTGGCAGGACGCGTTGTCAGGCCTTTTAGCTCCCAAGACAGGATAAGAAAAGAGACGCAACGTCCTGCTCCCTCTCTCTCTCATCAGCCTGCGTCCGGTGGTGACTGCTGAACATTAGCCCTTCATTATGGCCAGCTGTGTCCTCCATAAATCACTGTCTCACTGAAAGGCCTGTTTGCGGGGGCCCTGTGGGAGTGTTTACTGAGCTGTGATTGGCTGCTCTGCTGTTTATCGTGGTGTGAGGGGTGAGGCAGGGTAAAACACCAGCGCAGGGCTGGTTAGGGCCTGGCTCCACTCGGATATTAACACCTCTTTACAGTCTCCTTGTCGACGTTCCTTTGCTGTTGACTCAACATGGTGTTTTGTAAACATTCAACTTTCAGAGTTTCAACTTTCAGAGATTCAACATTCAGAGAGTCAACTTTCAGAGATTTGATTCAATGTGTGACACCCTCATGTTCCTCTCCTTCCCCCGCAGGGCGAAGCGGGGCCCGCAGGGCAGAAGGGGTCCCCTGGGGAGCGAGGCCGCCCTGGCCCCCCCGGAGGAGGGTACTCCTCCAAGGATTCAGGGCCCATGCCAGGCCCGGCGGGACCCAGGGGAGAGAGGGGGAACCCAGGCTCCCCAGGCCCATCTGGAGGCCCTGGACCTGCGGGGTTGCCTGGACAAGACGTGAGTCCCTGGCGTGTGTCTGTCTCTCCCTGCGAGGAGGGGAATGTGCCAGGTCATGAGACCGATGGAAAGTCAGAAGAAAGTCATCTGTTTGTATGATGTCATAGTTCTGTCTCTCCCTCTGTCTCCCAGGCGATAGTCAACTATGACGACATCAAGAGCTACATTCGCCAGCAGGTCATCAAGATATTTGACGGTGAGAGCCTCCTGATGTGCCACAATAAGAAACACACACACCACAGAAGCACGTCCTCACTCTGTACCTCCTCCTCTCTCTTCCCCTCCAGAGAGAATGGCCTACTACCTGTCCCGTATGCAGGCGCCAGAGTCGGTAGCGTCCCCTGGCCGCCCGGGACCCCCAGGGAAGGATGGCAACCCTGGGAGACCGGGCTCCACTGGGGCACCTGGACTTCCAGGCCAGATCGGCCGTGAGGGCAGGCAGGGACCCATGGGCCCTGTAGGTAAGTCATCCCCTTGTGAAAACCTCACCTGAACACAGCCACATGACATCATAACATTGCATCACTGTACCTATAGATAAACCTCCACAGTATGACATCAAGTTCACTTCTACTCATCTCTCGCTGCTTCCTCCAGGTCCCCGTGGCCCCCAAGGAGTGAAGGGAGATAAGGGTGTTGGAGAGATGGGAGATTCAGGTCCTCCTGGTGCCCCGGGTAAGAACCAGACCTCTATGGGCTCTTCTAACCGTACACAACCTCCAGAGAGCTAGTCCTGTATACAAACTCAGTCTCGTGTCTGACTTCCAGGACAGGAAGTGAGAGATTACCTACTTCCTGTCCTGGAACACCTGTGCGACTTCAATGCCTTTGTTTCACCCTCTTCTGCTTGTTCTGTTCCCCCTCCCCACAGGAGTGCCCGGGCCCCCAGGTTATGGTAAGATGGGGCCCACAGGCCCCATGGGACAGCAGGGGGTCCCGGGAGTATCTGGCCCCCCAGGATCGCCAGGTCACTCAGGGAAGGATGGCAGGTGTAACCCCTCCGACTGTATGACTCACCAAGTGGAATACAACCCCAAGGGCCCGCCTATGAAGGGGCCGTACTAGAAAGACAGAGCAAGAGAGAGAGAGAGAAGGGTTGGATTGAGGAGGAACTGAGGTTGAGAACAAACTGAAGAGAGGACAGACCATGCCTGCGTCCATTTTGATAGCTACGGTTCATTTCTTGATTCCACAAAGACCAAAGCATGAGCACCCACAACAACAACAAAATCCAATAATCCCCCACAGGCCTTTTTCTTCCAGCTGTAGACGTTTGTGGGTAGAAGCGAGTGCAGTGGGAAGCGGTCGGCTCCGAAAGAGCACAGCTCGAAGCTTCTCTCCTTTGTGACCCCCTGATCCTCTCTGTAACTCACCCTTTCCTATGATGTGCTTGCTTTCATCATTCTTCGCATCCCTTCGGCTACAACTGTCTGAATGTGTTTGATATTTCTGCTCAGTTGTCTCTTGAACAACCACCTAGAAGCTTGTTTGGTACTCGGAAAACTACCTACCACTTCATAAGTCTTGTACTCGCTCTGATTGATTAATGTGCCTGTGGGAGTATTTGGCAGCTGCTCTGTTCTCCATTGCTTTAGTCTGAAAGCCATAGCTGGTGCTCTGCTTAACATCTATTACTCATCTCCTTTCTCATCCCATCCAAATCCAAATTCCAATTAGTTTCATTGACATGCTTGAATATAGTGTTGACTAAATATTCTCTGTATGAGAGCGGCAAAACCATCAGCATGTATACCTGCTTTCCCTTCCAAACCAGAGAGCTTGTTTTGTATATATTTATATTTATATATAGCTGCTTTTTATACTTTTTGGAGAAAACATATCATTAGCGTCGATAATAGTGATGCTTGGTACCATGTTGATCGAGGTTTTTTAAGCTTTTAACCCTGGTGTTGCCTTAAGGTCTTTGCGATTCACCTTTTGAACCTCAAGCCAAAAGGCAGCTCCAGGGTTCAAGTGAAAACTGTTTGTTTTTCAAACGGCGTCTTTTTGTTTTAGAAGTTTCCGAGCGTCAGTGTCACTTTTAGTTTTTTAATTGTCCAACTTGGTCCAAAAACTAACTTTGTACAGTACCAAGCCCGTTGAAAAAAGCTGGATCTTTCTCTTACATAGCCAAGCATGTTCGTTGCCAAACCCAAAGTTGAGTCCTTTCGACAGAGCTTGTTCCCCAGGTGCCACAAATCCAATGACCACTAAGGTTGAACATTGATTTCAGAGTAAGGGATGCTCGCATAAATACTGTGTGTTTAAATGTCGCCGTTCATCTGTCACGCCTTTTCCTGTACCTGCATGCGAGTGACGTTTTTACAACATTCCCTAATCCAGCCTCGGTTGTCAAGACGTGTGACGCTTGTGACTGTACGTGTCTGTTTGTAAGATTGTGTGCGTGTTACCATCTTCATGTCATTTACGTCCAATGTTTTTATCGATCTTTTTAGAAAAGAAGCTAATAAAAAAAAATTCAGCAGAAATGTGTGGTGATTTTTTGTGAACAATGACGTAACGGCCCGGGTGACCAGCGGTATGACAGCGCTCGTGTTTAAAGATGTCAGACGAGAAAAGAAAGAACATCATCGGGAACATGAGATTTTATTACCCACCACAGCTACCTGACGGGATTCTGCCACAGGGTACGTAAAGGCCAACCAAAATGAAATGAAAAGCTCCAACAAGGACTTGAAATGATATTGTTTCCTCACATGATAGAGAAGAACATTCGGTTTTACAAAACGTTCCTCTTTATTGGTTTCGGTTGACCTGAACAACCAGGGAAAAGAAAACTTTTTTTTCTTTACAGGTGAATCATATAACGAACAATAAATAGTCTCTGTTAATGAAAAGAATCAGTCCTTGTCTTAGTATAGCTGGCACAGCTGTGGATGTTGACAGTGGCATAGAAAGCACATTCGTTACTGAAATTGGAAACAAATAATTTGTTTCTGGAGAAATGGCGACACTTTATTGCCAATTAAGTTCATTAACATTGGGCCTTGTCGGTTCATACTTCAACCTATTTTCTCTACATGTAATCAACACACATTTACAAAGATTTACAGCATTGAATTATGAGACGTGGGTGTTTGTCAGCGTATGCTGTTGCCAGGCAACAAGAGGAAGAGACTAAGTCATTAGTTTCTAGGTAGAGGTTTAGCGAGAAAAAAAAGCTAGGTAATGTACACGTGAGGTAAAAAGGGGAATCCACTCAAAATTACAGAAATACTTCTTAAAAAGGTACAGTATTGAGTGGGCATTTAAAATGTAATCATTTATTGGTACTTCATTGTACACTTTTGATGCATCACTTATGATGAAGGGGTTGGCTATACTTGCTCTCTCTCAACTCGGAAATATATATATTTTTTAAATCAATACTGCAGATATAAAACAATACCATTCAAAGTGACCACGATATAAAAGAAAAAGCACCAATTATCGGACTTCCACGTCTTGTTTCTATTCCTCCATGTCCAGGCCTCTTGGTGATGACGTTGGTAGGCCTTGCTCTCTCACTGTAGGAAGGGGGCGGGATAGGCAGGCATGACTGACAGTGACCACCACCAACCCCAGACCAGAGCTTGTTAATTCAGAGGGGTGGGTGGCTGTGAGTGGCTGTGTGGGGGGTGAGATGGTGGGTGGGGTTGGGTGTTTTGTGTGTGTGTGGTGTGGGGGGGGGGGGGGGTGCAAACAGAGACTCCAAACACTTCGAACTGAAGGTCGTCATTTCAGGGTGTGGGGGCAACATCAGTCGCCGTAATCCCGCCCCCACTCCTCACTCTCTTGATGGTGTCCAACTGAGATAAGCAACTTCAACTCCTCTCCTCCTCCTCTCTCTTCTCCTCTCCTCCTCCTCTCTCCCTCTCTCTCTCCTCTCCTCCTCCTCCTCTCTCCCTCTGTCTCCCAGGTGTCGTGGGTAGCAGGTGGAGAGATGTGTCTTTAGACGCCAGGCCCTTTGACCCTGGCGGAGTCCTGTAGTCTTGGGGAGGTGTAGGCTGAGGCGGCCAGACACGCCGCAGCCTCACAGAACCCTGGGAGGCCGGGGGGACCCGCCTTACCGGGGTGCCCAGCCTCTCCAGCCGAGCCCTGGGGTCCTCGTTCTCCTGGTCTACCGTCCCTCGCCACGCCGTCGATGCCGGGAGAGCCTGGAGGAGGAGGGAGAGGAAGAGACGGAGGGGAGAAGAGAGGTTGAGGGGAGATGTTAGGGGAGAAGGGGAGAAGCTCTTGTGCATGAGACAGGAGAGGGGTTTCACCTGGGATTCCTGGTGGTCCAGGCTGGCCCGCGTGAGGGCGACCTGGCTCTCCTCGATCTCCCTTCGCCCCTCTCTTTCCTGGAAGTGGACGAGGACCAAGGGTCAGTTTATCCTGCCTACATCACCTGCTATAGCTTTGAACAATCGCCTCATGTCTTTATAAGGATTCTTACAATGCCCATCTTCTACTTCTACATAATCTTTAACTCTACCTTTCAGTCCGGTGTTGCCAATCTGGCCCGAGGAGCCGATAATGCCTGGAATGCCCCGGGCCCCTGTGAGACCGTGGGGGCCCTGGGGGCCAGGGGCTCCTGGGGGTCCAGGGGGGCCTGGGGGGCCCATGACACCAGCTCCCCCCAGCACTGCCCTCTTAGCGCTCACTGCAACCGCCGCCAGCCTCTCTGGAGAAAGAAGAAGGGAAAGAAACTTCCATTTCTTTCCTCATAATTCATCTTCGGATATCTTGTCCATCCTTTCTAACAATAACCTCAGGATGACTCACAAGATGGACTCCTGAAGGAAATGAGTGGTGTTAAGGTTGGAAATTGCAAGTCGCTCACCTTGAAGCATCTTCAGAACCACCTCAATGATATGTTGGTCGGAGGCGTCTCGTCCCTGCAGGTAAACAATCAAACAGAATGTAAACACTGCTACGTCCTGATTAATAAACCAGCACTGCCTGATCAAGCGATCTTCAGCATAACAAATAACTGTCTCCTTCTGCATCTCTGATCTCTCGAATGTGTGGGTGGGAGTCAGGGGGAGGGGCAAAACTCACCGGCGCGCCCAGTATTCCTGGCATGCCTGGTACGCCTCTCTCCCCGTTGAGGCCCCTGGGGCCAGGCAGGCCTCCGGGGCCCTGGTCCCCTGGTTTACCCGGGTCCCCTGTGGGGCCGTTGTGCCCAGGGTCACCCCTCACTCCTTGCTGTGGGAGGGGGAGAAAGGAGAAGAAGGAAAGTGAAGCATGGATGAAGAGATGGGCTGACAGATGACTGGAGGAGCGAGGGGAGGTAGGAAGATGAGGTTCCTGGACCTACCTGTCCTTTAGGTCCAGGTTCACCAGACAGCCCCTGTCAGGATCAACAGGAGGCACAGTCAAAACCTCACACGCATCCGTGCGACAATACTAGCAGCTACAAGTTACAATACAAGTTGTGGAATGTCCTGTAAATAGATAAAAGAGCACACTGACCTTTTCTCCTTTCTCTCCAGCCAAGCCCTCAACACCTGGGTCACCCTGGAATAGAGATGAGGAGAGAGATAGAGAGAAGAGACAAACAGAGAGAGAACAGGAACAGGAAAGGGAGCGAGGAACAGATAGACAGATCGACAAACAGAGTGTGACAGATACAGAATGAGAGACCGAACGAGAGAGAGAGAGAGAGAGAGAGAGAGAGAGAGAAGCATTTGAAATAGAAGAGGAAGAGGCAGCGTTAAAAAAAATCACAAGAAAGCCGAGAAAAAGCCCAGATCTCAGCGGAACGTTCCCTAATGAATACATCCACGCAACGCGAACGTATCAGAAACCCGATCTGTTTGGGTTCTTGAACAAGTTCTCGTTACTTACAAAGTCTCCCTTCGCCCCAACTTTTCCTTGGAATCCCTGGCAAGACAATGCATGAAAAAAAATTAATAAATAAAGTGAAAATACATAATATATATAGCCATAAAGAGGCAAGGACAGGATATATCGATTCAGCCTGAGACGTGAGAGCCCACAAAGTAAGAAAGATGTAGTTTCATCTCTGAAACATGCAAGATGATGGCTCCTGGATTATCATTTATATTGCTTAGGCCCCTTGCAAGTGATTGACTGTGCGGTGGCATGCCGACTATGAGTGGGTGAACACTGCCCCCAGCAGGCAGGTCACTGCATCAAGTCTTCAAATGTGCTCCACGAATCCAAACAAAAACACACACACACACCTTGTCTCCCTTGGTGCCTGTGATGCCTTGAGCTCCTGGGATGCCCATTGGCCCTCTCTCTCCCTTACCTCCCTGCAAGAACAGAACGAAAGCAGGGTGCTGAACACACACAAACCCACAAGCCTGTATAGTAACAGTCCAGACTCGGTCACCATTTGCATTTATTGGACTTCTGATTCGCTAGTTTCAAGTTTGTGTTCTGTGCAGAGCTGACTCACAACTTTGCCGACCACGCCCTGAGGGCCCACGGGGCCCCGCTGGCCTCGGTCGCCCTGAGAGAAGGAGGGAGGAGAGAGAGAGGTCAGCCATGGGAGCAGGGATTGGAGGAAAACATAGTCCTGCTGGAAGGACTGGGAGTCGTGTGTACCTTAGGCCCTGGAACACCCTCCATACCAGCCTCACCAGGAAGACCAGGCTCACCCTGGGAGAGAGAGAGCACAGGTGAATCTACATGCACACACACAAACACACGTGTGTGTAGTACTGTGTTAGGCCATGGCTGGGTGCAGAAGTGTGTGAGCATGAGTGTGTGAGCATGTGAGGATATACGTATATGAGAGTGTGTGTGTGCATAAGCATGTGGGGGTGTAAGTGTATGAGAGTGTGTGTAAGCGTGCGAGGGTGTAAGCGTGTGAGCATGTGAGTGTGTGTGAGGGCTGCAGGGTACCTGTGGTCCAGGGGCTCCAGCCGCTCCTACATGGCCTCTTGGCCCTGTCTCTCCCTGGGCAGAGAGAGAAAGAGACATCATGTCAACTTTTCTGAATCTTATCCAAAGTGACAAGCTAACAGTGCCCATAGAAAGCACAGCAGAACAACCGGGCCCATCACAAAGGCAGCATTCTAACAGGGTTTGTGTGGGGTCAAGAAGGGTCTGTGTTTACAGGCACAACCATGGCAACCATGGACAACCATGGCAACCATGGACAACCATGGCAACCGTGGTCCTCTTCCCAGTAGGAAGCTGAGGGAAAGGCGTACCTTGACTCCAGCAGCACCTTTGGTCCCAGGACTACCAGGTAACCCCTACAGGAGATACAAGGTCAAAGGTTAAAGCACAAAGGTAAAAAAGATAGAGCTTAGAAGGGGAAACCCCTTCCAAAAACCTTGTCATGACAACACCACGAAGGTGTCTGAGTGTGTGTGACTACTGTTAACCACTGGGAGCTAAAATGAGCTAAGTGATTGTGTTTGTGTCATTGGCGGCTCTCACACAGCAGTTGTGTATGTCAGGCTTCATTACCCCTCTCTGACACACACACGCACTATCTCTCTCTCTTCCCCCCCCTCTCCACACACACTTTAACAAGCAAACACACTATCTCTCTCTCTTCCCCCCCTCTCCACACACACTTAAACACACACACTTTCTCTCTCTCTTCCCCCCTCCCTCTCCTCTCCACACACACTTAAACACGCACACACACTATCTTTCTCTCTTCCTCCCCCCCCTCCTCTCCACACACACTTAAACACGCACACACACTGTTGATTATGATGAATCGCTCGCTCAGAGTAATGAAGCAATTTCAAGGGTGTTTAAATAAAAATACAGCTCAAGTCAAAGGTCAGCCTGGATGCTTGCCCACATAACAATTCACTGGTATTCATACCTGTTTAGTCTGTTGGCGGCTTATTTGTTCTCTGTTGGGGAATTTGAGTTCAAGAGAAAAGAAGGCCGAAACGCGTACACGCGCTAACACACACGCACGCTAACACTCACGCACGCTAACACACACGCACGCTAACACACACGAACGCTAACACACACGCATGCTAACACACACGCACGCTAACACACACGCATGCTAACACTCATGCACGCTAACACATACGCACGCTAACACATACGCACGCTAACACACACGCACGCTAACACACACGCACGCTAACACTCACGCACGCTAACACTCATGCACGCTAACACATACGCACGCTAACACACATACACGCTAACACACATGTGCGCTAACACACAAATACACGCTAACACACAAATACACGCTAACACACACACACACGCACACTGGAGTGCTCAAGTTCCAGACACTAAACCTGCCACTCACTGCAGTGCCCTGATGACCCGGTGGACCAGGTCTCCCAGCCTGCCCTGGACCTCCCTGTGCAAAGACAAAACAGGAGGAAAGAAAAACACCTCAATCTTCTGGATGAGATCCTAATCACCCTCATCCCAATGCCCATTTGGACCTCCCGGCACGCAGGATGACCGTGCCAGGCCCTCACCTTGATGCCAGGGATACCAGGTGTGCCATCCTTCCCGTCGATGCCTGGCAGGCCCTGGAACAGCAGCCATGGGTTAAGCACAGGAACCAACACGGTAGAGTCTAATGAAGCTGGACCATGGATGCATGCTCACTCACGTTCTCGCCCTTTTTGCCAACAGCTCCCTGTGGGCCCCTAATACCCTGGCTGCCCTGTGGGTCACATCATTATCATCATCGTTATCATCATCATTATCCTTGTCATCGGGATTGGCCACTAAAAGACTTGAGGGAAAAAAAGAAGTTCCATGCAAGGCAATGATGGACCGACAGTAGACAGGGTTGTGTTGATACTCTGGTGTGTGTGTGTGTGTGTGTGTGTGTGTGTGTGTGTGTGTGTGAGAACCGTGGGGACGATGGACAGAGACTCACCACGATGCCTTTCACTCCAGCTTCTCCAGGGGGCCCCTGGGGTCCCTCCTCACCCTACAGAAAACACAGAGCAACTAATCTGAGCACCTGTCCTCTGTGTTTGTGTGTGTGTGAGAGAGAGTGTGTGTTTGTTTGTTTGTTTGTGTGTGAGTGTGTGTGTGTGTGTGTGTGTGTGAGAGAGAGTGTGCGTTTGTTTGTTGGTGTGTGAGTGTGTGTGTGTGTGAGAGAGAGAGTGTGTGTTTGTTTGTGTGTGTGTGGTTGTGTGTGTGTTTGTTTGTTTGTGTGCATGCGTGCGAGAGAGCGTGTGTGTTTGTGTGTGTGTGTGTGTGTGTGTGTGTGTTTGTTTGTATGAGTGTGTATGTGTGTCTTGGTACTTACTGGGGGCCCTGGAATGCCAACAGGTCCAGTAATGCCCTTATATCCCCGAGGGCCCTGTGAGAAAGGAAGGATTTATGTCATTTCCTGTTTGTGTGTACATCTTGTCTCAGGAGTGCCATGTAAACATGCATTATCATGCCAATCTTTACGATAAGGGCTAATAAGCAGTGCATTTATTGCTAATCGGAGCTGCACAATGCCAAGCAGTGTGTTTGGCAGCAAGCTTGGGTGCTAACTTGGCTAACACGGCAAACGCTAAGATGGATGGCTGTATCGCATCATTAACTACAGATGGAGGCACAGTAGACCTGGACAACCCCAACTCATTAGAGAAAGAGCGAGATTTGTTTGCATCCTTTCCATATGTCCCATCGATGGAAACAGATAGTGTTGATAGAGGCGAACAGAACAGCCTTGTTTTCTTGGCTCAGGGCTTGACGCCGTAAGTGACAGGTTTATGGCAAAGGGTGACCGGACATTTGGAGGCCGGATAGAGCAAGGGATGGAGGGAGAGTGGGGGAGGAGGTGGGGGGAGATCCTGCAGCACTCACCGCCTCGCCCTTGGGTCCCATCATTCCGGGGTAGCCCCTCAATCCCATTGGACCCTAAAACAGAGGGGTGCGAGGGTAAGGGAGGGGTGAGAGAGGAAGAGAGAGAGAGACAGAGAGAGAGAGAGAGAGGGGAAGGAAGGAAGGACGGAAGGAAGAGACGAGAATGAGTTTGTCGACTCAGTCAGTGGCTGTGCTGTTGGTTGGGATAGTTGGGGTGTGGCAGCCGAACACTGTGTTTTACCGGAGGTCCTGGGATGCCCTGCTCCCCTGAGATGCCAACATCACCCTTGGTGCCCTGAGAGAGAGAGAGAGAGAGAGAGAGAGAGAGAGAGAGAGAGAGAGAGAGAAAATGAAAGAGACGGAGAAAGAAAGTAAGTAAGTATATTATACTTCAGTGTGCTGAAGCTTCACTTACAGCTCCTGGCTACAACATCTCCATAGTTAGATCCACACACACACATATTACATATTCACACCTACAGTAACCGTCCACCAGCACTTTAGTCTGTTAAGTTAAAAATGGCTAAGTGATGATGTCATGGTTTGAGGGTGTTTAATTAATGTTTCCACCACCAGGCAGGTCAGTGGCTGTTTCTGCTGTGCCAAGCAGCAGAGCAGTCAGAGCAGCCTCCAGCCTGCCTCAGAGCCAGCCTCCAGCCTGCCACAGAGCAGCCTCCAGCCTGCCTCAGAGCCAGCCTCCAGCCTGCCACAGAGCAGCCTCCAGCCTGCCTCGGTGCCAGCCTGCAGCCTGCCTCAGAGCAGCCTCCAGCCTGCCTCAGTGCCAGCCTCCAGCCTGCCTTGGTGCCAGCCTCACCCTGCAGAGCATTGCAGATCCCAGAGTCTCAGGACTGGGGCTCTGGCTGTGCTTCTGAGAGCCAGATCCTGCTGTTCTCAGATCAGGGGGCTAAGTCTTCTGGCTCTGCAGCAGAGGCTGCCAGAGCCCTCAGTGTGCTCATTAGCTCTGCCTAATACACCCAGGTGAGTCTCCCTGCCTTAAGTCCTCCCCTCTCATCCTTCCCCCACCCTGTCTGGCTCTTCACCATCCTTTTCATCTGGTTCACTGTGTGCTGCCTGTCTGCCAGCGCCAGGCCTGACTAATCGCACCCAGATTAGGGCCAGTCATGTGCCTTGGGGGGCTTCATTAGAGCTAAACCCTGCTTCTACTAGTCCTGCTGGAGTGTGTGCGCACAGCAGCACCCGCGTGTGTGTCATGGTCGTATGTGTCCTTTTACTTTCATATATACAGAAGGCACACTTGCTGCTAGACAGACAGAGTGACAGACAGAGTGACAGACAGATTGACAGACTGACTGACAGAATGACAGACAGACAGACAGACAGACAGACAGACAGAATGACAGGCAGACAGACATGCAGACAGAACGACAGGTAGAATGACAGGCAGACAGAGACAGACAGCAGCCGGTCAGACAGTCAGACCGACTGACCGACACACTCAATATCACTCACTAGTTTTCCGATGCTTCCAGGTTCTCCAAGCACACCAGCGCGGCCTTTGTGCCCCTGTAAGAACACAAGCTCATGAATAATCTCCAGCTGTCTTCGCAGGGAAAATCAAACTGAGGAGGTAAACTGCCGCACCTTAACCCCTTGAAGACCCTGGGGCCCTTTGGGGCCGGCTGGGCAGTTGATGGGACACTAAGAAGAAAGAGAGAGATTTCAGAGAAAGTATCAACCGTCATTAACGTCAAACTGAAGTGATGTTACGCCTGTAAGGAAATTCTCTTTTCAGCTGCTGATCTCTTAAGCCTGTCTGCCAAAATGGGGGGGGGGAGAGATTAATACTGTATGTCATGCCCCTGAGCTTCGTAGGCATGGAAACAAGATAGTATATGTACATCTGACAGGCTGCGCAAGGCAAGGCTATGTTCTGTATTCCATCTACTGGTATTAGAACGAGCCCAGGAAGCAAGCTGGGGATGGAAATGAGTGGGAGGTTGGCAAGGTCCAAGTTCCTGCACGAGTCTATAGGGATCTCCACAGTGATTTCTACTTTGGAGGGGTTACTATGGACCGTGTCAGCGAGGCTTGATGTTCCAAATCCAAGCGTACGATTTCATAACATGAAATAGTGGAACAGGATAAGATGGATGAAAAAATGTTTTTGATTTGGTAATAATGATCTTTCAGGGGGACTGCTCTTCCTCACTTGCAATGAGTCATCCTGTATTTCAGGAGAATCCTGTTTGGAGGGAGGTGACACAAGCACACGGGGGGGGCAGATCGACATCAGAAACGAGGAATGCAGTTTGGAGTTGAGACGGTCTTACCTGGAACTCTGCGCTACCCTCCTCACCTCCCAGAAACTTTCCTGGAGGACCCTGATCGAAAGAGAGAGGGGGAGGGAGAGCGAGGGTGAGGAGGGTGAGGAGGGAAGGGGGTAGGGAGGAAACATAACACAAAAAAACTAGTTTTGATAAACAAGCGTAAGAGAGCCGGAGACAGAGAAAGATGGAGAGTCGTCGAGATGAAGATAGAAATAGATACTCAGCTAGAGAGAGACAGGTCATGGATTCAATCTGAAGCAGAGCCAGGTGTCTCTCTTTCTTCCTGTCTCTGTGTGCTGGATATTGAGTTAGAGAGTATAGACTTTCTCCAACCCAGCCCTCATGTATCTAGTCGGCAGGTAGATGAGACAGGACAGCCTTATCTAATGGCACTTTATTTACTCTGGGACAGCAGTAAACCTAAACAAATACCCTCCTCTGGGCTGTCTGCATCCTTCTCAGCAGAGCTTCACCCCACCTGGAATCGCTCAGGCACAGCCACAAACAAACTCACACGCACACACACACCACGCGCGTACACGCACACACACGTACACACACACACGTACACACACACATACGTACACACACACACACACGCATACACACACACACACGTACACACACACACGTACACACACACACACGTACACACACACGCTACACACACGCACACGTACACACACACACACACGTACACATACACACACACGCATACACACGTACACACACACAAGTACACACACACACATGCATACACACGTACACACACACACGTACACACACACCTACACACATACACACTTACACATACACACACACGCAAACCCCCAGAGTAGATTTGGCCAACACATTACTGTAGTGCTAAGCACAACAGCTTGGTGTGAAATTGCTTAGTGTTAAACAACAAGAATGTAACTTCCTGGTTTGTGTCTGGTACAGGGTGTGTATTTCCTGGTTTGTGTCTGGTGCTGGTTATGTCCTTCCTGGTTTGTGTCTGGTGCTGGTTGTGTACTTCCTGGTTTGTGTCTGGTACCGGATGTGTACTTACTGGTTTTCCTGCAGCTCCTGGGATTCCGGGGGGTCCAGGGGGACCCATGGCACCCTGAGAGAGGAAGAGGAAGAGGAGGGGTAACCACATGAGGAAGACTAATAGACCAACTGTAAGTGCTAAAGTAAGTTGTATGAACTATAAGTGATGAAGACCAGGAATGCCGTCGATCAGGTTCATGGTCCTGAACTGACAGGAGGTGATATCATGGGGTCACATGATAACCGTAGAGAGGGACTCACCTTGGGTCCAGTCACCCCAATTTCACCAGGAAGACCGATTGGTCCTGGCGCCCCCTATTCGCAGACGGACAGAGAGAGAGTCATCGATAACCGCACGCTTCCGCTGCCAGTTAATTCACAGCTCGATATAATTGGCTAAAGGACTTTGTGAGTAATTGGGTGTGTGTATTACAAAGGACCTATCAAGACGGACCTTGTAATTGACCAATGCATTTGATAGGCACTTAAAATCCACTTACAGCCAATCCAGGAAGGCCAGGTCCCTATGGAGAGGAAGTAGAGAGAGAGGATTGGGGGGAGGGACTAAGGGTTAAAAGCCATCAATGTTTCAATTATCGAATCAAGAAAAATAATTAGCCTTTGGCAACGGTAATTCAATAGAGAACGTAACCACACAGCCATGACACCAGATAGAATGGGACTGGCCTTGTCATTCCCTGTCACCGAGGAAACTACTAGTGTGTGTTTAATCTGTCAGCATGATTAAATTGTAAACACGCGTCGGGGAAATTGCATTTAGACAAAGGAACTAATTTATTCTGTGTTGTTTCATCCATGCATGTCACCAGCTGACTTCAGTGTGTAAACGTGAATAGTTGCTGGGCATTTCATGTGGACCAATAGCACCATCTAGGGTGGATTGTGGGTAACTGAGTCCTAAAGTGCTTCTGCTGATAGGTTGACGGTTTGTGGCGTGTAGCTTGCATAGCGTTGAGGTGATGCTGCTTCCAGTGTACTCACAGTAAGTCCTGGCTCACCACCCGGTCCAGGCTGGCCCTGCACAACACAACAACAAACAATATGATTGGTTGTCTCAGATTAAACACAGCGCGTGATAGGATCAGAAAAGTGATCCACCGGCTGTTCAGATCATCAGTATGGGCAACATGGTGATAATACAATAAAGGGGAGTATTCCTTGGATCTGCTTTAGAGTAGGTAGTACAGTAGGTAAACCAGTAAGTTCTTTCAAACAAATGACATTGTCTTTTCGCCGTCACAGTTGGTGGGTTTTGGAAAGAGGACAAAGGGGAGAGAGATTCTTGCCTTAGGTCCAGGGCTCCCAATGGGCCCTCTATCTCCCTTTGCACCAATCAAACCCTGGAGGGAGAGGAAGACAGCAGAGAGAAAGAGACGGAGCGAGAGGAAGAAAGAGATAGACAGAGAGAGATACACAGAGAGAGACTGTTAAGGCACCGCTTGACTTAGCTAATACTCCATCTGACCTGAATTCCCTACATCGTGATGGGACAAACTCTTGATCAAGGTTGACACTTCCTGGAGACTAAGAGGCTAGAACTACTGAGATTCCGGAGGGGATTACGAGCCAAAGCCCAGGAGAATGTTTTTGTTTCTGGTAGCATGTGACTGTATGAACTGGACTGTGGTCACTTCCTGGTTCACTACAGAACCAGCACATGGATTCACCTCAGTCAAGTCATTAAAGATACAAGCAACTTTCACATGATAGCCGGGTGATGATGGATATGGTGTTTGGTTTCTGTCTGGTACTATGTGTGTACTTCCTGGTATGGGTCTGGTACTGGGTGTGTACTTCCTGGTGTATTTCTTGTACTGGGTGTGCACTTCCTGGTGTGTTTCTGGTACTGGGTGTGCACTTCCTGGTGTGTTTCTGATAGAGGATGACTCACATCGATGCCGTTCTCTCCAGGAGGTCCATCTGCACCTGGCTCACCTGGTTCCCCCTTTTGGCCCTGAAATACACACACACACACACATTAGGCACCTACACACACACACACACACACACGTGTGCAAGCTATCACACACACACACGTGTGCAAACTATCACACACACACAGATGATGGAACTTACTGTAAGACCAGGAGGGCCAGGAGGTCCTTTATCTCCCTACAGAAAAAAAGAGAGAAGAAGAGGTGGAAAAAAGAGAGTTTGTCGTTGATATGTATCATGTGAGTCAATATATTGATATGCGTTGATGGAAACACAGACCCACTGGCTATAGAGATTGTATGGTAGGAACTGTCTGTCCACTAAAGATCTCTGATCCGAAACTCATCCCAATTATTTCCCTTCTATGTTTTGTGACCTTGTGACTCTGCTGTCAACTGGTCCTGATATTACAACACCAAGTTAGCTCAAGAGCAGGTGTACCTTCAGAGGAAATGGTTAGGCACAGTTTGTCCTTAGCTGTTTACACAGTAGCCATCCATATGAGTATAGTATTGATCAGTTTGATGTTTACACCCATCCAGTCTTTCACTGGATCTGGTTAGTGCACAAGGCCATATGGGAGGGAAAGACTGGTTGAATCGGTATGCAGGCAAAGTACATTTTGACTCCACCCAGAATCATTTTCTGGGATTCCTGTCTCACTGCCTTGCCCACACCTAAATGGCTTTAATGGAGGACTGAAACTGTGAGATCAATATGTCAAAAAATAGGTGGAGGTATGAATCTGACTTTGTTGCGTAATGTTACCCAGACTCACAGAAGACAAACGTGATTATTGTTTGGTGATAAAGCATTAATTTAGTTACGGTACGTTTTTTAAATTTAGTTTAATTTAGTGAATCAATTACATAGACTTGCAGGAATTTGACGCATTGAATATTTAAATCAGCACAAAATATCAACCAATTAAAATAATTATAATAATTATAGTGTTAGCCAAAAAGTAAGAGCGCTTCAAATAGACCTACTTTATTATTTCATTGCATTTTTAAATTCCGTGTTTCTAGAATCTGTCGCTGCTTAGGCTTAGAATACCTCAAATGTATCACATTACTGTGACATTAGCCCAAACCCTTCACGAGATGCAGTGAGAGAGAGAAAAAACGTTCTCAAAGCCCTCGTTCTGTGGCACGAACAGTGCCCTTTTGTGCAGTCGTGTTTTCATTCAGAGCGCTCTCTGGTGGTGACACTGCCGTACTACAGCAGATCTCCATCGGTATTTCCCCCTTGCACAATGACCGTCTTTGTGACAACCTGTTAGCGCTTGCTCGCGGCGGCGCGGATACTCACATCAATGCCGTCGGATCCAGGGGTACCGGAGGGGCCGGGTGGACCAGCCTGGCCCTGAGGTCCAGGCGGACCTCTCTGAAATAAATGAAAAATAAAAAGGAAGGTTTAGACGGATGCGAATTAGAAGTCACTTCTTGAATTCGCTCATGGTCTTTTACAAGATACATGCAATTCACATGATCAAAATGTTTGGATGGAATTGCGTTTAAATAACAGCAGGTCGGATAGGCTTAAGTGAAACTAACAAAACTCATTGTGAAGAAAAAATGTAGAAATATTCAAATGTTATTTAAACACAGTACACCATAGAAGTGTGATAAGTAGATAAAAGTGCAGCATGTGCTTTGCATAGCCTTCAAATATCTCCACCCCCACATGTACAGGACACATCTGTTCTCTGCTTGACAACGACATACATTAGAAAGTAACAAAGTTTAGCTTTGCGTCAGCACTGAGATTGCCTATGGGCCTAACTCCTGACTCAAGAAACGAGCTGAATATTGGTGGCACAGCTGGCTGAAGAAAATCAAAGGTTGGTTCAAAAGTGAGGAAGGAAGGGGGGAGGGTACTGGAGGTGGTTTGGGGTGGGGGGGGGCGGGGGGCCGGGGGGGTCCTTAGACGAGGGATGTTTACCAAACCCTTCCCCCCCAAACCTCGAAAGGTCTGCTGTCTTTCCTGATCAATCAGCTCCACCCAGCCATAATCCTCTAAGGGTTTGGAAATACGCTCCGCGATGTCGGATCAGCTTGTTTGTGAAAAGTTCCAGAAGAAAGTCCATCCTTGGGTGTGACGTTTGATAAACAGGAGCTCTCTGCTGGATGCCACGAAGGAGGCAGACTTCAGGTCAAACATTCTGTGTGTGTGTTTGAATAGGGGGCTTCACAGTAACAAGACTGTGTCGGTGTGTGTGTGCGTGCGTGTGTGTCTGTGTGTGTGCGTGTGTGTGTATGTGTGTATGTGTGTGTGTCAACGGACTGAATGGCCACTTTCTCCTTTTCTCTGAAAAACTGTTTCTTGATTTTCCTTTTTCCGCAGAAATGGAAAGCTTTTATGCGTGCCAGAAATGTCATCCAGGATGTCGAATGATCCTTGATCCGGAGTCTGTTTTGTGTGGTCACAGTCCGCAGACAACACAGGTGAATCACTTACACAACGTAGAATACTGATCTGAGATCTGATCTGACCACATTCTCATTCCACACAGATGCAGGTCGAACATATATACATCCAATCAAATAAAACAGATTAAACAAGCATATACTTTCACTACTATCATCCCACATTCATATTATTCCCCTTCTGGCTTCTTGAACTTCCAACTACGACAACGTCACTTCATTCTTTGGTGCAATACAGGTAGTTACCAGCTATTTCCTTGGACCCCCAGTCCAAACCTCTATCCAGGGGACTTTTCCCCTCACCTTACCCGAGCTAGAGGCATCTAAGCCTGGGTACCTGGGATCCCAAGCCCCCCCTGGTCAACTCACCACTTGGGCCAGAGCCAGGCACAGAGTCTGCAGCAGAACCCAGCACTTCAACACCGCCAGGAGACCAGCCATGATCCCTCTCCTCTCCCTCTCTCCTCAGCAGTAAAATCCTCTCTTCTCTCTCCTCTTTCTACTCCCTTTCTCCTCTCCTGCCCTTGCTCCTAGCCAGAGGACAGCGGTATGGGAAGAGGTATCCGAAAGGGGGGATGGGGGCTGTTTGTGCACGGCCCTGAAAAATCCACTCAGGAGAAGTGTGCGGAGGGACGGATGGAGGGATGGACGAAATGAGAGAGGTGTAACCCAGCCCTACTGCCTGCCCCTAAGAACTCAGGAGCTCCTGAAAGCCCCCTACACACACACACACACACACACACACACACACACACACACACACACACACACTGACACACACTGACACACAGACACACCTTGACACACACACTCTCTGGAACCTTGCACACACACATCCCCTACAGAGAATTTCACGAGTGTTGAGGGGGTGTGGCCACGACTGCAATCTCATGAATGCGCGCACACTAGTCCCCTTGCTGCGTTTTGATTGGACACACTAAGCTACTGCATCATGAATAAACACGTCTTGCCAGGTTCCCACAAGGCGACTTGACACAGCGGCTGCAGCTAAGTTTTAAGCTCCGAGCAGGAAAGCTGCAGTAGCCAGTTAATGAAACATGATCAGCCCTCAAGCACTCAACCCCTACATGTGGGCAAGACAGAGTGAGGGGATTGTGTGATAGGTGCAAGTTAGGTACTTGCCACATGGTATGGCAGAGTTTCCTGCAATGTTTTCATTGGTTTGACTCTCTCTCTCTCTCTCTCTCTCTCTCTCTCTCTCTCTCTCTCTCTCTGTCTGTGTGCTGGTCCTTCATCAGCCGATCTCATCGAGATGAGAGTCTTTGGATCTTCTTAAAAATCATCTTTCTGTGTGTTCCCACAGTAGAAAACCTTACGACGACTCTTGAGTTTTGGCTGCAAACGACACAACCAAAACACACAGATAGCAAAGAAATGAACTCTTTGACATCAGAATGGTAGAATAGCACACGTTCAACAAGCCAACCTCTGACCTTAGTCTGGGGGCACTCTTGTCACAGGAAAAGAAATAAATAAAAGCTTGTCGGCTCCTGCTTGCTCGCTCACCCGTTGAACACTAGATGGCGATAGAGGATCATTTTTGGCGGCCTCCGGGAGAAGTCTTAAACGTCTACCTTTCCTCATTAGTTGAGTCACCTACTGGTCACATGGGAACAGGAACAGGAAATAACACATTTCAAATACTTGGTTACTTAAACGGCATTTTTCTGGTTTCTGATATGTCCGGATCCATGCATCTTTAATTTACATCCAGGGAAAAGAGTGTAGTGTGTACTTTTACCAGCCTTTTTGACAAACGAGCATCTGTACTTCTGCTTGAGTGACGGATGTGTGAACTGTTGCCATCCCTGTACACACAAGCTGTGGTCTGGTTCACCCTCCAATTAAAAACCTGTTTTTCCGTCTGCATGTATGAGTGTACAGTTTATTGAGATAATTATTTAAACAACTGATTGTTATTGCTGTCTCTCCCGCCCATACTGGCAGAAGTTTGACATTTGATTAGTATCATATATCTGACAACCAATTCTAATCTTTATGGTAGTCCTTCTCTCACCATGCCACTGTCCTTCCTTCTCCCATGTCATTCATTCTCTGATAGCTTTCATTCCCAGATACATCTTCCCACTGTCCTTCCTTCTCCCATGTCATTCATTCTCTGATAGCTTTCATTCCCAGATATATCTTCCCACCTTTCCCATGACATCCACCCTACCCTGTCATTGTCTCTTCTTTTCTTCTCTCTCTCTCTCTCTCTTTCTCTCTCTCTCTCTCTCTCTCTCTCTCTCTCCCTTCTCCATCTGCCACTCTCGATCTTCCATCGAAAGAGGGTTCCAGAGAAATTGTATCTGCGCTCTGTTCGCCATGGGCTCTCTTCAATATTTAATCGAGAGTTTGTTTGAAGAGCTTGGAATATGAGCGTAGGATAAAGAGACATGTGGCTCTTGTGTGTGTGCGTGTGTCTTCGTGTGTGTGTGTGTGTGTGTGTCTTCGTGTGTGTGTGGTGTCTTCGTGTGTGTGGTGTCTTCTGAGATGAAAGCCTTTCTTCAGTCAGATGGAATTGATTTACTCCTCTTCTTCTCTCCCTCCCTCCAGCATCTCATCCTAGCTCCTTTGGCTGTCTTGGGCTGATGACAGAGGAGCAGGAAAAATGTCTGGGTAACATAACGTTTGGAAAACACTGTCCCTAAACACTGGGATGAGCAATGCTCAACTTCTACTGTCTGTGAGTTTGAGGCAAAACAATGTTGAGAGAATAGTCTGAGTGTCGAATATGTCAGTGATCCCAAAGATGTCAGTGATCTCAATGTCAGTGATCTCAAAGATGTCAGTGATCTCAGATGTCAGTGATCCCAAAGATGTCAGTGATCTCACAGATGAATACTGGCACATTCAACATGAATATCAGCTAGATTAACGCTATATCTTTATTCGTGGACAAGATGTCCTCTTATATAATGGAGTACCCGTTGTGATACATTCTTTGCTGTGTAAGGTTTGCTTTCTTGAAAAATGCACTTCAGAGGCGTATACAAGTACACGCACGCGCAGATACAAACGCAACGCCAACCCTTTGTTTACCTATGAACATATGGACCAGGTGAGTCGATGACGTAACTATCCCCATTTTGTTGGAGTTACACAACGCCGGGTGTGTTTTCTTTTTTTAGATTTAAATCAGTGAACAAATGAAAATATGTCTGTTTAACATGCAACCACCACGTTCAAGATTGTGTCCTTGTGGCAAAGATGGTGTCAAACCTGTATGGTACAAACGGGATCGAAAAGGTGGACGTGAACAATGATGTTTCCCTGCACCTGTGACCAACCCCCTCCTTCCCTATTCGACACACCGACACACACCAACAGAGAAGGAGGACGCTCGAGCCATTGGGTGGAGCAGTGTCGCGTGCTGCGGATATTCGGTAGGTCGTTAACGAGCGTGGTTTGTTGCGGACGCAAGTCGGTGTGAGTGCGCGGACATGGAAATGAAGAAGTGGAGCTGGTGTGTGTGAACGACAGCGGAGGGGCTCGACACCAGGCGGTTGGACATGGACGATTCAGAGCCCGCAGAGGACGGTCTGCTCGCGAGCTGGCGGTGGAACCGGAGTGCACGGGACCAAGCTCAATTGAAACACAAGATTCGGGATCTACCGGGACTTCTGAAGCACGGACTGCACCTGCGAAAGAAGAGCGTGAGTATCAACTGTGTCCTTCCATGGGAACGGTAATCATTAGTGCTGGCTGGCTGTTTCTGTCGCCCCCAGCTCACCCCCGGCCGTTTTTTATATCCTCGTCACGATTCAGGTGTTTGTGTAGTACAAACCATTACTGTCGCCGCGACAAAGACTGCTCTGTTAACGAGTGTTAGTTTGTAGGGGCCAAATTACCAACCATATATTGGTTGTTTTCATATCCAAAAGGGGTTTCTAATGAACCATCAATGCACACTCTAAGTCGACAAACACAAAATGTGTCTTCTGTCTCGACGTTCTCCACGTTCTCTGCTCCAACGTGTGGCAAGATAGGTAGGGAGGTTGTCATGGTAGCTGTGTGCTGTACTAGTTAGTCCATCACCACATCCGTGGCTGTGGAGGGACCCATTCATTAACCTTGTCATTGGATTTAGTGAGGTTCTTGTGTTTGTGTTCACGCGGAGGTAAGTAGCGTTAAGGTATGAGAGGAGCTCTGTGCAGAGGGGTTATGAAGACACTGGCTGGAAAGCGTGTTTAGTCTGTTAACACACAAGCACCTATGAAAGGGGCCTGCCTGCCTGCCTGCCTGCCTGCCTGCCTGCCTGCCTGCCTGCCTGCCTGCCTGCCTGCCTGCCTGCCTGCCTGCCTGCCTCGCGCCCCTTGAAAACAGTAATCAGTTCAGCAGAAACTCAGTCCTTGTATCGGAGCCTCGGAGACAGGAGAGAACATCCTTGTTATGGTTCCTTCACCGAATATATGCCCAGACCTCTAAGCTGATCAAAGCCTCATCTGTTTAGTTAGAGCATTGATTTGTCCCCCTCTGCTACACACCACACACACACACACACTGCATGCTGAGCATCCACGATCAGAGCTGTCTGTTCTGGCTTGCTGAGGAATCCAGTCGATGGCTTTTCACACTGTGATGCACATGACTGGGAGGCAGGAATCACAGGGTGGATGTGTGCATGTGTGATATCTCTGTTCAGTATGCTTATGAGGACGACGCTCTCTAATTAAGCTCACCCTCAGCGGCGTGTGTGTGTGTGCGCGCTCCCGGGGTCACACGCGTCTGTGTTGGGAGTCAGGGGTGTAAAGTACAAGTGAGATTAGGAAAGAAAGATACTGACAGGTTGTCGGAGAAACAGAGATTTAGTGACAGATTATTGGAATCGGTCGGACAGGATTACCGTAGCAACGCAGGCCAGTAGTGCTTCCTTTGCCAAAGGTCATAACAAGAGCAGATGCGTTAGACAGGATGGTCTCTTAGCTATGTGTGTGTGTGTGTATTAGATTTGGACTAGTCCCGTGTGTGTGCGTGCGTGTGCGACGGGTCTATAAGGAAGGCACAACCTTGTCGACAAGAGTTGTGTGTGTGTGTGTGTGTGTGTGTGTGTGTGTGTGTGTGTGTGTGTGTGTGTGTGTGTGTGTGTGCTTGCCAAGCGTGTCAAACTATGGCTCGCAGCTTCGCTCAGCATTCTAATCTGAGGGTAATCCATTTCTCTCAGATAATGACCCCACTCTCTTTGGCACACACACACACACACACACACACATACACTGTGTGTATGGAAATCCATACACTGAGTTCTTGCTTTGAAGTTGGCATATAAATACGCGTGCCTGCATGTTCTCTTCTAGTCTCTCTTCTTCTGTTGTCCCTGCTCACATCTCTCCACCACCTACCTCTCTCGCTCACTCACTCTCTTGCTCTCCCTCTTTCTCTCGCCTGTTCTCTCTCTCTCTTGCTGTCCTCTCTCTGTCCTCCTCTTCAGTGAGCTTGTGGGATTGATCAGTCATTCTGTTACGGCCTCTGGCACAGTCCTCTGAGCCTCGTTCTTTGTGTAGGAGGTGTGTGTGTATGTATGCGTGTGTGTGTGTGTGTGAGAGAGAGAGAGAGAGAGAGAGAGACAGGCACAGAGAGAGACACAGGCACAGAGAGACACAGGCACAGAGAGAGACAGGCACAGAGAGAGAGAGAGAGAGAAAGGAAGAGAGAGGAGGCCAGTGTAAAGGTGTAGGGAAGAGTAATAGTTGGTGCTCGACATATTCGTCTCAGAACAGGGTGTGTTCCTGTGGGTGTTAGCTCTGCTGGTTGGCTCTTGTGAGGAGGATGAAGATGATGGGGAGGGAGGTTTCGCCTCAGCAGGATCAGACAAGGCTGGGTAGAGGAGGCGTGTGGGGAGAGAGGGGGAGAGAGGTGAGGGGGAGAGAGGTTAGGGGGAGTGGAAGAGAACATTTATTTTGTCTTTCTCGACCGTGTGTCGCAGGCTCTACTTGTCTACCAACCCAAACAGTCTGCACACGGCTGCAACTAAACCTTCTACTTACACACACACACACACACACACACAAATTGGCACATGCTGTCTGGACTGGAGCTAATCGATAGATCTCTCTTAACAGCGAGAAAAACTCTGACTCACTCATTCTCTCTCTCACACACACACACACACACTAACACAGTCTCCCGTGTGCAGTCTGAGATCAGGTCAGGTGAGTAGCAGTATCTGAGGGCATACAGTACTTGCATTGGGCATCAGAAGAACCAGATCTCTAGAGGTCTCCCAGCAGAGAAGCCAGTGTCATCGTGGTAATGAGAACATCACACGTTTCTCTCTCTCTCTGTCTGTCTCTCTCTCTCGCCCTCGTCCTCTCCGTCTCTCTCTCTTTCTCTTGCCCTCTCTCTCTTTCTCTCGGCCTCTCTCTCCCGCCCTCTCTCTCTCACCCTCCCTTTCTCTCTCAAACCCACACTCGTCTGCTTCTCTCTGATCTCTGGCTCTGTGCCAGAGTCTGTTTCTCTCTTTCTCGCTATCCCTCTGACTCACTACTAGGTCTGTTTGTCTCTGACATTCTCTCTCTCTCTTTCTGTCTCTCTCTGTCTCTCTCTCCCTCTCTCTCTGCCTCTCTCTCTCTCTCTGTCTTTATCCGTCTCTGTCTCCCAACCCCCTCTACCTTCCATATTCTCTCCTGCCGTATTCATCTTCTAACTCGCCGCTCCATCATTCTCTCTCATGAATCTTCCACACTGCCTCCTCAGCGCCTTTCGGCTCTCAGTCTATTGAATCACGTGCCCTCTTAACTCTGTCACGGGGGGCTGAATGTCCGATCGAGTGGTCTGGGTTGTCCTGAGCACTACTCATTTCAGACTGGGCTCTGGCCTATGGTTTAATCGTGCATCCCTAGTTCAGGGTACTGGACTGGTGGAGGTTATACTGGGGAGGACGCAGGGTATCTAGGGATGAGATGCAGGTCCTGTCAGTAAAGACGGAGTTATCTGGTGCCTCTCAGTACATGGATGACTACACAGGAGGGTTGAACACGAAGCAATGAGAACATTCCAGAGGCTAAAAACAAGGGAAAGAAACGGCGTCTAACTCAGAGTTCAGCTCCAGTCGGCCTGAATGTAGAGCTGGCTGGAACTGGAGCTGCCTGTCATTAGCGAGACATGGATGCGGGCCGGGATTTCTTGCTCTTGTGCGTGGATTATCTGGACATCATTTTCCAAAGTGCTCTGTGTGGGTTCAAGATTGAAGGCCAGATGCATTTGATCTCCTTGCGAGTTGAGATGGGCCCTCGAGCCGGTTTACAGTAAACGATTGTGGGATTATCATCCTTGTTTTACCCTTGTGTAACATAGCTCTGACATTTATAATCCATAGATTAACAGTAATCCCACATACAGGAAGTTAAATCTTTAAGAGTGCAGGTACAGTCTGTTTAAAGGCATTCGTGTTTGACCGCTTCTCCTTAAAAAAAAAAAGGGCGTTTTTTTTTGCCAACCAAAAAATTAGTGACTAGTTTTAGATGAAAAGGGCGATTAATGTGATACCTGAAGCCAGTTACAATAAACCTTTCACTTTTGTTTTCTGGGTAATCTAACTGGTTTGTTCAGTGTGTGTGTGTGTGTCCTCTAACTGGGTATATTGGTTTTTGTCTCAACAGCAGTCACCTGATACCATCCCTGGACCCAGCTCTGTACCAACTGTACACAAGGTAGAACACACACACACACAGGGGTGATGTCATTATCACCAGAGCAGAGAGCAGGAAACTGAGTGAGTTTGCTTAGGCCACAGGTGATCTCACTGCGGGAGGGGAGGCCAGGAGGGGGGGGGGGTTTCTTAGAGTCAGGCAGAGGAAATAAACAGAGAGAGGGATTGTGTGTGTGTGCGTGTGCGTGCATGCGTGCGTCAGCTGTCAGAGAGGTCACAGAGCTGTCAGCGCTGGCCTAAGAACAGCACCACAACATGAGGGATTTGACGTCTAATGAAAATTCAACAAATTATTATACAGCCTTTGTACTCGTCACTGTCTGAAATTCTTTGTGTGTGTGTGTGTGCGTGTGTGCGTGTGTGCGTGTGTGCGTGTGTGTGTGTGTGTGTGTGTGTGTGTGTGTGTGTGCGTGCGTGCGTGCGTGTGTGTGTATGTCAGTCCTGTTCACAGAGTTTTCCTTGCGCTGGCCGTGCAGTGCGGAATGCTTTCCTGTCTCACGGACCGTACCCTGCTAAAGACAAGATCCACCTAGCCAGGATCATTAGGTAACTGTGTGTGCGTGCGTGCGTGCGTGCGTGTGTGTGTCTGGTCATGTGAGGACAAATCACTTTGTGTATTTGTCTGCAGACACCTGTCAGTAATCTCTGTCCTGATTGGGATATTTGGGGCATGTCCATTGTGAAATAGACAGACAAAAACTGTCCATTTAACACACACACACAGCACAATACAGTGTTATATTAACACACACCTACACACAGCACAATAGTGTTGTATTAACACACATTCACAGAACACACTACAGTGTTATATGAACACACATTTAGCTATCAATACAGCCTGTCAGCCAGCCAGCCAGATGCTCCAGCATGCACACACACACACTGCACTCAGACACACAAACACACACTGCACTCTCACACACACACACACACACACACACACACACACACACACACACACACACACACACTGGGAGCACTGTTCCCAGAGGGAAGACAGAGGCAAAGCGTTTAGTGTTTCATGGGAGAAAGCCTTACAGCAAGCTAATGAATAATCAATGATTATTGATTTAATTCAAAAGAAGGATTTTAATGTACGAAAAGATAAGGCCTGTGTGTCGTGCTCGAATGTGTCCATGTGTAAAAATGCTGTGTGTGTCTCTGTCTCTACAGGCGGAGCTATGTGGGTGTTGAACTGGTGCAGTGGTTGTGTGAGCAGTGTGTATACGTGCGCTGCCGGACAATGGGTGTGCGTGTCTGGCAAGTTCTGCTGGAGCTTGGAATCCTGCTGTCAGGTGTGTATACACACACACACACACACACACACACACAGAGACGCAAGCGCACAAACATACAGATGCTTGCACATTCACAGATGGAGGTGCGCGCACACACACATACACACACTCACACAGTCAATAAACCATTTGTATTAACACAAATAAATATAATCCTATTCTCTCCTGACCTGTGATGTGTGCGTTTCTCCACAGTGGACCAGAGAGTGGTGTTTGCAGATTCAAACTCATACTACCAGTTCAGCTTTGAGGAGTGTGAATCTGCTTCCTGTGAGTTCCGCAGCGAGGGGGAGTGGCAAGAGGCAGTTAGGCTCCTCCTACAGCTTGCCCCGTATGTCCAGTTCCGCTCTGGAGGCGGGGCCAACAACCAGTGAGTAGCCAATTACAACCCACCGACCGACCATGTACCCTGATACAATCTACCAGACGTCTTCCCTGGTTTAGAGCAGCATCTCTGACATGGGTCCAGTCTTACTAAGCTTTCCTGGTTTCCTAGGAGGGGGAGAGGAGAGACAGTGTAAGGAGGAGAGAGGGTGTGTGGAGAGATGGTGTGAGGAGAGAGGGGGTGAGGAGCAGAGAGGGTGAGGAGGTGAAAGGCTGTGAGGAGGGGAGAGGGTAGTAGGAGGAGAGAGGTGTTGAGGGTGTGAGGAGAGTAGGTGTGAGGAGGAGAGAGGGTGTGAGGAGGAGAGAGAGGTGGTGAGGGCGTGAGGAGGGGAGAGAGGTGTGACGAGGGGAGAGAGAGGTGGTGAGGGTGTGAGGAGGGGGAGAGAGGTGGTGAGTGTGTGAGGAGGGGAGAGAGAGGTGGTGAGTGTGTGAGGAGGGAAGAGAGAGGTGGTGAGGGTGTGAGGAGGGGGGAGAGAGGTGGTGAGGGTGTGAGGAGGGGAGAGAGAGGTGGTGAGGGTGTGAGGAGGGGGGAGAGGTCAGACCTGAGCAAGCCTACATTACTGGCAGCAGCCTCGTGTTAAACACCAGAAGAACTGTGTCTGCAGCTCAGCGACTCTGGTGAATGTGACTCTTGAGAGGCTTGATAGTGAGGCTTGTGCCTTGTTGTTGCAGAAAACCCCCTCACCTCCTCTCATTCCCTATGTGTTACACGCACATAGGATCAGGCACACCCACACACAGGCACCCACACACATGTAGACACACAGAAACCTGTGAGTGTGTCAAACACGTGTCCGAACAGAAGCAGAGGCCCTTGTGACAACTTTGACTAGATTCATCAGTGTGTAACACACTAATCTCTACATAAACCCTCAATCTGCCGTGGGACAAACACACACACACACACACACATCTCTCTCACACACACGAAAGTGTCAGATAGGATTCCCCCCATTCCAGCTCCTGTGTGTGGGATTCTAGCTGAGCTTGCTACTGAACTCAATCTGTCATTCAGAGAGAAAGGGCGAGCGAGAGAGAACGAGAGGGGGGGAGGGAGGGAGAACAGGAGTGAGACCGAGAGGGAGAGGGAGAGGTAGAAAGAACGCGAGGGAGAGCAAGAGAGTGAATGAGAGGGAGAGTGATCGGGTTTGGCTACAGCCTGGGACAGTAGCGAACGCAGAGAGGAGGGGGGAGAGAGGGAGAGAGAGGGAGAGGGACATTGCCCACAGTTAACCATCCAGTTCCACGGTAACACATGTCTCTCTCCACCCTCCCTGTTCCTCTCTCGCGGCCCCCCATCCCCCCTCTGCTGTTCTCTGCTCCTCTCTCTTCTCAAGTTCATCCAAATGAGGTGATTCATAGTGGAGGCTTTCAGAGGAACACACCCCAGATAGAGATGAGAGCGAGGGTGTGATGTTATCGCTGTCTGTCCTGCTGCTGTATCCATCATCCTGCACAGTTCATCAGATTACACACACACACATGCGCACATACATGTACATGCACACGCACACAGTACACACACACATGCGCGCACACATACACACGCACACACATACGCCCTCGCACCCACGCACACACACACACACCCACACACACACACACACATGCACGCTCATATACACACGCACACCCACACACCCACACATGCACGCTCACATACACATGCACACACATACGCACTCGCACCCACGTACGCAAACACACACAACACACACAGCTTCCTTTCCTCCTCCAACAGCTATTACTGCTGTGCTGAAGCCACAGATAAAATCCAAATCTAATGCAAATATATGTGTCTGTGTGTGTCTGTGTGTATTCGCGTGTGTGTCTGTGTGTGTTCGCGTGTGTTCGTGTGTGTGTCTGTGTGTGTTCGCGTGTGTGTCTGTGTGTGGGAGAGATATCCAAGCAGTCGTTTTTTAAAGAATATATTACATCAGTAGCCTGCAGGCACATTCTGGTCCTTCTGCACTCAAGACTGCTCTGCATTTATTCCTAAACAAAGTACTGTTTACTCACCACACACACACCATGTACATATGTTAGAACACTTAACATGATAAAGATCTGTCTTTAACAGTGTCAGTGATATCAGTGGGTGCGAGATGTTCTCAGTGTGACCACATGAGGGAGAGACTCACATACCACAGTGAGGGAGAGACTCACAGACCACAGTGGGGGAGAGACTCACAGACCACTGTGAGGGAGAGACTCACAGACCACAGTGGGGGAGAGACTCACAGGCCACAGTGAGGGAGAGACTCACAGACCACTGTGGGGGAGAGACTCACAGACCACAGTGAGGGAGAGACTCACAGACCACTGTGGGGGAGAGACTCACAGACCACAGTGGGGGAGAGACTCAGACCACAGTGGGGGAGAGACTCACATACCACAGTGGGGGAGAGACTCAGACCACAGTGGGGGAGAGACTCACAGACCACAGTGAGGGAGAGACTCACAGACCACAGTGGGGGAGAGACTCACAGACCACTGTGGGGGAGAGACTCACAGACCACAGTGGGGGAGAGACTCACAGACCACAGTGAGGGAGAGACTCACAGACCACAGTGAGGGAGAGACTCACAGACCACAGTGGGGGAGAGACTCACAGACCACAGTGGGGGAGAGACTCACAGACCACTGTGGGGGAGAGACTCACAGACTACAGTGGGGGAGAGACTCACAGACCACAGTGGGGGAGAGACTCAGACCACTGTGGGGGAGAGGGAGAGACTCACAGACCGCAGTGTGGGAGAGGAGAGCGAAAGAAGGGGAGAGGGGAAGATAGTGTGTGCGTCAGTTTCAGTTTCTCTGTCTGAGTACAGGGGGCAGTGGAGAGCTCTGTTCAGGTGTATCATACAATCCACCCTTAAGCGATCAAATGCCAATGAACATGTGTGTGTGTTCTAGGGCGGAGGAGGACTCAGAGGGCAACAGAGACATTTGCAGCGAGATTCTCCAGATGAAAGCTCTTGAACGCCTCACATCCACGGTGCGTGCGTGCATGTGTGTGTGTGTGTGTGTGTGTGTGTGTGTGTGACCTTAATTTTGCATCTTTATTCAAACCCTGAACTCAAGGACATGATCTCTGCAGGTTCAGAGTGAGCTGGCTGCAGCTTTAGCTCGGAAGGCCCGCAAGAGCAGTAAGTGGTCCTGCCCCCTACAGCCATACGCTGCATGTGATTGGTGGAGAGAGCTGTCACCCTGACATCCTGTGTTGTGATTGGTTGGCAGTGGCGGAGCAGGACAACGCCGAGCCTGCAGAGACCCCACATCAACAAGACCACGCCCCTAGTGAGGGGACCACCAGGGTGAGACACTCACACACACAGTCTCACAACACACGCACGCTCATTACTTTAGGTTGCTCACACCATGGATTGTCAAGACTGGTAGACCGTCAAGACTGGTAGACCGTCAAGACTGGTAGACCGTCAAGACTGCGCCGCAGACCCGTCAAGACTTGGTTAGACTGTCGAACGACTGCGTAGACCGTTTCATGTAGGTTTGCAGGAAGAGAAATGGGGCATTTTCAGTTTCTCAGATGCCTCTATTGAAAGTATTTTGAAGTCCCGATATAGCCAAGAGCAACCAGCCACAGCATGTGCTGATGTCGCACTTGAATGTCCTCGTCACTGTGTTGTGCTGTGTGCTGTGTGGTGTGTTTGTGTGTGTGTGCTGACTGTGTCGTGTGTGTGTGTGTGCGTGTGTGTGAGAGAGAGATTGTTTGTTTGTTGTCGTGACTATGGGAGTAGCGATGTTCAGCTGCATGTGCGTCAGCAGCAATTGTTTGTTCTCTGCTCCTACACACACTCTCATTCAGGGGGCTGTTAAAGCGAGGTGGGAGGGGGGGGGGAAATATGGTGTACTGGGTAAAACTCTCTCCCACTAGTGAAATGATTAATTCTTCCCATTATGCTGGAAAGATGCTTTCGTAACACTACTAGTGTTACGGAAAAGGTTGAGAGGGGAGTGGAAGGGTATAGACATGGGGAGGGGGAGGGTATAGACACGGGCAGGGGGAGGGTATAGACACGGAGAGGGGAAGGGTATAGACATGGGGATGGGGAGGGTATAGACACGGGCAGGGGGAGGGTATAGACACGGAGAGGGGAAGGGTATAGACATGGGGATGGGGAGGGTATAGACACGGGCAGGGGGAGGGTATAGACACGGAGAGGGGAAGGGTATAGACATGGGGATGGGGAGGGTATAGACACGGGCAGGGGGAGGGTATAGACACGGAGAGGGGAAGGGTATAGACATGGGGATGGGGAGGGTATAGACACGGGCAGGGGGAGGGTATAGACACGGAGAGGGGAAGGGTATAGACATGGGGATGGGGAGGGTATAGACACGGGCAGGGGGAGGGTATAGACACGGAGAGGGGAAGGGTATAGACATGGGGATGGGGAGGGTATAGGTGGTTATTAGAACATTCGAGAGACTGGCGTGTTGAGGGAGATGATAACGACATGGCGACGGGGGCTGGCAGTCCAGAAGTCCATAAGACCATCGGTCGTCATACTATGAGAGTGCGAGGAGCGTTGCTAGTGAGGAACGACAGGAGCTTGCGGAAGCAAGCATGACTGCTATAGAAACACGGCCGACGGGTGCCGAGGGCGTATAGACAACAGGACGGGACCACGTCCGAGGGGAGTATGAACACCGACAGGGTGGTGGGGTGCCAGACACCCGGCGATCGACTACGCCGGTAGGAGGGGAATAAATCCCTGTTAGCAGTGTCCCAAAGACATCTGGACTGCGAGAGCGGTCCGCAAAGTTTATCTACCGCCTCACGCATCAGCTGTACGTCGCCGGGGATGCCTGTGTACAGACCACCAGCGAGGGGCCCTGAGAAGAACTATAGATCGTGTGCGTACCGTAGTGTTAATGCCTGCCTAAATACCTTACCCTCGTGGGCAGAACAGGGAGGGTGTGGTATAGAGAGCAGAAGACACGGGGAGGGGGAGGGTACAGACACAGGGAGGGGGAGGTAGATCGTGTGTGTGTGTATACAGGGGGAGGGTGGTGAGGCAGAGGAACAGATGTTGTTCTAGGATGTTTTTAGTTGTTCTCAGTGTCTAGGGACAGGAAGTGGAAGAGTGTGGACAGGAAGTCCCAGGGGAGAGAGAACTTTGGGTTGTGGCTCTAATAGGAGGTGTCTGCGGGGGAGGGGAGAGGAGGGGAGGGATGGGATGATAAGAGTTTGTTGTTGACCAGGTTTTCTGAGTAAACAAAGTTAGGCATTGGACCATGCAGACATGGCATATTCCTGCATAATGGAAACATATTATTCATTTATTTTGTCTGAGTAGGTCTTTATTCTGCAGGCTGTGGCCTCCTGTTTCATGATAAGTTGTTGGATGTTCCTTAAAGTGAGCACATTTGTGTGCGCGTGTCCGTGCGTGTGTGTGTGCCACCGTGGGATAGTTCCCAACTCACAGGAAGAGGTACCCTGCTCTGAGCCAATCAAAATCCAGCTTTCACTTCCAATCCAAATAAACATGCTAGTGTGCTGATGAGACCATGATACCAGCCAGCATACCCTGGACACACACGCACACACACATCATCTCCTTCCTAACCTCTCCATTTCCCATCAATCCCTCCTTCAGTTTTCTCTCTCAACTTCCACTGTTTCATTTCCTCGCTCTCTCTTAATGGCTCTCTCCTCCCTATCCTCTGTCGGTCAGTCCTGTCGTTCTCTGGAACACGCTGGAGCTAGGCCAACAGGAAAGTACACACACTCCTAAAAAAAAGGGGAGGGGAGATGAACACACACACACACAGAAAACTCCCGCCTGTGCCAAATCACCACCACTTGGAGAGGCAGTCCAACGGACAGGTCAGAGAGAGAGAGAAGAGGAGTAGTCAGAGTTGAGTTGTGTGAGAAGTGAAGGAGCGGTAAAGACAGAACAAGGAGCTAGACTGCAGGAGCAGACATTACATCACGCATCACATCACGCATCACATCACGCATCACATCACGCATCACATCAGGACAGAAGGACTTGGAAACGGGGGGTTTTCAGCAGAGGTGGGGAGGAAAAGGGGGAACAGATTTTCTGTGATACAGGTGCGGGATCCAGGTGTGGTCCCCCCCTTCCCCGCTCTAACACCCCCCACCCACCCACCCGCTCCCCTGCTCCACTGCTTGTGTCTGTGACCTGTGGTGATGTCGTGGGACTGTGGACTGAGGTACCTGTTCTCCTTGCCCCCCGGCCTGCAGCTGGGAGGGGGCTGTGCGCTTCGGGAAGGCGTGGGCCCGCTGTGCGGCCGCGAGGAGTTCACCCGTCTGGAGGTCGTCCAGAGGCTGGCCAAGGACGGCTGCAGACTGCTCCAGAGTACGCAAGAGCGTACAAGCGCGCAGAGAGATAATCCCCACTGTGAGTCACACCACACACACACCCACACCCTACCCAGTCTGCGCACATCAGCACACACACACCATGTCTAGCGCAACATTCACACACACACACACCATGTGCTTAGCAGGCACATTCACACCACGACACAGGTATTCTTTTGGGGTACGTGGGCATGTGGTTGTAACATGCATGCCCACCCACACATAGATGTGTTTGTTGTTGTGGTTGTCAGGAAATGGCTCTTGAGCAGGACAGCAGGAGGTTGGTGTTTCAAGTCCTCCTGCACGTCCTCTGTGATGTGGCTGTTTAAGCAGAGGTTAACACCAAGCTATACTAGGCCTGCTGAGAGAGAGGAGGTTACAGAGGGTGTTTAAGGCCAAGCTATACCAGGCCTGCTGAGAGAGAGCACGTTACAGAGTGTTTAAGGCCAAGCTATACCAGGCCTGCTGAGAGAGAGCACGTTACAGAGAGTTTAAGGCCAAGCTATACCATGCCTGCTGAGAGAGAGCACGTTACAGAGAGTTTAAGGCCAAGCTATACCATGCCTGCTGAGAGAGAGCACGTTACAGAGAGTTTAAGGCCAAGCTATACCATGCCTGCTGAGAGAGAGCACGTTACAGAGAGTTTAAGGCCAAGCTATACCATGCCTGCTGAGAGAGAGCACGTTACAGAGAGTTTTTGAGCCAAGCTATACCAGGCCCACTGAGAGAGAGGACGTTACAGAGAGTGTTTAAGGCCAAGCTATACCAGGCCTGCTGAGAGAGAGGAGGTTACAGAGTGTTTAAGACCAAGCTATACCAGGCCCACTGAGAGAGAGGAGGTTACAGAGTGTTTGAGCCAAGCTATACCAGGCCCACTGAGAGAGAGGACGTTACAGAGAGTGTTTAAGGCCAAGCTATACCAGGCCTGCTGAGAGAGAGCACGTTACAGAGTGTTTAAGGCCAAGCTATACCATGCCTGCTGAGAGAGAGCACGTTACAGAGAGTTTAAGGCCAAGCTATACCATGCCTGCTGAGAGAGAGCACGTTACAGAGAGTTTAAGGCCAAGCTATACCATGCCTGCTGAGAGAGAGCACGTTACAGAGAGTTTAAGGCCAAGCTATACCATGCCTGCTGAGAGAGAGCACGTTACAGAGAGTTTAAGGCCAAGCTATACCATGCCTGCTGAGAGAGAGCACGTTACAGAGAGTTTAAGGCCAAGCTATACCATGCCTGCTGAGAGAGAGCACGTTACAGAGAGTTTAAGGCCAAGCTATACCATGCCTGCTGAGAGAGAGCACGTTACAGAGAGTTTAAGGCCAAGCTATACCAGGCCTGCTGAGAGAGAGCACGTTACAGAGTGTTTAAGGCCAAGCTATACCAGGCCTGCTGAGAGAGAGGACGTTACAGAGTGTTTGAGCCAAGCTATACCAGGCCCACTGAGAGAGAGGACGTTACAGAGAGTGTTTAAGGCCAAGCTATACCAGGCCTGCTGAGAGAGAGGAGGTTACAGAGTGTTTAAGGCCAAGCTATACCAGGCCTGCTGAGAGAGAGCACGTTACAGAGTGTTTAAGGCCAAGCTATACCAGGCCTGCTGAGAGAGAGCACATTACAGAGTGTTTAAGGCCAAGCTATACCAGGCCTGCTGAGAGAGAGCACATTACAGAGTGTTTAAGGCCAAGCTATACCAGGCCTGCTGAGAGAGAGCACATTACAGAGTGTTTAAGGCCAAGCTATACCAGGCCTGCTGAGAGAGAGCACGTTACAGAGTGTTTAAGGCCAAGCTATACCAGGCCTGCTGAGAGAGAGCACGTTACAGAGAGTGTTTAAGGCCAAGCTATACCAGGCCTGCTGAGAGAGAGCACGTTACAGAGAGTGTTTAAGGCCAAGCTATACCAGGCCTGCTGAGAGAGAGCACGTTACAGAGTGTTTAAGGCCAAGCTATACCAGGCCTGCTGAGAGAGAGCACGTTACAGAGTGTTTAAGGCCAAGCTATACTAGGCCTGCTGAGAGAGAGCACGTTACAGAGTGTTTAAGGCCAAGCTATACCAGGCCTGCTGAGAGAGAGCACGTTACAGAGCATGTTTGCGTTAACGAAGCTTTGTACGGTGTGTATGGATTTACACGGAGTAAAAACCTCAGAACAGGATTTGAAGATCCTAACAGGTCTCATGATGTCTGTCTGTGTGTGTGCGTGTGTGTCTGTCTGTGTGTTTCTGTGTGTGTTTGTGTGTGTGTGTGTGTGTCTGACTGTGTGTGTGTGTTAATACCTGTGTGTGCGTGTGTGTCTGTGCGTGTGTGTGTGTGTGCGTGTGTGTGTGTGCTGTTTGTTACTAATCCCTACTGATTAAGGGTCATCTGCACTGCTCCCAATTGATCCAGTGATTCACAGTAGAGAGGAGATTGGATTCAGACTGATGATGCCAGGGCTAACCCAATTAAGTAGCAGGATTCACTGAGCACCGCCCCTTTCCTCCCTGTTGTCATGGCTATTCACTGTGGAGCCATCCAAGCAGGTGGTTTCCATAGTGATTTTTATTTCTCTCTTAAGTGAGCTGTGCTGACGTTCCTGCCCAGACACCCACTGACAAACCCCCGCACGTACACACGCACATACACACACAGGTATTAACACACACACACAACAAGCAGGTGGGCTCAAGCGGTGAGGTGGACTGATATAATTTGATATTATATCACTTGGACAGCCTTGCTGTAGAGCTAGAAAGTTACAGTTACACACACACAGCAGACAGGTTGTGTGTGTGTGTGTGTGTGTGTGCGCGTGTGCATGCGTCATTTCAAGGAATAAGGCCAAAACCTGTCACAACACAGATATAGCCCTATCACTATCTGCACACACACACACACACACACTGACACACAAGCAGTCAAAGTTGTTGATAGGAACAGGAAGGGAACAGTTCATGTTTCCTGTAGGCTTTCCATGTGGTCCTCCTGTCCGTGAGTACGATTCTGGTGTGTGTGCGTGCGTGTATGTGTGTGCATGTTCTGTTGTGACATCACTCAATACATTAGTAATTTGTTCCAAGAGTGTGTGAACAGAGAACAGTCCAGTCAGTTGAACGGTCAAGACCACATCCATGGTTACTGTTGGCCCCCTTCCAAATCCCACAGCCCTACGCAATTTAGTCGACTACACCACTTTTGCCCTCTCCATCTCTCTCACCCTCTCTCCATCTCTCTCGTCCTCTCTCCATCTCTCTCGTCCTCTCTCCATCTCTCTTGCCCACTCTCCATCTCTATGTCTTCAGATGTGTATGTGTGTTTTGTTGCTGTTGCGATTGTGTGCATGTCTTCAGATGTGTATGTGCGTGTGTGTTGCTGTTGTGATTGTGTGCATGTCTTCAGATGTGTATGTGCGTGTGTGTTGCTGTTGTGATTGTGTGCATGTCTTCAGATGTGTATGTGTGTGTTGCTGCTGTTGTTTTTGGCCAGTATACAGAGGACAGTTTGTTTTTGGTAGATAAAACTGTTTTATCAGAAACATCGCAGGCATTTTTCCCAGTGCACTCGGGGGCAAACGTTTGTTAATGTAGGTGTCTGTACATGGTTACATAACAGCCGTGATGAGATCTGTGCTACTGGGGCGGTCACGTTGGACAGGACATTGTGGGCAAGGGGAGGGGGGAGGGACTGAACAGAGGGAGATTTTTTTGGCAATTAGGCACACACACACGCGCATACACACGCGCGCGCGCGCACACACACACACACGCACACACACAAGCACTCACACATACACAAGCACATACACACTCAGAATAGACCTCTGGGATATATCTTAACTACCCAACACCTGTACAGGTGGCCTTTAATATATGAGTCATTAGAGCATGTCTAGAGACACGCACTCACACCCACACACACTCAGAGTGTATTGTTTTGTCTAGGCCAAGGCAAGACCCTTCTGTCTCAGGTATCAGAGCTCCTTTCATCTTTAGATCACAGAGCCAGGGGAGGTGTGTGTGTGTGTGGGTCTGGGGGGGGGGGGGGGGGGGGTTGGGCTGGTGCGTGTGCGTGGGTGTGTGTTGTGTGTGTGGGTTGTGTTGCATTGGTGCTTGCAAAGTGGCTGGGGTTCTTTGTGAGACGGTGTTGTGAGTTGGTGGGTTGCTGTGTGTGTGTGTTTTTGTGCTTGTGTGTTTGTGTGAGCGTGTGGTGTGTGTGGTTGTGTGTGTGTGTGGTGTGTGTGGGTCTGTGTGGTGAGTGTGTGGTGTGTGTGTGTGGGTCCGTGTGTTGTGTCGGTCTGTGACAGAAGTGTTGTGGTGTGTGGGTCTGGTGGGTGTGTGTGCGTGTCTGTGAGGTGTTTTGCGTGTGTGGGGTCGTTGTTGTGTGCTGTGGTTCTGTGAGGGTGTGTGTGTGGGTCTTGTGGGTGAGAGGAGACAGCTGAATGTGAGGGCAGCTGGTGTCCCTGAGGTAAAACAGAGGAGAAGAGAAGCACTCTCTTTTAACATCCCCTCCTCTTTTGGTTTCCTTTGTGGATTCATCCCTCGGTGCCTTCTCCAGCTAGCTGTCATTATCTCTACCTCTAGCTAGCCCTTTCTCCCTCCTCTCTTTTTCTCACTGGGCTCCCATCCCTCTGCTTTCTCCCGCTTTCCTCTTGGCTCTAGCCCTCCTCCTCCTGTCTCATCTCCACCTACTACCATTCTTTCTCCGACTCTCATCCCTCCTCCCACTCATCTCACCTCTCTCCAGCCTCCCGTTCCCACTTCTCCTCCTACCAGTCTCTAGCCCTCCTCTCTTTCTACACTCACTCCCTCTGTCCCTCTACTGTCCCTCCTTCTCCAGCTACTTTTCCTTACCCTCGTCGCCTCTCACCCGCACTGCAACAACCCTCCCCCCTCGTGCTCCATTCGGACTTGTCCTCCCAGGTGGGGGTTCTCTAGGGGGTAACCCCTCTCCAGCTATCTCTCTTATGGTAGTTCAGTTTGGTTAACTGGGTAATCCCTTTGTTTGCTTGTCCATTACATGGAATGCGTGGGTCTGCGCCCTCCCTTGCCCACCAATGTTGTGTGTGTTGTCTGTCTGTCTTGTCTGTGTTGTGTGTGTGTCTGTCTGTCTGTGTGTGTGTCTGTTCTGTCTGTGTGTGTTTGGTGCTGGCCTGTCTGTTCTGTGTGTGTGTGTGTGTGCCGTGTGCGTGTGCGTGTGGTTTGCGTGGTGTGTGTGGGTGTGTGTAAAAAGTGGCTGTTCCAGGTGGTGTACAGATCTGGTTGCTCCTTTGCATGGGAATTGCAACCATGGTTTCCAGGAGATTGTTCGTAGTATCTCTGATGATGTCCCCTACCTGATCTCTCTCTCTTAAGTAGGGCTTCATTTTGATGTAGAAGGTTATACTCGATGCGATGAGTAGAGATAGTGCATTGTCGCTTCTTTTTAGCCCTTGTCTTTGCCAGTTGAGACTCAACAATTCCTTTGGTTCTGCGGGGTCAGACACGGAGTAAAAAGATCGTTTAAGTGATTTCGGGTAGGCCTCGAGGCTGATGCTCCTTCTTCATATTATTAAGATCGTGCAGAATGTCTGGTGAATAAGAGCCACCTTTCTGCATGGACTGTGTTCCTACGGAAGTGGTTCCGAATGCAAGAGGGTAGGAGAAGGGTTCGGATTAGCATACAAGCATGAGGAGGAGGGAATGCCGGATGGCCACGTCCTTGTGCTGCAGCGAGTGACATTCAGTATGCGCAGCCGATAGCGTTTAAGTCGAGATCAGTCATAACACGGACGTCGTCATAGTGGGGTGGCACGGCAACTACACAATGCCTTAACTTGCTTATATCGACGAAACCAGGTCGAAGGTACGGTAATCTTGTAGAGCAGGGAGGTGGGCCGATGGAAGTATTGATATCTAAGCATTGGTCAGGTGATGCAGGAGGTTGCAAAGGGTGCTGATACAGTAGTAGATCAGTTCCAGGATGTGGTCATACGAGGATGTGGCCTAGCAGTCTGGCGACGAAGTGATACGGACACAAGCTAGAATGACCGGAGACCTCCCCTACATCGTCAGGGGGCGGAGCCAGAGAGGAGGATGGAGACAAGAGGTCAGTTTCAATTCACGCTTCGAGCGACGTCAAAACGCAGGTAGTTAAACAGGTGCTGACGGCAATGAACAGATGACCGAACTGTAATGACCTGTGTGGCTCAGGACGACGAGGGTTCTGGGGCGTGAAAGGATCATTTCATACTCACTGATCTTTATCTCTGCCCGTCTGTCTTCGCATGTCCTGTCCATTCAGGGTTTGCGTGTGCATGGTTGTGCGCGCGCGTGCCTGCGTGCGTGTGTGTGTGTATATACGACAAATATGCAGGCACAGAGAAAGGGTTTGAATAGTTTTCTTGTCTTCGAGTGAAAAAGAAAGCCAGACTGTTTGCTTCCTTGTGCGTGTGCGACTGTGTTTGTGTGTGTGTGTGTGTGTGTGTGTGTGTGTGTGTGTTATTGTAAAGGGTGTGTTTATTTGCCTCGGGGACAGTACAGGAAGTGTCAGTAGGTGTGTGTGTTTGTGCCTCACTGAAATGTATGTGTGTGTGCCTCACTGAAATGTATGTGTGTGTGTTGGGAGCACAACACAGTCAGTGTCAGTGAGCTCCTTCCCTGGGACAGAGCGGAGACGCACCCTGGAGCTCCAGGCTGAGAGGGGGAACAGGCCGTCTGCTTACCCTGGGAGAAAGCACCCTGTCGGGGCATGCTGTAGGAGCGGGAGGGGGGGTCCTCTGGAGGGACAGGGATGGATCAGAGACTTGCTACCTTGGCAGAACCAGAGGAAGATGAGGAAGATGATGAGGATGATGACAGCAGTGGGGATAGTGACAGCTGCTTTGTCTCCACTTTTGATGTCCCTCACCTTCACTACATCGACGAAGACGAGGAGGACGACAGATGGAAGGGGGGGAGAGAGAGAGGGGGAGGGAGAGACAGGGAAGGCAGCGCTCGATCTCCAGGCTCCAGTGAGGTAGACTCCCTTTGCTCTTCCTCCCGTAGGTATGTGGTGGTGTCTGGAACACCGCTGAAGATTCTAGAACATCTCCTTAGTGACCTGCGCTTGGACGAGCAGAGAGGGGCACAAGAGAGCAGGGAGTCTGGTGAGTCAACACACACACACACACACACTCTCTCTCGCTCCCCCCCCCCACACACACACACATATATACACACTCTCTCTCTCTCTCTCACACACACACACAGTGTCTCTCTCTCACACACACATACAGTCTCTCTCGCATACCGTCTCTCTCTCTCTCACACACACACACACACACTGTGTCTCTCTGTCAGACACACACACATGTTTTGCCACCCACTGATGCTGTGTCCACAGTGGTAAGCAGGAATGCCCTCGCCACTTCAAAAGTGACGAGTCACAACTCTGTCAGATTCTCTCTCCTCTTCTCTTTCTACTTGTGTTTTTCTGGCCTTCCTTTGATTGTTCGTCAGGAATGTCCTCCTCTAAACCCAGGGGGTAATAGTTTTAACCGCCTGACAGTGTGTTTATACTATATGCAAAACGGGTCCAGACCTGTTGCAAAGCACGCGCGTTCGAGACTTCAAGCGTTTTAATGGGCTATTAGTTGGCTTGCTTTGGTGCTAGGTAGTTCCAAGTCTCCAGTTGTCTCTGCCACAGAAGTCACGTGACCTGTGTTAGGACCTGCCAAATGACTGTGAACGACGATGCAGGTTCCTTACTAACTCAACGTGGCGAATCTTAACCACCAGAGTTGGGAAGAATGGTGCAACTGGGGGGGGGGGGGGGGGAGAGGCAGACAGCCAGCAAACAGGCCCTGGGCAGCGGGAACATGTTCTGTGGTGAGCTGCCCTGCTTGCGTGGAGAGACACAAGCCTGCACAGAAATTCATTAGCCTCTCTGTGTAGGTCTCTCTCGTTCTCTCTGTCCATCCCTCTTTCCTTCTCTCCTTTTATTCCTGTCTTAGCTCTGTTCGATGAAATGCCCCAAGGCAGAGCTGAAATGAATAGCATTATTCTGTGTGTTTAGAAATCCCCTTTCATCCATTGGTGCGGTACATTCTGCCCAAGTCTGCTTTGAGGGCAGTTGAAGATGAAGATGGATCTTCATCACTGGTGAAGCGGGCCGGAGGAGAGGGGCAGGTGGGAGCAACGCAAGAAGGGGAAAAGGAGGAAATGAAAGGAGGAGTGGGTGAAAGATGGCGTGAGATCGGGACTGAAGGGGGAAGGAATCAAGATGACAGATGGAGAAAGAGCAGCATTGACTGAGTCCAGTGGTCTCCAATCAGTGTTTTTTTTTTCCTTTTTAAATAGAATATAGAAGTTTAATTATTGATGCAGAACCTCTCCAACTCCTGTATAATTGATTTCCATCCTCTCTGCCCCACGGAACCAGATTTGGGTCACAGGTTTTCTCTGCGCAAACCAACTAGGGGTCATTAGCCTTACCCCTGGGGTGGGTTTGTTTTGGGGTCATGCCCTTTGACTCACCTGCTGATTCTACAACACTCCCATACACACACAGACACAGTATGTCTTTTTCTCTCTCTTCCTCTCCCCCGCTCACTCTGACACTTACACAGACATGCTTTCTCTTTGCCTCGCACCCCCTCCCTCTCTTTCTCACACACAAACACACAATTCATCTCACATCGATGCACAACTTGGCATGCTGTACAATTTACAGATATTTGGTCTGTTGTAGTGGCAGTTTATGGCGCCTTTAGGAAATCCTGTTGGGTGAATCTTGATGGCTCAACACTTGGTAGAGCAAGGGGGATATAAAGATTTGATGGGTTTGGCATCAGCAAAAAGTGTGTGTGTGTGTGTGTGTGTGTGTTAGAGAGAGATGGGGAGACAGGGTGAGAGAGAGAGAGACAGACAGACAGACAGACAGTTGAGACATGCAGGTAGGGTTGTTTTGTTGTGACTGTGATGCATTTCCTGTTTTTCCAGAGATGCTCCTTGATGACTTCCTGTTGACCTACCTGGTCTTCATGTCCACCAATGACCTCTGCGAGGCTCTGCTAGGACAATATCCTTAGCAACTTGATGCACACTCAGAACGCACATATGTATTACCACAAGGACACACACGCTGTTGTTTCCTTGACGATGTTTACCTATAGCAGCAAGCGTATCCGTGGGCAGGAGGAGGGGAAGGACGCCCTCTTCAGGAAACGTAAGGTACTGCAGCTGGTGTCTCACTGGAGCCGTCTATATAAGGACTTCCTGAAGGAAGAGGAACATGTGAAAAGCTTCATGAAGGTATGAATCCGTCCTTTAATCGTCCTTTCTTTCTCTCTCTCTCTCTCTCTTATACTCTCGTGCTCCGGACTAATCAATGTACCCTTCTTCTCGAGATCTCCTCCTCAACCTACCTATGTCTCCTCTCTTCGGTCCTCCTAGTCATTACCTGTCAAACTACGTGTAAGTAGCATGCCGAGGCATACTCAGCCCACTAATACAAGGAGTGTGTGATGCTGGGGTGCAGGAGAGTGTGGGTGCGCGTGATGGGGTTGCTGTATATGTCGTGTGGGGGGGGGTGCCGTCTGTAGAAAAGCAAAAGTGCTCTCGTCCCTCTAACCTTCTTCCAAGCTCCCTGCCATGTTACCATGGTAACCGGAGTGTGAGGGTTGGCATGGGGATAATCTTGTGGAGTGTGTAACCCAGGTGATAGTTGCCTAGTAACAGAGGAGAAAGGAGAACAGGGGGTGGGTGCTGCAGTGGGTCACTGACAGTGATAAGTGTGCCTGCGCGCGCGTGTGTGGGTGTCTGTGTGGGGGTGTTCGGTTGCTTGCTTGGTCTAATGTATAGTAGTAGTAGTAGTGGTAGTAGTAGTATAGTATATAGCTTTACTCTTGTGTAACACATGCAATGTTCTTACAAACCTGTCATCATAATTCACTTTCTGCGCAGATGACAAGTACAAATCTGAAAGAACATAACATTTGAGGACACATAGACAGCATGTATAGGATCACCTTCAGAAATATGCACGGATCAATTTCCAGGCTACAGAGATTTAACATAGCGCCCTCCCATAATGGAACGTCAGTGCAAAGGGTTGCCTTGTCTAGTGTGAGGGACCTGATGATCTCTACTTCCTGTCTGTCAGACTCTGTACAGGTGTGTTCTGGAGGACCTGTATGAGTTTCCAACCCTGGAAAAAGACCTGAAGGAGTTCCAGAAGCTTCTACGACGCAGACAGTGAGTGTGTGTGTTTGTGTGCGCGTGTGCGCGCGCTTGCACATCAGCACAAGCACCCCATTATCTGAATAAAACACCCCACAGTTCAGAAGTGTGTGTTTGTGTGTCTTGCCTCTGGCTATGTTGAGGTCTGAGGAAAGGGACCCTGTGTTTGTACCCTGGCTCAGCTGTGTAACACTGCTCTGTGTTCTGACACCTGTGTACATGATGTGTCTTACAGCACTGTCGACGACTGCCCTCCACAGCACAAGGTGAGTGAGAGACAGTGTCAAATTAACAGCTGTCTGTAGGATGATGATGATTGAAAGAATGACCTTCTCCCTCCGTTCCTCTACCCCTCCCTCCTTCCTCTCCCCTCCCTCCCTCCTTCCTCTCCCCCTCGCTCCCTCCCTCCTTCCTCTCCCCCTCGCTCCCTCCCTCCTTCCTCTCCCTCCCTCCGTTCCTCTCTCCTTCTTCTTCCTCTCTCTCTCCCCTCCCTCCCTCCCTCCCTTCAGAGTAAGCCTCTGTTCCAGCAATTGAGTTTGAAGGAGAACTGTCTTCAGCTCAGAAGCTCTCTGAGCGAGGCCAAGGAAGGTGAGTTTGGCACGTGAACACACACACACTCAGAGGCGCGCACACGCCAGCTCGCTCTCTAACAGGAGGCCTGTGCTTGTCCCAGTGCTTTGCCGCGTGTGTGTGAGCAGTGACTCCTACCTCAGCGTGCACACACACCCCTCCCTGGAGGCGCAGGAGCTGCTAAGGATTGTGGGTCAGAGGATGGAGAGACCGGAGGAGGAGATGGTGCTGGTGGTGGCTGCACAAACTGGAGGTACACGCACGCACGCATGCACGCACACACACACGGATACGCCTCCATACTCAGTGTCCTAGATCGGTATTAATACAAAAAAACATACTGTCCCATCTCAGACCTTCTGTTTTGTAATTCCGCTTCTCTTTCTCTCTCTCTCTTCCTTTCTTTCTTTCTCGTTAACTCCTCCTCTCCCTTTCTTCTCCCCCCCTCTCTCTCTCCCTCTCCCTTTCTTTCTCCCCTGTCTCTCTCTCTCCCCCTCTCCCTTTCTGTCTCTCCCTGGCCTGTCCTCTGAGCAGAGAAGCGAGTGTTGCAGCCCAGTGACTGCGTGTACTCGGAGTCTCTGACTCCTCAGAGCAAGCTGCAGGCCTGTCGGAGGGATCTTACTGAGATCCTGGTCAGTCCTGCTGCTGCTGTTACGTACATCTACTGGAGATTCACTACAATATCCATGTCACAGTAACTAGATATATTCACTGGTCTAGTGGCACATTAGAAGATGAAGTTCATTGTTGACATTTAGGTGCGTGTGTATGTGTGTATGTGTGTATGTGTGTATGTGTGTGTGTGTATGTGTGTGTGTGTATGTGTGTGTGCATATGGTGTGTGTGTGTGTGTGTGTATGTGTGTGTGCGTATGTATGTGTGTGTATGTAGGCTCCGCTGACAGACAGCGCAGAGTTGAGTCGGAGGACAGTGAGGCTGTTGGGAATCAACACCTGGGACATCGCGGCCTCTCTTACGCACTTGGACTGGAGCCTCTTCAACTCCATACACGAGGTACACACACACACACACACACACACACACACTGCTCACTGCCGGGGGCCTTGTGTACAGCAGAGCCATCAGGCCCAGCTACTGAGACGAAGGAAGTCTGCTGAGGCAGGGATACTATGACATGCTGATGCTGTGTAGTGTTGGAGCTCGCTTGAATCAAGACTCTGTCGATGCTAAAGCCTGATTGGCGACAGGCATGGCAGGGTTTGTTTCTCTCTAGGCTCCGCCCACTCTCCTCCCCCCTTTTGGAAGACTATGGCTTTACTCGCAGCAAATAAGTCATGCAGCATGGGAGCTAGCCTTCCCACACACACACACACACACACACACTGTCTACCACACAAACACACACACACTGTCTCCCACACAAACACACACACTGTCTCCCCGGACACACTGTCTCCCACACAAACACACACACACACTGTCTCCCACACACACGCACACACACAGTCTCCTATACGCACATACACTGTCTCTCACACAGACTCACCCACACGCCTCATCTCTCGGTGTCCCCTGTAGCAAGAGCTGGTGTACTACACGCTGAGCCGCGCTCCCGGAGGCGGCCACACGGCGGCGCTGGCCATGCTGATGCAGCGCTGCAACGAGGTGCAGCAGTGGGTGATGTCAGAGGTACTGATGTGTGTGTCGCTCAACAAACGCGTCCAGCTGCTCAAGAAGTTCATCAAAATCGCAGCACAGTAAGGAGGCTTGGTTCTGTCCTGTCCCAACAATCACTGATCACTTGGTTTAGTGTTTTAGGCACTTACGTGTGTGTGTGTGTGTGTGTGTGTGTGTGTGTGTGTGTGTGTGTGTGTGTTACAGCTGTAAGGCACAGAGGAACTTGAACTCGGCGTTCGCTATCATCATGGGCCTCAACACCGCCGCAGTCAGTCGCCTCAACCAGACCTGGGAGGTGGGTGTGTGTGCGTGCGTGTGTGCGTGCGCGCGTGTGTGTGTGTGTCAGAGACAGTAACCAGTCACTGACCATATCTGTCCTCTCTTCCAGAAAGTTCCTGGCAAGTTCAAGAAGCTCTTCTCGGAGCTGGAACTAATCACAGTAAGAATAGTTTGAACTCATTCAACAGGAATCAACACGCAGCAGGTCAAGATGGTGTCACCCTTCTAAACAGGAAGTCACTTTGTAAACCCCTCCTCCCACTTCCTCTTAGGATCCATCCCTGAATCACAAGGCCTACAGAGAAGCCTTCAAGAGGATGAAGCCACCCAAAATACCCTTCATGCCTCTCCTACTGAAAGGTAACGCAAAGACACGCCTCACCTCGTACCTCACTTCCTGTCCCGCCCCCCCCCCCCCTTTCCACAGCTGTAGTTAACAGGTGCTCTGTTTCCACACCCAGACATCACCTTCATCCACGAAGGAAACAAGACCTTCCACGACAACCTGGTCAACTTTGAGAAGCTGGTAAGTGTGTGTGTGTGTATGTGTGTGTGTGTGTGTGTGCGTGCGTGTGTGTGTGTGATTCTCCGCTCTGCATTTGTTTTCTCGATTTATTTGACTCATTTTCCTCCCTGTGCCCCTCCCCCCTCAGCACATGATCGCCGACACGGTTCGTCTGATTCGCCACTGCCAATCTGACCAACCAGGTGAGTTCCATTCGGTGCAGCGATGATGCTGTTCTGCCATTCTGTTGACCCTGGCGCCACCTGGTGGTGACATAGCGTACCTCTGCTTCGTGTTGTAAATCGATACGCACCCACATTGTCTCCACATACTGTTTCCAAGCAACCAGTCGTTTTAGGGGCAGTTTCAGAATCTTAATATAAACTCTGTGTGTGTCAAATGTTTATTTTATTTTTTCATTGTGTGTGGGTGAGGTGGTGCCTGAGGGTGCCTCAAAATGAATGTTAATGATTCCGTCATTGTCTTTGGCTCCGTCTCCCAGGTAACGAGGTTGTCGGGGGTGACAGTGCGGAGGTGAGGGCGAGCGTTCACTACCTGCACATTATCGACAATCAGCAGACCCTCTTTGAGCTCTCGCACAAACTGGAGCCGCGCGCTTGAACGCCCCCCACAAATACCCCGTTACCCAGTGTGTGTGCGCGTGTGAATGTGCAAACACGAGACAGGACATGGAACTATGTACAGGAAAGGAGACGCGTGCTCAACACACACACTCAACACGGGCAAACGCAGTTACAACCGGAGAAACCAGAGGGCGCCCCCGCTGGTGGAAGAAGAGAACTGCACTCGATTGTGTCTGCTGTGCAATGAAGGGAGCCAATCACCACCACTGGCCACTCTACTATGACAGGATAGCCTATTCAGGAGGACTTGGAGACTTCAGACGGGTTCACGACCCCCATGTCTGGGGTTAGAAAGGACTTGGAAGCCGCTTACTCACTGCAAAATGTGCACAAACCATTACGCTCTGATATAGCCAAACACACCATTCATTGGGGTGGAGTTTGTACAGTGTGTTACTTTGACTGAATGTTCATTTGATGTTTCCGTGCAACGACAACAAACTATTGTGTTTCTCCTGTTGTATTTAAGAGTCTCTTCCACAGGTGGAAGACACCCTGGACCTAGTTCCCTGCCAATTTCCCGGCCGCCATTTCAGGGTACCGGTTCTATGTTTACTTTTCTAGTAGAATCTCTCCCCACAGCAGTGCACTTGGAGCTTCTCTGTGCTGTGACTTGTGTCATGTAAATAGATGAACATTGTATCGGTGTGAAAGCCATTGGTGACCCATTTTCCTGTATGTTTCAGTGCCAAACGATACTGATGGGTTTAAGGGACGGGGGGGTTTTGGCACCGCAGTACAGAGATCAGGCAGGGAAGCTCTGAGTTGAACCACTGACCCCAGACCAGGTGTTCCTCAGAGCCTCCACAGTTGAGGTTTGGGTCCTGGTTGGAGGTGGATCTGACTCTAGGTCTGAGGTTAGGAGGTCTGAGGTTAGGAGGTCTGAGGTTAAGAGTCTGCCTCTCTGCAGAAGCTGGCAGGAGAGGTTTTGTTGCAGATAGTTTCAGTGGTCATGCCTTTTAAATCTCACACACACACACACTTGCCCCCCCTCCCCAACCAATGTGAATCCCCTACTATCATAAAATGATACAGAGACACACACATATATTATTTCTGGTCCCAGAGCGTCTAAACACGTTATTTCTTTAGTTTTTTTGTTGTTGTTTTTTGCCGGGACACGCAGAGTCCCTGGACAGAGTTCTGTCCATGACTGATTTGAGGGTAGCATGATGATACCCTGTCAACCACCAGTTTCCAGAGTTGCCATGGAAACAGGGATCCATTTCCGATATTTCATTTTTGTTTTTGCTTCATGGTTTTTGTGTGTGTGTGTGTGTGTGTTTTTTTCATCCCAGCAGGGAGATATGCTGGGATATACAGAACGGCATTGGCATCGCCAAAGGCCTGCATCCTTGCGACTCACAGTCCTGTGATACCATTACATGGTAGGAAAGGGTTTTTAAAGAACAAGTTATTTTGTCGACTGAAGGGATGCTGTTTCAACGCTTGTGACGCAGATTTCACTGTATGACGTAAAGAATACAGCCATATTAGATGCCTAACCAGCCATGTTGCTTGGAGACGGTCATTCTTACTTTGACACTGTTAGACCATGGAGTGTTCTAAATATGTTTTGACTTCTTGAGAGAAGCAATTCTGAGATCATCTTCTCCAGTCGATGGGGAAAAGAATGTCTTGCGTGCACAGAACTAAGGAAGCCTGTTCTGTCAACGTCAGATGATGGGGTTGCTGTTTACACTACACTTGTACAATGATACACACACACACAGCACTTTGATGGTTAGCAAGGAACCACATTCCAGTGCTATACTAGTTACTATGACTGTCAAATATTTGGGTTATTTATGTTTTGCTTAGATAGGAACATTTTCCGGTTTGACGACGTGCCATTTTCGACTTAACTGTAATTAGATTCTACAGGGCAATTGTGATTTTTGTATCGAGAAAATATTGTTGGAGTTCTACCGCTGGAATGTATACGTATTTGTCGTTCCCCTCTCTGGCCACTAGAGGTCCCCAGAGGAGAGCGAGTCAAGGTGATGTCGATGTTTGTTTCTGTCCTGTAACGTCAAAAGATGGTGAAAACTAAAGAAGGGTGAAAAGGGGTTATTGTGTTTTAATTGCCATAGTCATAACGATGTAGAGTTATGTTGTATGTTTGCATGATGTGACAAACCCCGTTGGCTCACAATGCAAGAGGACACAGGCTTTGTAATACTGTAATTCTTTCGACTTGTAAATACATGCATATATGTTTGAGATGTACTTAATTATCTGTTTAAAAGACAAAAGGTAAACAAAAAGCAATACATGTCCCCAGGCCTCACCCCTTCTGCTAAAGCCACACGTCTTTTTTAAAGGAGCGTTTTACTATGTCAAAGTTTTACTGAAAATGAATAAATTATAAGTTTTATGTGATCATTCGTTGTGATGTTTTAGTGATCGATTTCTATTAGCGGAGCTAAAATTCCCATATTAGTGCAGGCTGACTGTTTTGCCGCAGTTTAAATTTTCGCTCAACCCATTAAGTTATCTTTACAAACCGAAGAGGACTATTTTAAGGGTCAAGTGAGAGACAGTTGCGATGAGAGCTGGCTTGCGTGAGAGAATGATGAGTAGCAACAGTCAGGCGGTAGAAGTCGTTCTTTACAACGACGTGGAAAGTTTTCACCAGTTTAACATAAGATTCAAACCATTAGACAAACTTTTTAAACATTCCATATCAAAACGTTTGGTGATGGAGGTTGGAGGCGAGGACTATGGGCTATGTTTGGCCTTTTATTCGTCTTACCACACAACTACGTACGCTACCACTGAAACGTTAGTGATAACCACAGTCGGTAACGAGTTCGGCAAACTATCGGGGTAGGTGGAGAGGAAGCAGAGGAAGGGATAAATTCACAAAGCTCCAACAGCTGTTTCTCATTTTCGCATCTCCTAGTTGGCACTAGACTTGACAGCAAAACAAGCGCTACCTGCTGTGCGCCCGGTGCGCATCGCGGGAGGCTCGAGGGTGTAGCCCTGTGATTTCCTCGGATAGTGCCGGTAAACCGTATCATTTCGCTGTCACCGGACGAATCTTTTCCTCAGCGGGCTAATGACGGTTGTAGGAGAGAACGCGTGCGGGGGATTTAAAAAAAAAAAGAGTGACGGAAATCTCGGCCGTTTTTAGAGAAGCATTATTGTGCTTGCCCATGTGTCTGTGTTCCCATCCTAGATGCAGGTGTTGATATTGCCTACAAGCAGACATCCTGTCTAAATAGGTTGAATAATGGAGAAGGAGGAAGGAGGAGTACTTAAGTCACATATTTTAGCCCCATTCTGTTTTACAGTGTCCGTTTGACATAGCGAAGAGTAGGCCTACCACAAACGACACAAGGTTTGCCGATTAATGTACAGCAAGGAAATATAGCCTGGAGTCATAAATAATGCCTTGCAGTGCGGTCTATTGAGGCCACGCCCATATGTATTTTTCCCGCGAAATTGAGAGTTTAGACCGTACCATTCTGATTTTGAGGGAAGGAACGTGAGGACGACACTCAAGGTGGCATCAGTATCATAAGTCGTCCATTTGAATGTCTCTCGTAAAAACTGCATTAACGTTTAAACATTTTCTATATGTTGTCGAATTTTACCAACTCATACCAAAACATTTATTTCACTGGAAACATTTTAATTAAAGTAATTTGCTGATATGAACCCCCCTTTCCCCCCATCTTAGATCAGCGCTCGTGTTGTTTTTTAAACGATTTCCATTCATAAAGAACTTTTTCCAAAGAAAAGTTGCACTGTTTTTGCAATGCCCCTTTCGTCAAAGGTAGGTTGGCAAATCATATACGTTATAATACATACGTACACATTCTTATTCACTGAACATTATATATCTAAAGGGACTGTCTGTCGTGGCTCTTACTGGAGGGATTTATTATAGCCGGTTGGCTAGCTAGTAGACTAGTACTGTAGCCAATGTGTGCAACAGACTCTTGCCTTTTTGTGTCGATTTTTAATTTAAAATAGGCTAACAAGCTAGTCATAGCCACCGGGCCCTATGCATTACAGTACCCCTCGCTCTCACAATGTCAGTTAGCTACAGTTTGTCGAATGCACAATGTTTTATGTGGCCCTATTGTTCCTAGACGCCCAGAGCTATAGCTGACATCTTTGAGAGTCCGAGCGATGATGAAGACTTTCACGGTTTCGGAGTCAGTGCCAAACTCGTGCCGACTTCAGAGGATAGCTGGGATAGCGTATATTCCGAGAAACCGGTGGGTCACCGAACAGACAAATTTACTAGCAAACAATTAGCAATGGTACTAAGGATACACTAACGTCTTATGTAACCGTTCTTATTGAGAATAGTTTGTTTGTCTCTGCTGCAGGTTCTGTGTTTCCGGTCAAAGTTCATCACCACGGACCTGGTTCGTATGTTCAGCGAGTCAGACGGAGAAGATGAGGAGTTCGAGGGCTTCGTCGTGGACGAAGAGGCGAGCGAGGGCAGGCTCAGTGGCGGTTTGAATACGCAGGTAAACGATTCCAACAGATTCACCATAATCTTGCTTCACACAGGAGTCATAGTACACCTGGTCTACATACAGGCAGGTCAAAGGTACTTTTCAACTCTCCTCTGTCGTTGTGTCTTTTCAGTCTTTGGTTTCAGAGGAGGAGAGTGATGTGGACACAGGATTCTACTCAGAAGGAGAAGAGTCAGCTCCACCAAAGAGGAAGAGCCTCTGTGTGGCCTTTAGGTATGCGTGTGCGTGCGTTCGTGCGCGCGTGTGTGTGCGTGCATGCATTGTACATTTGAGCCTTGTGTGACCAATCCCGCTTTTATTCAGGTTTCCAACCAAAAGACTAACTGCCCAGAAAAAGGAGATTCCTAATAAACGCCAGCCAATCAGAGCTGCCTATCCCGAGCGGAGAGCCAGTGAGAGGGCAAGGCTGAAAAGGGGTGTGGCCGAGGTCGGACGTGGAAGCTTCAGTGATAGAGAAGCAGGTAAAAGACTTCCTGAGAGGGAAGAGGAGGAAGAGGAGGATAGGGAGGAAGTGAAGATGGACGTCCCCACTCAAGTTCTGAGTAAAAGGGACAAGAATATTCAAGAGAACAAAGCCATGGTACAAACCCTCCACACACACACACACGTAATACAACTTTCAATCCTTAAACGAAAGAATAATTGAAACCATTTCGATGGATGTTCAGTTTGTCTTCTTCTTTGGTATTCTTTGGAGCACTGGATCTCTTGCTTCTCACCATTGATCCATCCTGATGTCCCTCAGGTGACCTGCTACCTGTGTGTGACTGATCTTGTGTTTGTGTTCCAGCTGGCCAAGCTGTTTGCTGACCTGAGCTCTGTGGCTGAGATAAGCCCTCTGACCTCCCCCAAGGTTGGTACACCCTGGTGGGGGTGAGGTCTGCCTGCCTCCCCTCCTCCCCCACCCTCCCCAGCGCTCCCCTACCCCTTCACTTCTACATCCTGACTGAACCTCACGTTGTGTTGTGATTTTACTGGTGCATTGTGGGTGTGGCATGTTTTTTTGGGTTATCCAGAAGAAAAGGCGCGTGTCTGAGAATCCGTCTCTGCGGAAAAAAGCGAGCGAGGCGACGGAGGGAGGCGGGAGGAAGAACCCATCCAGGAAGGCCCGCCCCCCTGAGAACTTTGGGGTGGAGAAGAGGAGCGAATCCCCTACCAGGCTGAGCAGACCTGCCAAGGTCATAGACATCAGGAAGCTGATAGAGGTAGTCTTACACACACAGACAGACACACAGAGATAGACAGACTGACACACTGACGGACAGACACACTGACGGACAGACACACTGACAGACAGACACACTGAAAGACAGAGACAGATAGACAGACAGAGACAGACACGCACACAGACAGACACAAACACAGACAGTCACAAAAATACACACACACAGAGACAGACGCATACGCACACACAGACATCAGGAAGCTGAAACAGGTACTCCTACATACACACTTAAGATTCTCGTATACACACACGCACACACGCACACCCTTGGATATCGGAAAGCTGATGGGAACTTCTAGACACACATTGCTGAGGGTCCAGTCTCTTTCATCACTCCCACACACCCTGACACTTCATCACACACACTGCACACACGTGGACTTCAACAAACACACATACTTAAAGCACGCCTTTCAATGGATGCTTCCTAATGGCCAGGTGGACGATGAGCTGCGGGCTGCGGGCGGCGGCGGCTGGAAGAGGCGGAGCGGCAGCAGGAAGCGGAGGAGCGAGGTGAGGTCGGTGGATGACATCACGCAGGAAGAGCTTGACAACGTGGCGCAGCGGTCCAAAGACAAGATCCTGGACAAGGAGAACGTAAGTTCTGCTGTTCAAGTTAAGACACTTTCTCCTCAGCATCCATCCTCAACCCCTGAACCCTGTGCTGTCTAACTCTGTTTTGGAGCACGTTTCCCTCTGGGCGGACAGATAAAGAGTAAAAACATGCAGGAAAAGAGACTTGGAGCATGTGCTACAGATAGTCGACTTATCATAAGCAAATAGCCTTTTGGCGTATTGTTTTTGCTATTTCAGTTGCTGTATACTAAACATTTATAAGTGTAACTGTGAATAGTTTAACTGTAGTTCAAGGAAGTTGTATGAAAGACAGACGGATGCAGGTTAATCATTAGCAGCTAGCGTTAGCCGCGAGGTGCTAACTCCCACGACTGCGTGTTGCAGGGAAGCACATGTCACCAGTGCAGACAGAAGACTCTGGACACCAAGACAGTGTGTCGCAGTGGCTACTGTGTCGGGGTCAAGGGTCAGTTCTGTGGACCCTGTCTGAGGAATCGCTACGGAGAGGACGTGTGTGACACCTTGCTCAACCCGGTCAGTACACATGCACACACGTATAAGATTATAAGAGGAAAATATCATTTGTCTGTTCGTAAGCATCACCCTCCATACCTGTCACTCACTTCTCTATTCCTGTCTCTCTGTGTGTGTGTGTGTGTGTGTGTGTGTGTGTGTGTGTGTGTGTGTGTGTGTGTGTCTTTGTCTCTCCTAGACATGGGAGTGTCCGCTCTGCAGGGGAATGTGCAACTGCAGTCTGTGCCGAAGGAAGGAGGGTCGCTGTGCCACAGGAAGCCTCGTTCGATTGGCTCAGTACAACGGCAAAAGCAACGTCCACCAGTACCTGGAGAGGTGGGCAGAGAGCGCGTGCAGGGTTTAGTTCAGTTCTGTGGCTGACAGACAGCTGACCCTGTTCTGACCCTGTTCTCTCTCTTTCCTGCAGTATTCAGAGGGATCTGAAGTGAAGACAGAAGACTGGAGTACTAGACTAGGCGGACACCTACTGTATGGGTGTGACGAATACACACTGGAAAAACTGGGAGAATCAAACACACGCACACAAACACATACACAGCAGAACTGTTGCACAGAACTTCAACTCATTTTACCCCACTTTACTTTAGTGTTAAAAGTTGTTACTTGTTTTTATCAGAGCACTATCCTTCATGATCCGAAAACCTTCTGATGCAAACTGTTTTAAAGATTTTTGTATGTGGACGTGCACTGTTTTGGATATGCATGTTATATTTTCGGAATAAAGATCACATTTCTTTACTAAGTCACAGAAACATATTCAACAGAAATGGGGAAGACGTCATGGAAAAGTTTGTGAACTGTATATATTAAGCCCACCACAAATAATGACAGTTGGACCCACCCAGTTGGAATTGTTTTCTGATTGAAAAGAAACTTTTTGAATTAAAAACCACATTCTTTCTAAATGTTACGTTTTTAGTTATTTAGTACAATAAAACATAGGTTTTGAAAAAACCGTTTCCCCTTTTATGTGGTGTGATGCATGTACATGTCGAACATCAAACAGGTTCCTTTGTCTTAGGTTAACTAATGTGTTGCCTGCCTTGTAGCTAGCTGAGTCTTCCTTCCCTGATGAGGGCCTCGGGGCTAAAAGCTCCACATTCCGACCTGTTCTGTTTCAACTGCCCCCCGCCTCAAGGTAGCGGCGGCGGCCAAAGAGCCGCCAGGACGGCAGTATTTACGTGACGCTTCCCCCCGCAGGGTCTATCTCTTCAAACAGGCCCTGTGTCGGAGGAGGCTGCGAAAGTTCAGCACCTCCACGGTTAGCGTGACCTGACGATGAACCCTTAACGGCCGCAGCCTTTGATCATGAGAAGTACGCGTAAAGCATGTCGTTGGCCTCGTGTTTTGACCGAACAGAGACACCTCTAGTATGTGCAAGAGTCTGGGTCGAGGGCTTGTGGAATATGTTGCCTTCAGACAAACATTACAAACACGCAAACGTAAGGTCAACGTAGCTGTTTCTCTTTCTTGACAACGTAAAAAAATGGAGCGCCTCTTGATAGTGGCTACTACGGTTACACGATATTTCAAAGCATATGACTGGGTCAAAGTGTGCAGTGGATTCGGAGTAAAGTTATCGTACGTTTTGGTCAGTGTGTCGTTGATGTTTTCCAACCAGTACAGGCAGAGGTAGTTTCGTGGTTAACAGCTTTGAGGTGGAGATGCAGAAGTTGAACAGGTTCAACAGTTTCAATCACTTTATTGTCAAGTGTTATGCAGGCAAGTGTTACGATAGCATCTTCTCATTTCTCACTTTTTTCTTGAATTGACATAACACATTTGTACAAACTGTAATTTTTAAAAATATCAATAAACTGGAGCCTTTGAGGCTAACCTGGCAAAAACCCATTATCAAATGTCATGGAGACGGACAAACATCTTAGAAAAAGATTTACAAATGAGATGTCACTAGAAAATATTAAAGAAAATTGTTTCACACAAAATATTACCAAAAACATCTAAATTGTTTGGTATCAACCATTTCATTTTGAACAATATATATATTTTTTTGCTTTCTACTTCTTCTATTTTTTAAACACGTTTATGGCGCAAGAGAAGAAGAGATGAAGAGCTGCAGTTGGACGTAGAAAGAAGAATTTAAAGAAGAAAGTAGCATAGGGAGAACTGAAATGCTGTAAATCTGAATCAGAAATTACTTCAGCAAGGAAATATTAAAATGGATACATAATAATTAGCCGTACGGGTCTATATTCTTGTGGTAACGTAGGGATTTTTAATTATTAGAAAAGAAAAAGAAAAAGAAGAAAAGAAATGTCCATTGAATAAAACTTGAGATAACAGATAAATGAATAGTAATTAGATGTGTTGTAATTCACTCCCTAATCGCCAATGAGAAGGGGACACAGAGCCAAGCAGCTGGGGAGAGGGGGCAGGAGCCTGTGTGCTTGTGACTGTCAGCGGTGGCACATAAAAAAGTATGTGTATGTGGGTATTACTGTCAGAGGTGACACACAGAGTGTGTGTGTGGTGTGTGTGGCGTGTGTGTATGTGAGGGGGGGGGGGCTGTTTGTGGTTGGCGGGTAGAGGAGATCTGTATTAACCGTTGGTGCAATTTGCTAACCAGTTTCTTGGTGTGTTTGTGAAGAGCGAAACCTGCCTTCTGCCGTCTCTGTGCCGACCCTTCTCCAGTCATCATCCAGGTCTTACGCTACAGCTTGGTGTTAGGATTGTAGTACAGAACACCCTAAATCAGGTGGGGTGGGGGGGTGGGGGTCTCCAGAAAGCAGCACTGACGTCAAACACCCAACATCTTTCAAATGGAATTCATGAAATCACACGAGGACATGATGCAGGTGACTGTACGAAAGTGTCAAAACACGCGATTCCTACTATCTCACAGTAGGTGTTTTTTTTGTTTTGTTTTTTAAGATTTAATTTGAGAAAAAAAAGCAATTTCGGCTTGATTTGGGTGTTATTACTCTAGAGCTGCTTTCTGTTGCTTTCTTACGTTCACCCATAAGGAGAGCTAAGTGGCTGCTTAACGTCAGAGAAACCTCAGCTAGACAATGTAAACATGGCTTCATTTGGATTGTCTTTTAAAGTATTGCTTTCACTACACATACCACCATGTAGAAAGCTAGATTGTTTTTTTTATAGAAACCTATTTCAAATGTCGACCGTTTCTCAACAGGAATGCATTGTTTATAAATCTTTTCTGTCCATATGTGCTTTTTCTATTCTTTTTTCAAAAATGAAATCTCTGCTGTTCTCTCTCTCTCTCCAGACAAAACAGCTTGTCTGTTAACTGGTCTCTATGATAGCAACACCAGACTGCAGACTGACACTAAACTGCAGAATGAACCCAGTTCTCTTCACTGATAGCAGGTGAGAAAGTTCAGGTACACACACGCACGCATTATTCACACACTGCTCAGTTTCCCCTGTATGTTAACAGTCCCCTATCATGATTTGCCACCATCATCAGAGCTGTAAAAAGCAGAAAAACATCTTTGTGCATAGAGATTCTGTTAAGCTAAAGAATTCTATTTTATAATGGTTTAGAACCAAGTGGTTCCTATTGTGCTAAATGTCATATAATTCATTCCCCTGCATTATACCTCTCATAGCTCATTTTCATAAATGCCAAACTACTATTTAATAATGTTTAGGCTAAATTGTGTCATTGCTAGATTTCTTCCATTTTAGACTCTGACGTGTTTATATTTCAGCTTCCATTGACTGCAATTCTCTTTTCTGAAAGTCTGTTTTCATGAAGCATTAGAAAAGAAACAGAAAAGAACAAACAAACAAAACCAACCCAGGCCTCACATCCAGAAAAAAGTCTATTCAAACTCCTCCTCTTCCTCCTCCTCTTCCTCCATGTGATTGGAGGTGGTGGGCGTGGCTGGGTTGGAGTCCTGGGAGAGGGTCGCCACGGTGACAATGCGAGGAGGGGAGCTCAGTCCCTCCTGGTTGTCGTCCTCCATGTCGTCCGTGGTGATGATGGCCAGCGAGGCTCCGCCCTTCTTGTTCTGGTGGGTCTTGATGTGCTTAGAGAGGTGGTCGCTACGCATGAACCTCTTGGAGCACTCGGGACACTCGAAACGCTTTTCTCCTGGAGAGAGAGTGAGAAGGAGGGAGAGAGAGAAGGAGGGAGAGAGACAGAGAGAGAAGGAGGGAGAGAGAGAGAGAGGAGGGAAGGAGGGAGAGAGAAAAAGAGAGAGAGGAGGGAGAGAGAGAAGGAAGGAGAGAGAGAGAAGAGGAGGGAGACAGGATGGAAAGAGAGAGGTGAGAAGCAGGGAGAGAGAGAAGGAAGGAGATAGAGAGAGAGAGAGAGAGAGGGAGAGAGAGACAGGGAGAAGGAGTGAGAGAGAAGGGAGACAGAGGAAGAGACAGAGGAGGGAGACAGAGAGAAAGAGAGTTGGAACAGAGAACCATGACCAAAACAAAAGTGGCTTTTTGTTTCCGCAGAAATCACAGCATGCACACGTTGCGGCGTCACCATGTGTGTGTGGGTCTGTGTGCCTGTATATGTGTGTGTGTGTAGCGGTGCATGTGTGTACATGTGCGCGGTGCGGTGTGTGTTTATGTTTATGTGTGGCGGCGCGTGTGTATGTGTGTGTGGCCGTGCGTGTGTAAGTGTGAGTGTGTGTGTTGTTACGTGTGTATGTGTGTGTGGCCGTGCGTGTGTATGTGTGTGTGCGTGTGTATGTGTGAGTGTGTGCGTGTGTATGTGTGTGTGGCCGTGCGTGTGCGTGTGTGTGTGCGAGCGTGCGTGTGTGCATGCATCCCTACCTGTGTGCGTCCTCCTGTGTCTCTGCAGCTCGTCAGAGCGGGTGAACCTCTTCCCACAGAAGATCCAGTTGCAGACAAAGGGCCGCTCCCCGGTGTGCCAGCGCAGGTGAGCCCTCAGGTGGGACGTCTTGCCATACACCTTCCCACAGCCCTCCATGTGACACACGTGCTGCTTCTTCTTCGACGGGTCCCCACTGTTCCTAACACACACGCCGGTCAGACAGTCACTGACACCGTGTGTGTGAGTGTGTGTGTGTGGGGGTGTCTATGTGAACGTGCGTGCATGAATGCATACCTAGGTGTGTGTGTGTGGGGCGGGGGGTTGACTGTGCACGCACGTGTGTGTAAACACTTGTGTTTGTGTGCCTGCATGGCGAGCGTGTCTGTGTTCAGGAGTGTGTGTGTGAGCGTATGTGTGTGTAAGCATGTGTGTGTGGGAGGTGCGTGTGTGTGTGTGTGTGTGTGTGTGTGGGTGTGTGTGTGTGAGCGTGCGTCCGAGCGTACCTCCCCTCTCCGTCTCGACAGTTGGGGCAGGAGCAGGCAACTCGTCGCAGCCTCTTGCTGGGCAGCCCCTCCTGGTCTGACGAGCTCTGCACCGAGCCCAGCTGGTCAGGGCTGAGGGACGAGCCCGCCATGTTGCCCACGGTGACCGTCACCGGGGACGACTGCACTTTCACACCCTCCGGACCTTGTGTTTGACCTGTGGATAGGCACGCCCACAAACACACCAGCAGCAGAAGTAATCATCAGTGGCTGTCAGGTGCTTTACGGTTTATTGAGAAAGGGCAGGAAGAGGGGAGGGGAAGAAATGGATGCTGGGATTTGTCCGGTGTTACTTGGCAACAACAAGGGATCTTACAAGTACATATTTTCAAATAAGCTATTTCAAGGTGTTATAAAAGACAGAGCAGTCTTACCCTGTAGACCGGTGATGGTGAGGGGTACGCCTTGCACCTGTACCCCGGCAGAACCCAGTCCTGCGATGCTGACCGTCTGCACCCCCGAGCCTGGGTTAATCTGTGCCGCGCTGAGGGTGAGGGGAGCCCCCCCCAAGGACACCAGCCCCCCTCCTCCCACCGACCCCCCACCCATGGGGGCTAGAGTCAGCTGCTGCTGTACTGCCCCCAGCCCCCCCTGGAGAGACATTCCTCCAGGCAGCTGCAGGGTCTGCCAGGTGAGCTGGCCGGAGGGGGAGAGTGTAGGGGTGCGGATCAGAACCTGGGCTGGGTTCTGGAAGGCTTGGATGGGCTGAAGGGTCTGTCCCGGAGCCAGCTGGAGGGTCTGGATCTGCTGAGGCTGGCTCTGGATCTGCTGGAGGACTTGGTGGCCCATCTGACCAACAATGACTTGCTGGATACTTCCGGCAGGTTCTGTCTGGGCCTGGAGCCCGTTGGCCTGGCTCTGAGAGTCTGATTCGCTACCTTGCGATAGGTTCTCTCTCTCTGCTCCCCCGCCCTCCGACCCTACCGAGCCCATCTGGGTCCCGTCTGACACTCCATCGCCGCTGGCAACGGTTGTCGTGGAACCGGATGACACAGGGACAGTTGCCGCTCCAGAAACAGCTGTCATCAGCTGGTTGCCATTAGCGATGGAGATGCTTCCGTCTGCCGATTGGATGAGCTGCACAGCCCCTCCCCCCCCTATGTTATTAATGACAGGAAGGGCCAGAGTCATGCCGCCAAGGTTTATGGGTAACGTAGTCATGACTGGGGTTTGGGAACCCTGGAGGGTCTGCAGCTGGAGAGGAAACGACTGGGCGGGACGAAGCTGCAACGGGACGCTCTGATTAGCTGAGCTTGTCAGGATGGCCTGCTGATTGGCTGGTTGGAGGATGGCCTGGGTCTGGGGTTGATTCTGAGTCTGGATCAGCTGGACCTGGTCTGACAGCCCCCCCAGGGAGGCCGTCTGGGGTCCGATGTGAATCTGCTGGCCGTCGGACGTCTGCAAGTGGGGGATCACCTGGTACTGGACTCCTCCCCCCGCAGATGGCAGGTTCTGCACCTGGATGATCTGGAACTGCTGCTGCTGGTTGGCCTGGACGCTGTGAGTACCTGCCACTGCCTTCATCTACAACACAACAACAGGGAGACCGCAAGCATGCCTTAGCTCAGGTTGTCACACCAACTCTCAAGTCTGAACTCTACCACACATAGTCCCTGCCCAACACCTTTCCCACCAACATGAAATGGGATCTCTATTATCTATTCCAGCTTGCACACGCCCCCCCCCAAAAAAAAAATGGCTCTGAACTACAAAATTTGGACCCCAAATGAAAGAGACATTGACCTGACTTGACCTGAAATGCGAACCGCGATGACAGGAGCACAAGAAAGTAAAGAATAACAGTATTGATCGTTTCATACAGGTGTAATAGTTTAACATCGCCTTCAGTAGGGGATTAATCTTGAGCAGAACCGGTTGATGAAACAGAGTTTGTTTAGTGGGAAACAACTACCAGTGCCCCTTTACCTTACGTCCCCCTGGAGCGCTGTCATTGGCCGAGGTGGTGGCTAACGTCACGGCAACAGGTTGATTGGCAATTTCCTTGGCCATTGTGGGTGCAGTGGTGATGATCTGCCAGCCGTTCCCTGTGAACTGGGCAGGCACCAGCTCCAGCTGCTGTGGCAACAGAGCCTGCCCCCCGGCCGCGTCCAGAACTATCTGCCCCTGGATCTGCCCCCCCTGTACCTGGATCTGCCCCCCCTGAACCTGGATCTGCCCCCCCTGTAACTGAATCTGGCCGGTCTGCCCGTCGGTTCCCCCCTGCCCCCCAATCTTACTGCAGGTTGCTGCTAACAGGGCGAGAGGAGATGGCTGGGAGGAATCCTACAGAGAAATATAGAGGGAGGTAGACAGAGAGACACGCATGCACGCAAACACACGCACGCGTATTCATGCACACGGGCACGGACACACAAACGGCAAGGAGGAAAGAGAACATACAGAAAGACAGCGAGAACAAACACAGGCAGAAAAAAGAGAAGAGAGAGAGAGAGAGAGAGCGCAGTCAGTAGAAGTGGGCGGTATTACGGGAAACGAGTGGGTGGGCGTGTGAGAACCACATTTCTCTGTTCTCAGAGCAGTAGAAGAAATACCTCCCTCCCTTTCTCGCCTCCTCCTCCCTCACAAATCAAGAAAAAACTAGGTCGCGGGCAAATATTTAATGCCACACACCTCTCAGGAGTATCATTCATTGAATAAGCAGACTAGCAGTAACCAGGCATGTAGCTTAAAAGACACAAATGACTGACAACCAGATGCATTGCTAAGCCTGGAACAACTTCCCAATTGTACTTCACATTCAAATTGGTTCCAAATTATGCAGACGTATTCGGTATTTAACAGCAGTCGGACTGCACATTCGGTTCAGACTTGGTCTGGAGGCTTGCCACAGAATCAGGAAGTAAAAAGCAAAGGAGTAACGCCCCCACTGCTGTCTGCCTCAACGTAGGCCCGCAACTCAACAGTAACAGTCGACTTATTAAGACTGTATGCTCGAGTAAAATACCTGTGATCCTGAACTTTTTCCCTTTTTCCCAGATGATTTCCCGCCTTCAGATCCCGTTGTTTCCTTCTTCGAGTCTGTAGAAAACGACAAATTATTCGTGGAGGGATTCAAAAACTACTTGCTCCTTAAGTGTGTTCAGATACTCATGACATTTAGACCACTTACAATAATGCATCAGTAACTGTATTGTGTCCTTATAAGTGACGTGAACAATATTTACAACGAAACTATGCAATCAAGGGATCATACAATAGGCTGTTTCCAATTCAAACAGTTGATGGTTATCTGACAGTTAGACGTGGATGAGAGGGGTGGAGAAGGGGGTGGGTACCTACCACTCATAACGCATTAATATACCGGAGAGGTGTAGTTTGGGACAGAAAGGCCGGCCAGGGTTGTGACGGAGGCTGGCAGCAGATAGGAGAAGGACGGCCTATTTTTTTCTGCGACTGGCTCGCACTGGGCTCTGGCGTCGCTCCCGTTTACCGCTGAAGCTCTCGGTCTCTGACGAAGCCACCCACCCGCCAGGAAGGGCGGTACCAAGCACAGGCACAATTAAACACCGAAATAACGGAAAGAAGTCTGTGTCCGCTCCGCTTGTTCTCAAGTCTCGCAAAATATGCCTATTTCCGAACGACACGAGAACATTCCAATAACGACAATATTAGACCTTTGCAGATATGTAGGCTATCCAAATCGAAGTTGGTGGTGTGTGCTCGCAGAGATCCACCCACTTCCATTTAAGCATCAGGCCAACACCCTCTCGACTCCGCGTTATATCGCTGCTCTTCGTGTTCTTTGATACGAAAAGCCCTGCCGGTGTCCCTCATGGAAAAATCCCCGTTATCAATATCAAGAAAAAATTCGTATTCTTTTTTGTTGCACAATTGAATTGAAGCTACAGAGGAATAACTGTGTTTTTTGTGGGCGGACGCGCTCCTCCCACATATTCAGATTGGATGGCAAGATTCAGTATTCGAGGGTTGAGATGGGAGTTGTATTTGGAGAAGCCTCGCCTTCGAAATGTGCTCTGGCTGAAAGGACTACAGATCCCACAATGACTTTCGCGGTAACGTGTTAGAACGGCGCTTGGTTTAGTCATGTTGGTGTGAGAGGAAGTAACAAGGGCGGTGACTTGTGCGTTGTGGGGGTTGGGCGAATGGGGACGGGAGGCGTGTGTGTGCGCTCTCTCTTTATCATAAGGTCCACTCTCTTCAGCATTGATAAACAAGTGACGTCTGAGAATTTCTTGTAAAAGACTCATAAGATATCGTGTTGGCTAAGCTAATGCCCGCGTATTTGTTCTAATAGGCCTGTTGTAGCAGACACACACAGTAGTCATTGTGGAGAGTACTGACTCAACTCAGTCTCTTCCTTCTCTGTATTACACAGTAACAGCTGTGTTCTCTCATTTACTGATAGGTGAAACAGTTAAGCAAAAAGACACCGTAAGACTTTGAACATGTTATACCCCTGACCCCATCTAATGTTTCCATCCTGGATTGTTTTCATGCTTCCTTTTTTTGTGTTGTTCTTTTGATTTAAGAGACAAATATTTCCTGAGTTGGACTGACTGTCTCATGCGTGCAACTGTAAAAATATGTTGCTGTTGTGCATAAGTGTCTCAAATTGAGCATTGAAACTAAATATAGTTTCTTGTCATACCAGTGTTAAGGGTTAGGCATGCATCCTTTTCATGAAAAAGACTACAGTGCTAGTAAGCATGTTCTGACAATACCACACACACACAAACACACGCACACAAACACACACACAAACGCACACACACAAAAACACACACACACCTGCGGTGCCCCAGAAACATGCACACTCTGTAATTACTGCGGAAGCCAAACCCCTTTGCCCCGCCCATTGGGCTGCTGGACAGGGCGTTGCTAGGCAACGGAGGTCTGGATTGGAAGCTGGGGGTGTGGTTGTGAGGGAGGGGGGTCTGTAGTCGAGGAAGTGAGGGGGAGGGGGGGTGTTCCAAGGTTGTCACAATACAGTGCATCTACCACAGTTGTGAAGGATTGAAAGTAATGACCATGACTGGATATCAGTTAAAGATTTGGAATGATTTAAAAAGATAAATCTGCTATTCGATCAAAGTATGATCCGCATTATGACTTTCACCGCCTGGGTATTTGAAGTAAGAGAGGTATTCATTTTCATAAAAATTTGATAACATTTTTAATATATATCAATTATGTTGCAAATGAATTACCCAAGAATGTAACGACAAACTTGAGAGTACGTTGTCATGACCACCACCAGAGGGCAGCAGACTGCTGGAACATCACTCAACTGACCTCTTTCACCCGTGGTTACCGTTCTCCACCCACAGCTCCATCTTCTCGGTGGTCAAAAGATCCCGAGGCGCTATCGAAGAGAGAAAACTTGCTTGACACGCACCAGCGGTTCGGAGAGGGTATTATTTTCCTGCAGTTTAAAACAAATCCTCGTAACCAAAGGATGAAGTGACTGTTCTTAAACTTGAATGTAAAATACATACATACATACATACATACATACATACATACATACATAGTCTACCGCTGATCCCTGAGAGGGATTGTAGTGCCGCTTGTTCCCATTTTGGGGTCACAGGTGGCTGGAGCCTAACCCAGTAGCTTTCGGGCCGTAGGCGGGGTACACCCTGGACTGGGGCCAGCAAGTCACAGGGCTGAATGTAAAATATTTGAATAAAAAAACTGTAGTAAAATTGTACTTTAGTTTTGTTCTTTTCATGAAAAAAAATATATATATATATATCTTCTTGGTGGTAAATTAAATATTTTGATATAATCACTCCAGAGTTATCTCTCCAGAGTTCCAAACCTGAAGTTCTGCTTCTAGATTCAATGACACGCTCCAGTACGTAATTTTCAAGCGATTGAATGACCTGAACAATAAAATTTGGGGGCAAGTTTGAACTGCACAATACATTTATGATAATAATGCATTCCTTAATTTTTTCAATTCACAACTTCAGATCGGATATCAAAAGGCTGTACCATCAACCTGCACACACCTTGCTCATTCAGTTTGTCCATATCTGTGCACCTGTGAGTCAGTGCATTCTTTTATTCAAATGTGTGCATTTGCGTAATGGTCCTGACTCCGAGTGCACATCTGTATGCATGTTTACGTATGTAGGTGTGTGTGTCCCACCAAGCCCTGGCGTCAGTCTGTCTCTCTCTCCTGAAGGTTAGGGTGCTGACACAGAGATTTACGACCGTTCCTGTGAGTGAGTGTTCTGGCAGACGCCTCAGTTGTTCATGCCGTGCGTGTGTATGTATGCGAGAGTGTGTGCGTGTTTTCATTCTCAATGGACTTGTTGACAGGTGAACGCAAACTCTCACAACCAGTCCTGTGCCAGCCAAACAGGATGTGTGCATGTGTGTGTGTGTGTGTACATGATTGTGCACGTGTATGAGAGTGTGAGCGTGAGTGTGTGTCCATGTGTCTGTGTGTGTGTGTGTATGTGTGTGTGAGAGAGAGAGAGAGAGAGAGAGAGAGAGAGAGAGAGACGGAGTGTTGGACACTCATTTCATCTTTTCGTCATCAGTTCCAGTAAATCAGTAAATGTAAACAGGCTGATGATGTCAGATCTCTTGCCTCATCATCTTCCACTGCTTAAATCTGAAATCACCCCAGAGCAGGAACGTCCACACACATTCTGTTTCCCTGTGTCCCTAAATCCTCTCTCAAATTCAAATAGACACTTTTTCCCTCCCTCCCTCTCTCAATCTCTTCTTTTCTCCCTTCCTCCCTCCTTTTCTCCCTCCCTCCCTCCCTCCCTCCTTCTCCCCCACTCTTCTCTGTTTGTAAACATGAGGATGAGTTTACAGATTGGCATTGTTGCCGGTTGCCATATTCTCTGTCCGAACAGCGGCCTACATCCATGTGGTTACCTTCTTGGCACGGTGGAGTATAAAAAGCTGCACCCTGACACAAAGTTGGCAAAGCTGCTCTGACACTGCAGTGAATGATGTTTCCTGGTGTCTGAATGAAAGGAAAATAACCTGTGTGAATAAGGTGTCAGTGTACCGTGCCAAGGGAGGTGGAGCGATCTTGTTGTAGCTTCTCTCTTTGTCATAAAAAAAGGAAGTGACAGACATGTTTGTCCTATTTCTTCACACCTCTCTCTATTTCGCTCTGTCTCTCTCTCTCTCTGTAATGTCTCTCTCGTGTCTCTCTCTGTGCGTCTCTACGTCTCTCTGTGTCAGTCTGACTCTCTGTCTCTCTGTGTCTGTCTCTCTCTCTACGTCTCTCTGTGTCTCTTTCTCTTTGTCTCTCTGTGTGCCTCTCTCTCCATGTCTCTCTCAGTATGTCTTTGTCTCTCTATGTGTGTCTCTCTCTCTGTCTCTCTCTCTGTGTCTGTCTCTCTCTCTGTTTCCCTCTCTGTCTTGCTCTCGCTATCTTTCTGTCTCTCTCTGTATCTTGCTCTGTCTTGCTCTTGCTGTCTCTCTGTCTATCTCGCTGTCGCTCTCTCTCTGTCTTACTCTCTCTCTGTCTCTCTCTGTCTCACTCGCTGTCTCACTTGCGGTCTCTCTCTGCCTCTTTCTCTGTCCACTTGCTGTCTCTCTCTCTGTCACTTTCTATCTCTGTCTCTTTCCCTCTCTCTCTATGTCACCCTCTCTCTTCCCTTTCATCCTTTCTTCCATCACCTCTATCTCTTTAGTTCTCTGGCAGAAATGCAGAGGCCTTCACAAGATGCACATCAAACAGATTTTGACACTTTCAAATCTAAACAACGTTTGCTGTTTAATCACCTGGAATAATAATCCTATTATGGAAATGAATGTTTGTGTGGAACGCGAAGAGACCGACAGGTGTGTATGTGTGTGGGAAGGAGGTGTGTCAGTTTGAGCTTAAATCAGAGGTGAAGTATTTCTGGAGATTTGTATTGCAATTATCCATAACTCCCTGGTGTTAGGAGATGGTCACAGCAAAGCTGATCGAAATGGGCATTCAAGAGCAACGAACAAGAAAGAACCATAAACCATAGAGTAACTGCTCACCTCCACAAATCATCGAAGCCTCTGTCTGAATGACCTGAATGTATGGCATGTTGTGTCTGCGTGTGTGTGTGTGTGTTTGTGTGTGTGTGAGTATGTGTGTATGTATGTGTGTGTGTGGGTAGCAGTAACATCAAAGCAAAAGCACACTTTACTTCACGTTCTGAGCCTTTGTGTTTCAAAAAGTGTGTGATAACTGCCGTTCCCAGGGGCGCTCAGTGCGCCCCCCCGGAGATCACACCACAGATACACCTCAGTGGCCAGGGGTCAAACTGAGGTCCCTACTGCAGCAGGTTGACCCAGGATTCAAAGGTCGTGGAAGAGGGGTACCTGAGGACCAGAGAGGGAGATGGGCGTTGGGCGTCCCATCGTTATTTATGTTCAAATTAAAGAGGAGGGTGGACTTGACCCGAACATGATAGGAACAGTCTGAGGAACAGTCTGAGGAACAGACTGAGGAACAGTCTAAGGAACAGTCTAAGAAAAAGTCTGAAGAACAGTCTAAGGAACAGTCGGAGGAACAGTCGAAGGAACAGTCGGAGGAACAGTCGGAGGAACAGTCGGAGGAACAGTCGGACCTGAGGCTGCTTGCTTGACATCACCACGCTCACCTTGCTCAGTGACACTGATGACCAGCGGCACCTTGCCATCCTGTCTTGAGGACGACGGAGAGAGATGGAGGTCTGCGCCTGTTGCGTGAGTTTGTGTCTGCAGAGTGTGTATTCGCGTGAATTTCTTTGAAGACGGAACGTGTTTGGTGTGTGAGCAGGAAGGTCTTTAAAGCAACGTTAAGTGGAGGGTGCAGCACGTCATAAAGATCTCAGATAAGAGGTCTCTCTACCTGTGTGTGTGTGTGTCTGTGTGTGTGTGTGTGTGTGTGAGTGTGTGTGCGTGGTACAGGACCTAACTTGTCCTGTGGAGGCGGGTAAACTTGACGCCAAGACCACGATTCTCTCTGTCTGTGTATGTGCTAAACAGAGGCCTGAGGGCTCTGCGTGTGCACTTAAGGATGTGTGTGTGTATGTGTGTGTGTGTATGTGTGTATGTGTATGCACGCACGTGTTTCGGTGAAGCGGGGGAAACGCTTCATGTAAGATGAAAACGAGCAACAAAAATAACCTGAAACCCAACTTACAGTACTATTACACCCGCAGATGTAGAAATAGATAAAGGAAAAGAACCAGGGGGAGAGAGAGAAAGCGATAGGAGAGAGAGTGAGGGAGAGGGAGGAAGGAGAGAGAGAAAGAATAAGAAAGGGGGAGAGGGAGATAGATAGGGAGGTTAAAAAGAGGGAGAGAGACAATGAAACGCAGAGAGAGAGAGAGAGCCAGAAAGCGACAGGTAGAGAGAGAGAGAAAGAGGGATGAGAAAAAGAGGGAGAGAAAGAACGGGAGGCAGAAAGACGGAGAATGAGGGAGGAGGAAAAGAGGGACAGAGAGAAAAAAAGAGAGAAAGAGAGAGAGAGAAAGAGAGGGAGAGAGAGAAAGAGGGCGGAAGCGAAAGGCAGAGAGGAGGGAGGGGGTGATGCACTATGACTTCTGCTCCTTGTCTTTCATCTGTTTCTCACCTCTGTCCTCCTTCCCCTGATGAATGACCACGCAGGGCAGAAGTACTCTGTCGGTAGTGTGTATGTGTGTTTGTGAACAAGAATACACTCATACCGGATTAACAAAACGTTCATACATCATTACTATATTAATAAAAGACAAATTATTATAATTAGCAGTAATGGAGACATTTCTCACTTTTTTGCATGTACCTGTGTCTTGTGCTTTTTTTTACATTTCAGTACAGATGCTGTGAATTTCTTATTCGGCAAACATGAGGACTCTCAGATTATGAGTGTGTTCACACTGCTTTCTGGAATAAATTAACAATTAGTCACATAGCAATTAGCATAAAAAGAAAGGGATCATTTTTCCAGTCAATTTAACAACACCCATCCTTCTCTCCTTCTCCTAACCCCCCCTCCTCCTCCCACCTCTCTTTGAGAGGGCAGGTTTTACGGTCTGCTTTGTGGGGAGCTGAAGCGCGATGAGTAGGGGCAGCACTAGTTAACTAAGGCCGGAGTATGAATAGTGTCTGTGTGTGTGTGTGTGGGTGTGTGTGTGTGGGTGTGTGTGTATAACACAGAGATTGGTTTACCTCTTAGAGTGCCTACGTCTAAGTCATGGAAACCCCACTCAGCCAGACCATGCTGCCCCCTCCACACACACACACACACGTACACACACGTACATACATGTACACATGCACCCCTGAGTCACCACCAGTTGAGGAGCCACAGACCTTTCGTGTGATTGGAGTCAAGCTGGTCCAGGCCGGTTGTCTCCAAGGGGAGGGGAGGAAAAGACACCCAAGAGACAGGCCTCCGGAGTGGGCCACCGTCTACCTAATGACCCCCTCCCTCCAGACAGACAGCTGGCTGATGAGAGGCCAGGAGAAGCCTACCCTCCACCCACCCCCCCACACACACACACGATGTACAAACTCAAGACCTGATTAATTTTGGTTGCGCACACGCACCTTTGCTCGTGTCAAGTGAAGAGCAAATAGGGATTTATACCTGTAGCGGGATGAGACAAAATATCATCATACACAATCATGCTCGCATACACACAGACACACAGACACACACACACATACATTCATGATGACCTGGTCCTCTGTGCTAACAGTGTAACAGTGATCCAAGGAAGTCCATCCATCAAGTTTGAAAGTGAAAAATGATGTCTGGAAGTGTCTGATTATGCTGTTGGGTTTCCAACCATCAATCTAGACACAAAGTGGACACACACACATACCATGCCCACACATACACACACATGCACACACATGCCCACACATACACACATGTGCACACATACACATGCACACACACACATGTACACACACATCTGCGCGCACACACACAGATGGACACAGAACATACCACACAGAGAGTTGAAAGATGAACAGGAGTGAATTAATCTGCCAACATGTGGGATGGAAGTGTGTGTGTGTGTGTGTGTGTGGGTGTGTATGTATGTATGTGTGTGTGTGTTTGTTAGCAAATACATTGGAATGTGTGTGAGCTACAGACCTGGAAGAAATAAGACAAAACTTGTATTAGTGAGGCGTAGAGAGGGTCAGAAAAGAATTTAATCAAGACAAGAGCGATAGAAAGACAAGGAGAAAGAAGGAGAGAGAAAGACATAGAAAGAGAGAGAGCGAGAGAAAGAGACTCTACATTTTAAACGTGCCCTGAGAAGAGCATACTTCTGAGAAAATGACTGCAATCAGTTACTGGCTTGAAATGTCGGGATGCAAGGACAGTAGAGGAGAGAGGGATGGGTCTGGAGTGACGAGGGATGGATGAGTAGAGAGAAGGAAGGAGGATGGATGGATGGATAGATGGATGGATGGACGAATCTACAAACACAGAACATCAAACAGTTCTGCCAATTCATGTAAAGCATTAAAAAGCACATGTCCTTTCTCCCTGAAAGCTTCCATCTCAACCCCTACCCAACATCTCTCTTTGCCTTTCTTCTCCACTTTGCTTAACTCAGCTCTATCCTAGTGTGTGTAATACAGTAATGGTGATAAGAGGCTGTCAAACATCAGCGGGTGCGTGTGTGTGTGTGTGTGTGTGTGTGTGTGTGTGTGTGTGCGTGTGTGTCAGACGCAGCTGTGGTAAATCTTCTATAATAACAGATTATACACCTTGCCATCTGGTTCTTCTTTACCATGGTAACCATCACACATCACTCTGGTCCACTTGAGTGTCCCTCTCCACTGCCATGGTAACATAGCAGCAGTCAGTCAGTGACCTCATGGCCATACTGGGTGACCCCTACCCTTTGGTCAGTGGAGAGAGAGAGGTGGGGGGAGAGAGAGAGAGGTGGGGGAAGAGAGAGAGAGAGAGGGATGGGGGAAGAGAGAGAGTGGGAAGAGAAAGGGAGAGAAAGAAAAAGGCAGTGAGAGAGGTTGGAAGAGAGAGAATGAGGAAAAAAGGGAGAGAGATAAAAGAGAGAGGAAGAGAGATAGAGAGAAAGAGAGATAAAGAGGTAAAGAGAGAGAAAGAGAGACAGAGAAAGAGAAAGAGAGACAGAGAAAGAGAGACAGAGAAAGAGAAAGAGAGAGAAGAGAGACAGAGAAAGAGAGAGAAAGAGAAAGAGAGACAGAAAGAGAAAGAGAGAGAGAATATGATGAAAGCCTCTGGCTGATGAGACGTTAGCAGTTGCCCTGCTAACCACCACCTTTCACTTTTCTTTTCCACTCGGCTAACAGCAATCAGACATCTCCACACAGCATCATCAGAGCAGAGAGGAGAAAGAGTGGGAGAGAGAGTGGGAGAGAGAGACAGAGAGAGAGGGAGAGAGAGAGAGAGAGAGAGAGAGAGAAAGAAAGAAAGGTCTGGAGGTCTGGGTCATTACTAGTGAATATCAAGAAAGGAAACCGCATCAAGAGACTGATCAATTGTCAGTCTTCTATTTAGACTCAGAGATTCATGTCCCTGCAGAAAAGAGAACCGGATCTTAGGATGCAAGGAAAGGAAGTAACTGGCAAGAGCCAAGACAGGAAGGATGGGAAGATACACAGCTTTGATTGGCCAGTGGGAGGTGGAGTGGGAGTTTCCAGGGAATTGTCAATCAACCTTTTAAGACCATAGTAAATCAACAGAAGGAGAGATGCCACATTGATCTGCAATCAACACACACACACAGACACACAAACGCACACACACACAGTCACGCCCGGATGGCCCCTCATAATAGCACCTTCATATAAATACTGCTCCATGAATAGAGACGCAATTTGACCAAATCAATAAACCCTTCCATCAGATGCATCTCATTAGCTATCTATAAACACTCTGATCCACACATGACACTACACAACATATTAGTTAATGGAAGCCCTTCTCATGACGACTGTGTGTATCTGTATGTATGTGTGTTTGTGTGTGGTGGGTATGTGTGTGGGTGTATGTGCGTGTAACAAAAAACAGCGAGACAGGCATGCTATGTGACTGCATCGAGGAGAGAGAAGAGATTGGTACATTTTTAAATTCAGATTCCCAATCTCAGTCTCTCCTTTGCTCTCTCAGTGTATCAGTTTGTCCTCTTGATGAATCCTCTTCTCTCTGTCCCACTTGCCATCTTTCTCTGTCACTCTTTCTTCCTCTCAGTCCGAGGAGAGGGAGGCAGCAGATGTGTTGACAAGTTAAACGACCTCTGTGATGTATGTCTTAATGAAGCTTCCTGCATCCATCACAGTCTCAACCTGTGTGTATGTGTGTGCGTGCGCGCAAGGGTGTGTGCGCGTCTGATAAACGGCCATTTCATTTCACCTTCAGCTAAGCGCTAGCACGCACACTTGGCTGTCAATACGCAGAGACAAGACCGCACAGAGTGCTGTGATTACAGGAGGGGCCACAGCACCCTAGCTGTCTGTCTGTCTGCCTATCTGCCCGTCTGTCTGCCTTTCTGTCTCTATGTCCACCTGCCTGCCTGCCTGCCTGTCTGTCTGCCTGCCTGCCTGCCTGTCTCTCTGTCTACCTATCTACCTGTCTATCTGCGCATGGCCCTATCTGCATGTGTGGGAGTATGTCTCACAGGCCAGCCAGTACGTAAACAGTGGGCTGTATACATGAATGGAGAATGAGGGAGATGAACAGTGTAATTACATTCTCAGGGATTCTTCACTCTGACGGTCTGATGAGCGTTGCCCTCGGTGACCCTCTCAGTTCCTTCTGCATGGGTAATGCCACACATCTCCTTCAGGGGGGGGGGGGATCACAGGACGGAAGAGCCGGACATGCTCACCTGAGACCGGAGGGGGGTGCCGCACATCCCCTTCAGGGGGGGAGGATCACAGGCCGGAAGAGCCGGACCAGCTCATCTGAGAGGAGGGGGGGCAGAAAAAGAGAGAGAATATAACTGTTGTCTAAAACATATACATATTTATTAATTATGTTTTATGGCCTATATAAGATGGCCTATTATGGTGCTTTAAAGCAGCAGGTAGGTTAGAGCTAGCTGCAACCACATTGCCACACACGCGTCCATCCCCCTTGTGCTGACTGACAACAGACATGCCCTCCCTCGAGAGTAATTACAGGAAGCCACGGGAGCTCCAGGCAAATCATAAGTGGCAGACATGTTAGTTGAATAAAGGGACTTGTTTCCTTCTCCAAGAACAACAATTCACTTGAACTGCGGGCAGTGGTTCCACGATTATGTCCCGTTTAAACTTTTTTTCACGGAAAAGGTTGATTCGTTTCTTTTCAGGAAGATAGAGAATATATTTCCAGTGTGTCGTGCAATTGTGTCTGTGATTCCTAGCTAATTGCCCCAGCGGGCAACTGCCCAACCCTGCTATAGAGTTTATTTTTTACAACTGCCCTGAAGAACTGCGCATGGCCTGATGGATTACCAACCACTCTGACAACAAAGGAGGGAAGAAAAACGCCAATGAGAAATAAAATCCTTCACACACACCCTTTCCCCGCCGAATTATCGGCTCTTTATGTCGCTCTCTTTCTTTTCCTATTCGCGCGGAATCACTGGAAAGCACTCTATTGCGTGTTTTGTTGACGTTCGGTGGCGCGTGATAATGCGGTCATTATATCCACCAAAGGAACAGGTTTGGCTTCAGACAGGGTTTCATTAGGGGCCATAACACACACACACACGACACACACACACACAACACACACACTGTGGGAACAGAATGCTTCTAAAGAGGGACATCTGTTCAGGGTGCTCGTAAGCATTGGGCAGGTTAAACGGAACAGAGACGAAAGTTTACTGTGAACTGCACCTGTGCGCACGAGATGCCCTGAGGGCGCTTGTAGGACAACCGAACGACCTTGAGAGCCACTTACGGCTACTCACGGGATAATCATCTGAAGGAATTTACGGCGAGAATCAATACAGGAATATATTTTTCGTGCTTCAGAACGTCATATACTTTTGTTGTAGAGTTTGGGTTGTAAAGATCTTCTCAAATTTTGATCAATTATCCCTCGCGTAGAAACACCGAGATTAATTTCGTGGATCATCCATCACCTAGTCCAGTAGAACACGTGGAATTGGGTGGATGAAGAATATCACCTTTTTAATCAACTCTCCCACTTCGTCCCGTAATTACACAAAGTGGCCGTACGGAGCGTATACGTACGGAGGGAGACTGAAATGTGTTAGAATCAAACAAATAGAATTCCACGTGATTATATCCCGCTGTTTTATTAAATTTGAAATTCAAATTAAATAGCCTATACTCGTATGCGCTCCGCATGCTAATGCGGTTTCATGCGCAGGACAGAGCGGAGTATGGCCGGAAGAAAATGCTACCATGGTTCACATTGTCTCATGGATCTACATGAAATATCTTTAGCAAAGTCCCACTGATTTTTGCTTAATAAAAACAAAATAAAAGTGTATCTTAAAAGCCCAATACGCCCTACAAATGTTGTGATTAAATAGATTGCCAACACATTAGAAAAAAATAACCACAAATAACAATATGGGGAAGAAAGGGGGGGGAAGAAAAAAGAGTCCTTTTTATTTATTTTATATGATGAATATAATATGAAATGTGTTCATATCCATGCTATGGGCACACCCATAGTGGCTTATGTGTTTTGGTGGATTAGGGCACAATTACACAACCACGCGTGGTGTGAAATGGAGGACAATTTTTACTTCAAATTCGCCCGAATTAAATCAAACAGGGGGAGGCAAAAATCATGTTCTTCCCCTCCCTCTCCCCCTCCCTCTCCCTCCCCAGGGCAGACCGAATACGCCCTGTCCCGGGCCAGGCACCCAGAGTTTAGGCTACCGGTCCGTCAATCATCCATAGCCAACGGAGATAACGTTTCTTTACATAAGACAGTATAGTTTAAGGATTTCCACCGATGTTAACCGTGGGATGTGCCAGCGCGCAGTTCAATAATGACCTCACGTTGAAAATGTGTCATTCCTGAGAAGGCTTGTCTCTGATTGGTTCAATCTGGCCTAGCCAGTGGCACTTCAAAGCTTCGGCGGAGCTACAACTAGAGAGGAGTCTGACAAACAAGCACCCTTCAGTTTAACACTCAGCTCCCTCCACAGCGGAGGACCTTCGCTATGGCTGCTTCACTACTCGGGGTGAGTTCGGGTCTGATCGAATTCTTAACGATTGTCACTTTTCTCGTGAAGTCAGTTCGACAACGTTGACCAGGGAAAAAGGAATAAAATATGAACCAAAAAGCAATCCCCATTCGCATGCGTTATTAAGTGAAAGGGAAAGGGAAATTGCTTTTTATAATTACCTGGTCACAATAAGATTTTTTTCAGCAAAATTCAGCATTCTAAAGCCTATCGATTATTCATGACATTGGCGTTTTATCCACGGTCAGCAATAGATCGAAAACGAATCCAGAATATTTTTGAAGTCTGTTACGCACGGGACATTCGCAAGGGTGTTTGATATATCAGTTTTTGTCTCTCCGCAGGAAGAACCGCGTTTAGGCTGCACCCCCCTGGCCATGCTGGCCGCAACCTGCAGCAAGATCGGCGACCCAAGCCATCCTTCCCCTCCCGCTCTATCCGACGGCGTCCCTGGACTCGGCAAGGGCTTTCACCCGTGGAGGAGATCCGCACAAGGCAACTCCAGCCTGGGGCTCAACAACGTCTCCCTCGGAGTCTCCGGCGGGACCTCCCGGAGTAACTTCACCGGATTGGCAGACTCATCTAACGGAACTACCGTCTCCAGCGCTTTCTCATTAACCACCGCAAATTCGTGTAGTTCTCCGTTTGGGAATGACTACACACTTTACCAGACGTCATCCGATAGTCCCACTGAGCATTCACACACGCAACGTCCGATGTTTCTCTCCAAGCTCCCTGCTGCAGTTGATGGTTTGACGGGGATGTATCCGAGGATGGGCGTACATGCGCACCCTTACGAGTCTTGGTTCAAGCCGGTGTCTGAGGTCAATAACGTGACCAGCGGCACATCCTCTTGGTGGGACATGGGCACTGGCTGGGTGGACACGCAGAGCCCAAACGGGCTGCCCTCTCCACTTAGCAGCTATGGTTCCGACTACGCACCTTTGCCTCACAGCCACCCTGCCTTCAGCCCCGGGCCCTCCCAGCACCTGTTACCCACTTCCCAGCATCTCCTGGACAGCTTCAGACCGACGCTCTCTGCCTCCTATACGGACTCCTGCCCCAGCGCATCGGTACTCAGCGGAGTCCCCCCAGTCTCTCTTTCGAGCTCTCCCCGGTCATCATCCCGGCGCTATACCGGTAGAGCCACGTGTGACTGCCCGAACTGCCAGGAGGCTGAGCGATTGGGACCTGGGGGCACGAGCCCGCGGCGAAGAGGCTTGCATAGTTGCCACATACCGGGGTGTGGGAAAGTGTATGGCAAGACTTCCCACCTTAAGGCACACTTACGCTGGCACACCGGGGAGAGGCCGTTCGTCTGCAACTGGCTCTTCTGTGGGAAACGCTTCACGCGCTCAGATGAGCTCCAGCGGCACCTACGCACGCATACCGGAGAGAAGCGGTTTGCTTGTACGGTCTGCAATAAGCGCTTCATGCGCTCTGATCACCTTAACAAGCATGTGAGGACGCACACCGCGGACGGGTCAGAGGAAGGAACACCGGGAGAACCGGGAACCGGTAAGAGGAGCAGCGACACAGATAGCGAGCATTGCAGCGTCTCAGGGAGCCCGAGCCAGTCCCCCGATCTGTTGCACGCACCAGAGACGGTCCAGTCAGTGAACGGACACAACTTACTGGACTAGACGGTTAAACCTGCTCCACGAAGCAAAACGCCACCTGCTTCGCGAAGCGTCTGAAACCTTGAAAACGTTTATTGTAAAGCGAGAGGCGTAAAACCTACGGCTACCAATCACCTGTCCTAAAACAAACCATCACGCGGTCAGGGCCCTGATTAAAGGGTCATTCTATCAAGATCAATTTGTTTTATGTCGTTGTTTGCGTTTCAGTAGGCATCTGAAAATATTTCCATGTTTACAGTCGATGCGGGGTTTCTTGGATATTATTCAAAAACGGATGTGGCACTTTATTCTTGAACTTTGTTTGTGGATGAAAGTTGTCTCCTTATACCTCACCAGCCATCATTGGTTTGATTTGTAATATTTCATCATGACTGCATTTTACACTTTATACCTCTCAGTCAATTTATGGATATGTAATTTCCCAAAGCAGACTCCCATAACATCAACTACGTAGGCTAAATGTTAAGGACTTAGCGTGTTGCTTTCCTCGTCTTAAATTTGCTTCATCAACCATTTTTGAGATTGAGAACAAAACTCAAATTATGCCTATTTTTATTACCTTTGAGTTGGACTTGTATTTTGAGGTCTGTAAGTCGCACTTTGAATTGATATTTAAGGTTTTAAGGAGGTCTGATTTATGCGTTTTAATTTAACTGAGCATGTATCTGTTGGTTTTTCAGTCCAATAAAGACTAAAGGTTTTGATCAATCAAGTATATGTCTGTTGAGTGAAACCTCTTGACTTTGGGGCTAGTCTTGGTAAAAAGGCCCAATTCATTAATGTATGTGCGCAAGTCATGTGATTAGAAGAAAATACAACTTTAACATTTTTGTAATGATCGGAATAAACACAAAAGATTTCGTTTTCATTTTAAAAAATGGGTCTAATTTGCCAGGAATTTCGAAAATTAAGGTTAGTAAAATAATCAAAACGTCATTGAAACGTACTCATCAATTTTAACTTAAACAAAATTTCAGCTCACAACAAACTAGGTCATGGTCTTTATTACAGATTTTTGTAATTACGTTATGTAGGTAACTACCAATAGGAACAGATAAAATGATCTACAGTGACTGTTTTATTTAAAGAATAATAATTTAAACAGTGACGTACAGATCTGCAGAGACGGTTTGTAGGTCCGAATCAAATGTTTATGACGATAAAATGTTTTCAAACTTTTTGCTCAGGTGGCTATTTTATTGAACTATAAATAAACCACACGGCTTGTTCAAGTACGAAAATATAGACTACCTCAAAACGACACAAATTCTTAATATTATGCAGTGCAGGCCATAGCGTTGGATATGATGTAAATGTAAGGTATAGTTTATTTGTGAAACTCGAGTGAGTCTGGCCTCGACATAAGTCGGCATTTGACAGTAGTGTTTGAATATTGCGCCACCTACAGTCTATTTCCGCCAATTGTGACGCCAGAGTTTGTCGGGTACCGTAAGTACGATCAGTTTAGTCCAACATCTGAAATAATACATTCTTAAAACACAAACAGCTGCAACAAGATCAAATCAAGATCGATACTTTTTATTTGAGTTGAAACACTTCATTTTAGTTGCTTGAATTTACAAATAGTAAGACAAAACGAAGTCTAGTTTTTAAATTCAAACTCAATGCCCGGTTTAAAGAGATCATTCGTATTGCTTATTCAATCTCATGCGGAGATACAGTGCATTTATAATTAGACTCAACTGAAGAATATCGACTAGGATAACCAATACATACAATACAACCTTATAAAAAGTAAAAAAAAACGAAAAGAACACAAATTTCAATATCATTATTAGTATTTTGAACTATAAAAAAGAGCAGTGATTGCTGTAAACATATTACATAGAGAATAGAGAACTAAGAGAGGGATCCTTCAGTGAGTTGCTATACAGCAGCTAACAGCGGCTACAGTATTAACCATCGTACCTTAATAACCGTGGAAGATGAGGGGTATTCCAGCCCTCAAGGTCCACGCATCTCCATGCCTTTAAACAGTCTTTCACACAGAGAAGGAGATAAGTACTTCATAGTTAGTCCATTGTGTTGACTGTTATTCATTCATCAAGGATGGCCAGTGTACAAGTAAGTATATGAGCAACGAATGAGCATAATCCTTCACACAGATCTAGGGCCAGTTTGATGCACTGAATTACTAAGTTCAAGACTACCGAAAGAAATATAAACTGATTCTGAACCAGTGCATTGGCAGCAACTTTGCCTTTGCTCAGCAGTAGTCATAACACTGCTGTTGTAGTGACCTATAAGAACGCAGTCTACAGGTCTAATTCCCCTGGCCCCGCCCACTGTGGTCCCACAACTCTAAAGACCTCTCCAAAAGGCAAGTCTGCCCTACTGACAACACACACTGAGTAGAATATTCAATATATTACCAGCCATATCTGTCTCTGTCCAAACCTCCTTTGGCTCTTTGTTACTGCCACAGGGCTTACTTCCAAGCCCCCCTCCCTACTTGTCCCCCTCCCTCCCTGTCCCCCTCCCTGCCTGCAAACTCTTCCTGCCTCCCTCTCTACCAGCAAACCCTCCCTGCCCCCCTCTACCTGCCCCCCTCCCTTCCTGCCCCCTGCCTACCCGCAAACCCTCCCTACCTGCACCCCTCCCTCCCTGTCCCCTTCCCTAACTGCAACCCTCCCCCCCACCTGCCCCCCTCCATCCCTGAAAATCCTCCCTCCCTGCCCCCTTTCATACTTGTCCGCCTACCTCCCTGCCCCCCTCCCTACCTGCAAACCCTGCATCTCCAGTACAACCCAGGTGTCTCTCTTGGTATGGTCTGCAGCCTCCACAGTACTCAGTAGTATAATGCACCAAAATAGTACCTGCTCGCACAGTCCACCCCTGTTATTATTAACTAACACTAATCAAGTATTAAAACTAAACTGTTTAGATCCAGTTAGATGTATACCACAGACTCTGAGAAACATAAGTAACAATTTAAATATTAAACATAAATTCAACATCCAAACAAATCATTATTGTGCAATGTTCCCATAAATCGTTACTGGCATGATAGTGATTCACAAAGAGTCCACTAGGTGGCAGGCTAGCACAGTCTACGTTTGAGGTTTGATGGAAGACTGTCATGAAAAAAAACAAACGAAAACTTGTAGTGTTTCATGTGCTAAAAACATAAAACAGAAGCATTTGCACACATGCAAACACACAAAGAAGAACTACTGAATCACCGCTGAATGTGAGTGGCGTTGGAGAATGTAATGATCTAATCACAGTTAGGAAGACGTTCCTGTTATTGCTGCCGTACCTCGCTCCATAAACTACGAGATGGCTTTCAACAAATCAAGACAACTGGCCAAGAGAAAGAACTCTGAATGACTCAATCTGACTGGACGTCACCCTTACTTCCCCTGATGTCGACCTCTGACCCCTAGCTCCAGGGGTCACCAAGGGGCATCTTGGGAACATGGATGCGCAGCTCTACTGGGCAGTCAGATGTACAGTCTCTCCGGTAGGTGACAGTCTTCTCACTGGTAGTCGGGACAAAGGTCAAGTCCTGGATGGAGACGGTTAAAGGCCAAAGGTCAGGTCTGAGGTCAGATTAAGGTTCATCTTGGACGCCATGTTTGGGATATGTTCTTAAGCCTGAACATGTAGGCTGCTAGTTCGCATTAGGGTTCAGGCAGACACACTTCAGGCAATCCTGGTCCTCGAGGGCCGCTGTCTTGAAAGTTTTCGACGTTTCCCTGCTCCGGCACACCTGATTCTAACGAATGGTCAAAATCAGGCTTCCACAGAGCTTGGTGACAAGCCATTCATTAGAATCAGGTGTGCCGGAGCAGGGAAACATCTGGAACTTTCAGGAAAGTGGCCCTTGAGGGGGCCTCACCTTCCCGGTGTTGTTGTAGTCCTCCTCAGTGGCGCCCCCTGCTGACCAGGACTTCCTGTGCAGCAGCAACAACAGCACCGCCACCAGCAGCAGACCAGTAAGCAGCGTCAACACACACACACTCATGAACATCTGCATGTACCGCCGGCCGGACACACACTCTACAGACACACACACACACACACACACACACAAGAAGACTAATGTAAGTGGAAAGGAGAACCAAAAACACACAAAGTACTTGCTTTTATCTGAAATCAGAGTTGCACGCTGGAACACTTTTTGCTCGTTGTTTGATCCTGACAGATCAGTAAATCACCACAATCACACACAGGAAGTGAGAGAGAGAGAGACAGACACACACACGCTAAGACACATACACACACACACAGATCTGTCAATCAAAGAGATGACGTACATATACAGTTGGTTTGTGGTCTGATGTGGATAGGCTCATCTACACAAAGAGCATAAAGTTCTGCTCTGACATTTCAAAACCGTTACTATGGTAACTTGGCCCCTGCGCTCAGGAGTGGGCGTGTACAGGAAAATAAAGTCCCGTAGGGAGGGGTGGGGGGGGGGGGGGGATAGAGGGGTGAGGGAGACAATGATCTGCACTGTTCCAACAGTTGGAGGAGTGTTTTTTTGCTGCTTGTATGTGTGTGCATGTGTGTGTGTGTGTACACTTGTGTGTGTGTGGGTCCGTATAACTGTGCGTGTATGTGTGCGACCGTATGACTGTGTGTGCGTGTGTGTTTGTGTGAGACCGTATGACTGTGTGTGTGTGAGACTGTATGACTGTGTGTTTGTGTGAGACCGTATGACTGTGTGTTTGTGTGAGACCGTATGACTGTGTGTGTGCGTGTGTGTGTGAGACCGTATGACTGTGTGTGTGTGTGTGTAGCCTCAGGAGCAGACAGGAGGAAATCCAGGATCCGCCTGTCACACAGGCAGCCACTGCTGACTCAACACCAGGACGCTATGTTGGGACATGAGAACGAATAAGGCTGTGAGTGTGTCTGCGTGTGTTGAAGTGTGTGTATTTAAGTGTGTGTGTTGAAGTGTGTGTGTGGAAGTGTGTGTGTATTGAAGTGTGTGTGTGTATTGAAGTGTATGTGTGTTTAAGTCTGTGTGTATTGAAGTGTGTGTGTTTAAGTGTGTGTGTGTTTAAGTGTGTGTGTGTTTAAGTGTATGTGTCGGTCGTACCAGGGTTTGTGCTAATGTGGAGCTGTGTTCTACCAGACACCAGGCCTGTCTGGAACCTGTAGCGACAGCTGTCAGGGCTAGTGTAAACACACTGTCTCCACACTTCCCCCCGTAGACCTGCTCCAAGATGGATGGAGAGACAGAGAGACACACACAGAGACAGAGAGAGAGAGAGACATAGAGAGAGAGACACACACACACAGAGAGAGGAATAGAGATAAAATGGTCATCCATTACCCTCCAAAAAAGGCAAAAAAAGGCCATTGTGGCCAATAGAATGCAAGTCTTCAGCCCTACCTGTGACATCATCAACATAACCCACCAAAGGGGCACAGGTGTGATTGCAGTGTGACGCCTCTTCCTGTGTGAGACCATGAGACAGGTGACAGTCCACACACCTCCTAGTAATAGGGTAAAAGGTTATGATTGACAGGGACTTCGACAAATGATGTAGTTGATTGACAGGCGGGACTAGCAAACAGGGAGGGGTTACCAGTGTGATTTACAGGTGCTCTGGCAGGTAGGGCATCTCTCGCAGAAGGGTCCGGAAAATTGGAGGTCATCGCACATGCATTTGCCACACACGCACGCACCCCGGCCGCTGCACAGTGACCCATCCTTCGACAAACAGGTCACCGTGGAAACTGGACACCCGCAGATCTCACCTGCCCAGCCTTCAGCACATTCACACTCACCTAACACACACACACCCCGTCCTGAAGGAAGGACACGCAAGAAAAGAACAATGAAATCCACCCCACTTGCTTTCCTCTCTCTGTGTGTGATGTGCCTGCGTGTGTGTGTCTGTAGGAATGTATGTGTGTGTGTCTGTAGGCGTGTGTGCAGGTGTCTGTAGGTATGTATGTGTGCAGGTGTGTGTGTGTGTCTGTAGGCGTGTGTGTAGGTGTGTGTGTGTAGGTGTCTGTTGGTGTGTGTGTCTGTAGGTGTGTGAGTGTAGGTGTGTGTGTCTGTGGCTGTGTGTGTAGGTGTGTCTGTAGGTGTGTGTGTAGGTGTGTTTCTGTAAGTGTGTGTCTGTAGGTGTGTGTGTAGGTGTGTTTCTGTAGGTGTGTGTGAGTGTCCACGTGTCTTTAGTGTGTGTGTTTACCTCCACACAGTAACCCCTGGTGGTAGGGGCAAGAGAAGTCATCCATCTCACAGTACTTCCCGTGGACTGTTCCCAGATTGCTCTGGTCACACACACACCTCCCGCAGACACACACTCCCCGCCCGCTGCAGTCCTCCTCCGCCCCCTCCGCCCTGCACAGACAGGTCTGATCAGGGTCGGAGTCCCGGTCCGACTCGGACCCTGTCGGGTTCCACAGGTCCTGCTCCCGACTCTGCTCTCGATTTGCTTGGTCTGAGTACTGGTCTTGATCGGTCTGCTCAGAGTTCTCACTGCAGTGCACGTCGTCACGGCAACGTCCGGGCTGTCCGCAACGGCAGCGGCACAGAGATTTAACCCTGACTGTGGTGGTCTCGTTGTACCCCACAGGTCTGACCATCACCAACACATCTTTATCTTCATCATCTTCGCTGACAGGACAGGAGAGCAGTCCGATGGTAATGTTAAAATAGACCTACAGAAAGAGACAGAAAAGATTTTGGAATCTGTCACTGCAGGTTAAAAATGTCATGGCTGAATCAACAGATCAGCTGATTCAAGCACATGACTGATTTTCCTGTGAAATGTGTTTTCTCGTAAGCTACTCAGCATAGCTTACTCACTAAGACTTCTGTGTGAGTGTGTGTCCGTGCGCGCATGTAAGAATGTGTGTGCGTAAGAGTGTGTTGGTCAGTAGAATGTCCCTACTGTCTGGTTGGGCTGTACTGCAGAGCAGCTGCGGTTGTTGCTGGAGATGGATCCATTGGGACAGAGAGGAGAGACGTTGACCCAGAACCTGCTGACCGCTCGATCCTCAACTGAAACTGAGATCTCCACCTCCGACAGCAGCCTCTGAAAGACAGACAGAGAAAGAGAGAGATAGATGGATGGATAGATAAAGAGATAAGGAGTGAGAAGAGAAGAGAAGAGAGAGAAGGAGAAGAGAGACAGAGAGGGGGATAGGAGACCGAGTCGGAGAGACGGCTCAAAAGGTTTGTCTCTCATGCCCTCGCAGACTCGGGCCCTGACGAGGTAAAGCGAGCGAAAGAGACTGGAGGAGAGAGAGCATGTTTGTTTTAGAGGCTTCAACACTGTTTAGCACATGTGTTCTGTTTGAGAAAGGAAGAGAGGGGGAGCGAGCGAGCGAGATTCAGCCTGAGGAGGAGGAGAGCCAATGCCAGGGAGGAAGCAGCGCAGTGTGGAGGAGAGATAAACACAGGTTGTCACATGTCTCAGAAAGGCTCCATTGTACTTCTGTCCTCTGATAAACACAGGGGCTGATGGGGGAAAAAAAGAAGGCAGGTCCAAAAATAGCGCCTTTGTATTCGCCAGCGATTAGGACAGCGTTTCCGTGGTGATCAGATGGCATTTATAATGCTAGGCTCTGTTCTGTGTATCCGCTGGAAGAGTGTGTGTGTGTGTGTATGCACGTGTGTGTGTGCATGCAGATCTGTCAGTTAGGCAGATTCCCGAACCAAACAATGGAGCGCTGTGCCAGCCCACAGCAGGCCAGCCTGCTGCCAACGAAACAGCCCTAACCCTCCACCCCCTTCACCCCATCCAGCCCGACCCCCAGCCCGACCCCCAGTCCGACCCCCAACCCGACCCCCAGCCCGACCCCCAGCCCGACCCCCAGCCCTCTCTCTTCTCCCTGTCCCATCCCTTTGGCAAATGGCTATGCAGCTCCATGTCTACCTCTCATATGGCTTCATCTCCTCAGGAAACGGAATACCAATGTGTTCGAAATTGCTGATGCAAATGTGGTAAAAACTCCAAAGGCTTTTACACGAAGGATGAGGAAGGGGTTTAGGAAGAGCAGGAAGTGGTTTTGGAAGAGGAGGAAGTGTGGAGGAAGGTGTTTAGGAGGAGGAAGGGGTTTAGGAAGCTGAGGAAGTGAGGAGGAAGGGGCGTAGGAAGAGGAGGAAGTGAGGAGGAAGGGGTTTAGGAAGAGGAGGAATTGAGGAGGAGTTTTAGGAAGAGGAGGAAGTGAGGAGGAAGGGGTTTAGGAAGAGGAGGAAGTGAGAAAGAAAGGTTTTAGGAAGAGGAGGAAGTGAGGAGGAAGGGTTTTAGAAAGAGGAGGAAGTGAGGAGGAAGGGGTTTAGGAAGAGAATGAAGAGAGGAGGAAGGGTTTTAGGAAGAGGATGAAGAGGAGGAAGTGCTTGTGGAGACTGTTACCTGGTATGCATCCACCACCAGCTCGATAAGGTTAGGGGCCTGAAACAGCAACTTCCCCAGATAGGAACCTGGTAGCAGCCTCACTAACTCCTGAGGAGAGGGAGAGGGAGAGGGAGAGGGAGAGAGAGAGAGAGAGAGAGCAAGAGAGAGCAAGAGAGAGCGAGAGAGAGCGAGAGAGAGCGAGAGAGAGCGAGAGGAAAATAGACAGAATAAGAGATGGTAGGGTGGGAAGAGAAAGAGAGCGAGGAAGAAGGGAGGGAGAGAAAGAGAAAGGATGGGGGAAGGACAGAGGAGGAGAAAGCGAGAGAGAGCAGGATACACAAAGCAAGAGTAGCAAAGAAATAAACAGAGAACAAAAAAAAGGCGAAGAAATATGAGATCAGGGAGCAGCAGCTGCAGCCCAGTGATGAAGTGTCCGGAAACAGACTGAGTCAAAGAAGAGAGGGATTTGCAGCGCAGGGTTTTATATAAGTGTTGGTGAGATCACTGTACCTCATACCACTGATATTGCTGCTTCTCCACGGCAAAGATGGTGTGAATGTGATTCTTTAGTAGCTTCTCAGCTATCAGACCCAGACTGGGGTGGTCCTGAAACACAAACACAGATGCTTCATCAGCAAGTTTGTGTGTGTGTGTGTGTATGTGCATGCACCTGTGTGTGTACGTGGTGTGCATAGAGTCCATTCGCCTGATGTGTGTGTGTACATGTGCACAGTATGTGTCCAGTCTTAATGTATATACAGTCTATATATACACGTGTGTGCGTGTGTGTGAGTCTCACCAGGGTGGTGCTCTCAGCGTAGACGTTATCCTCCAGGTGACAGCGGCCATCGTGCGGGGTGACGATGCCCCCCAGCCTGCTGTCCAGAGCCAGATGAGATGGCTGGTCAGTCATCAACAGTAGCAGGCGCTTGGCCTCTGGCCTCCAGCCCACCTCCTCCTGACAGAAGGGGGAGGTCCGGTCACTACTGCCTGCTTTACCCAGAGCTGAATACCTCATCGTCTTATCACCGTACAACATCACGTAATCTATACTCCAGCTTCACACTCGTGGAAACGAACGAGCGAGAAATTCTGATGAGTCAGTGATTCTCTGCCGTGAAGTCATACTTGTTTTCAGCATCCAGATGAGACCTGCTCGGTCAAGCAGAGATGTGTAGGAGTGTGTGTGTGTGTGTGTGCGTGTGCGTGAGGGAGGGTGTGTGTGTGTGGTGTGGCAGTGCGGAGGACTGTCACGCACACACACACACCCTCTTACACACACAGCTTTGGGGAATGTTATTTTTAGACAGAAGACCCCCCCCCCCCCCACCATGTCTCTCTCTCCGTCTGTGGTCATGTGACTCACGGCCCCCAGCCGTCTGAATTAGGACCCCATTAGGACAGGGATGTCTCATACCAGGCATAGTCAGAGTGCGTAATGCTATGTGCTTGCCTCATGCTTCTGCAATGTCACCATAAACCATCCTGCTACCATTCACACTGAGACAATGTGTTTATCCCCAGGAGACCTCTTCACACACACACACACACACACACACACACACACATACATACACACACACACACACACACTTGCGTACCTGGCAGACTGTGGCCTGCAGCAAGGCATCCAGACCTCCCTCAGGTGTGTCCATGTTGCCGGAGATCCTCTGCCGTTTGATTGTGCGGGTGAACTCTGACGTGTTCCCTGTCATGCTCAGAACGTGGTGGAACCCGTGGGCCGGCCGACACCGGATCTCATAATCACTGACAAACACAGAGACGGAGATGGAGAGAAAGAGAGAGGGACAGTGGGAGAGAGAGAGAAAAAGGAGAGAGAGAGATCGAGACAGAGGGAGAGAGAGAGGAGAGAGAGTGAAAGGGATAAAGACAGAGAGAAAGTGAGAGAAAGTTAGTCAGAGTCATTGAGAGAAAGAGAAAGTGAAAGACAGAGAGAGGTAGAGGGACAGAGACAGACAGGGTAATGATAAACAGAAAAACAAACAACAATCTCAAATGAGAAATCTTTCCACTCGTCCTTCTTTCCATCTGGACACAAGGCTCCCTGTGTTATTCAGTCTCCTCCTAGTCCCTGACTTCCTGCTCATGTGCTGCCTGCCTCTTCCTAGCCAGGCAGCAATGCTGGTTACCATGCCTACCAGCGATGCTGGTTACCACGCCTACCTGCAGGGGTTGCTAATCTTGGACGGGTGCACGTTGATGTAAGGGGATACAGGTTTGTCCACGAAGGAGCCGAACCCCAGGCGCAGGTCTGAAGAGTGCTCCATCATGCGATGGGACAGAGCCACGCCCACTGACTTGAGCTAGCATAGGCAGACAGGTTGAGAAAGGGAGGTGAGTGGGTGGAGCTGTGTGTGTGTGTGTGTGTGTGTGTGTGTGTGTGTGTGAGCGGGTGGAGCTGTGTGTGTGTGAGTAGGTGGAGCTGTGTGTGTGTGAGCAGGTGGAACTGGGCTGACGGAGGGGAAGAATGACAGCAGGGTTCACCTGGTCCAGGTTCTCCTGCATGGAGGCTGAGACGTCCACCAGGTAGTAAAGATCCAACGGATACTTCTCCTGCTGCTGCACGGCTACTATGAAGCTAGCTTCAGACCCTTCACACACACACACACACACACACACACGTCAGATGGTCTCCTGCTATCAAAGTGACTCACCTGATTCATTCACTGGAATTTATTTTACTGACCTGCATGTACAAGTGAGCTAATCAGCATGAAATGTAAGTGTCTGTAATTCTGGTCTCTCACCTGGTCTGAGAGGGGTGCTGGTCTCTCACCTGGTCTGAGAGTGATGCTGATCTCCCCAGGCGACACCTGCGTGCTGCTTAACGTGGCGTTGACCTCCACCTTGACCTCTGGTTGCTCAATGAACTCATAGCCACACCCCCGTCTGGCCAGGTTCACCGCCAAGTCGCACTTCTCGCTCAGGTCCGCCCCATCCAGAAAACCCTGGGTTCAAAGGTCAGGAGTCACTCTGATGTCATCATATGGGAGGAATGATACTTCCTCTGACCTGTGTTTCACCAGACCAGTCAATGTGCCGTTAAGCGTATGTGATGCAGATGACAGCCGCAGAACATGCAGTCACTGTGAGATGATTACATGAGGTTTGTGACGTGAGGTTTGTTTACGTTAGACCCGTTCCTTGCACGGTGACTAATGGTGCGTTAGGCAGTGCCTGGCAGTGACATCACAGTTATGAGGTTTGTCCCAACCGCAGCAGATCTGTCATGTGCAAGCAGCTTTAGTTGTTTTGACGGGCTAAGGAGGATTAGTGAACTTTGGTGCCGTGACCAGGTCACACTGCCTCAACAATGTCCAGCCAGCACCGACAGCCCAAACATCCTGCTGTCGGGCTGTTAGGGTTTAGAATGCTTCCAAAGATAACTGTCACTTTCACACTGCCCCAACAAATGCTAACAGGCACATCGCACCAAACCAACAGAACACAACAACTGTTGGTTGTTAGTCTTGGTATTAGCTTGAGCCAGTCAGAGCTGGCTTTAACTGGGAAAGACAGAAGGCTTTTGGAGCCAGCATCAGGCTACAGGCCAGCATGCCAAAATACCCCTACAAGCCAGAGTCACTGGTACTTTCCATACCTGCGCTTGCAGCTCACTGATGAGACGAGGGGTGCAGTCTTTGAAAGCACCTGAGCGGACTTTAACACGCTCCTGTTTAAAGGCTGGTCGCTCAGTTTTTCCCGGAGCTGCTTATGTGTTGGCTAGTCTGGTGGTCACTCTGGTTGACTTTATGGTCTCTCGCGGTCGTTAAGTGGGGCAGAGTGTCTCTTTACGAGAACCTGGGATTAAAGGAGAGGCCAAACGCTCTGCGTGGGTGCGTCTATGTTTGTTAGGAATTAAACAACAGCATCTGCAGCATTACCCTACAAACAAACACATCAGAGTCAGCCTCCTGTGTATAAACACACATACACACACCACAATCTTTAGGCAAATGGAAACTGGTGCATCACTAACTGAAACCAATCACCTCTCTCTTCTCTGTTCTTCCCTTTGCTCCTCTCTCTCACCCCACACACAGCCCCACACACACACACACGACACAAACAACACACCACGCACACAGAGGGAGACAGCGCTTATCTTACCTCTTGAAAGCACCAAGCACAGTGCGGTCCCTGTCTGAGACAATCCGCACATGACGACACAAGAGAATGACCACACATACTACCTGTGGAGTAAGACAGACACAGAGACAGAGGCCAAGACACAAAGAACCAAAAGGACCAAGACAAGAGACAAACAGGACAAGCAGAACAGACAGACAACAGACAGAAACGTCACAAACAAACAGAAGAGAACAGACAAGCAAAACAGACAAAACAGAACAGACAGGAACGAATAGAGCAAACAGAGAAACAAAGAAAAAAAACAGGCTCCTGTTTAAAGGCTGGTCGCTCAGTTTTTCCCGGAGCTGCTTATGTGTTGGCTAGTCTGGTGGTCACTCTGGTTGACTTTATGGTCTCTCGCGGTCCTTAAGTGGGGCAGAGTGTCTCTTTACGAGAACCTGGGATTAAAGGAGAGGCCAAACGCTCTGCGTGGGTGCGTCTATGTTTGTTAGGAATTAAACAACAGCATCTGCAGCATTGAACGCTACAAACAAACACAGGTCAGAGGGCAGGCCTGCCTGTGTATAAACACACATTACACACACACACATCTTTAGGCAACATGAAAGCTTGTGTGCATCACTACTGAGGAATGCATCAGACTCTTTCTCTTTGTCTGGACGGAGACCTTTGTCTCTCTCTCTCACGCACGCACACACACGCGCGCGCACACACACGCACGCACACAAACACACACACGCACACACACAGAGGGAGACAGCGCTTATCTTACCTCTTGAAAGCACCAAGCACAGTGCGGTCCCTGTCTGAGACAATCCGCACATGACGACACAAGAGAATGACCACACATACTACCTGTGGAGTAAGACAGACACAGAGACAGAGGCAGAGACAGAGACAGGACAGAGGCAGAGGCAGAGGGAGAGACAAAGAAAGGACAGAGACAGAGACAGGACAGAGGCAGAGGCAGAGACAGAGACAGGACAGAGGCAGAGACAGAGGCAGTGACAGGACAGAGGCAGAGAAAGGACAGAGACAGAGACAGGACAGAGGCAGAGAAAGGACAGAGACAGAGACAGGACAGAGGCAGAGACAGAGGCAGTGACAGGACAGAGACAGAGACAGAGGCAGTGACAGGACAGAGGCAGAGAAAGGACAGAGGCAGTGACAGGACAGAGGCAGAGAAAGGACAGAGGCAGAGAAAGGACAGAGGCAGTGACAGAGGGAGAGACAGGACAGAGGCAGAGGGAGAGGGAGAGACAAAGAAAGGACAGAGGCAGAGACAGAGGGAGAGACAGGACAGAGGCAGTGACAGGACAGAGGCAGAGGGAGAGACAAAGAAAGGACAGAGGCAGAGACAGAGAGGTGGGAGAGGAGAAGAGGATTAACATATGAAAGACTTGTTGCTATTCAACACTGTTGCTCTGTTAGTAGTGCGCAACACAACCTGAGGACACATTGAAACTTGGTGGCAACACAGATGCCACTTATCTCCCTTGGAGTTCAAAAAGAGGAACAATGACGAAGTATGTAAAGAGGTGCTTTATTAGTCAACAGGACATCTGTACAGGCTGGCTAATAGTTTTAACTCTGGCTGACAATTTCCCCTAGGGTCTACTGTATAAGAAAAGTAATGTTTCACCAGACTTAAAACGATTAAGTAGGCCTACATAGTTTAATTTGAGAGAAGGTCTACTTACTATTGTCTAATTCAGTGAGTTTTTGAATCATTGATGAAATGTAGGGCAAGAGTAATGTTTCGGGTCTCAACATCACTGATTGTAGCTAGCAAGCAAGCAAGCCTGACCTAATTAAACCTGCTCTACAGAGCTGCGACACACTTTAGCAAAAGCTTTTAACAGCAGATCACTACTGGTCGACAAATAGTCGGATCGATATCATGTGAAAATGATGCCATCTGAAAATATGGAGCGCTAATCGTCGTTAGAGCAGGACGGAATATCACCTCTGGCCATTTAAGATGGCATCAAACACCCGACAATGATGGGATGTTTTGGCAGGGTCTTAGTCTATTAAGGATGTCATCTGTGTAGCCTAAAAGGTTAAGAAAACGTTAGATTGTGGTCTAATCTTGTTCATTAAGATCTGTCACTCACCGGATTTGGTGCCAGGGATGAAGGCAGAGACCAATATAAGCACGCAGGACAGCACAACACGCAGAGGGAGGTTACAGTATTTACGTAGCCAGGAAGTCATATTTCAGCACCAGGGGCAGAATAAGACCAGTGTAAGACACCGGTTGGACTCAGATTCCGGTCTCTACTGATGGTGTCCAACAAAAAAATCGTGAAACATACGTTCGCGCGAACAAAAACCAGCGCCGGAAAACCACGGGGCTTTGGGGCATTGTCACAGTTTAGGTTTTAACCAGTAACCTCTTAATCCTGGAAGGCGTGTAATTCACATCGTCGAAATCAGCTTACCGTGGGAATCCTCCCTGGCGCGCTCGTTAACGGGCTAGCGAAAGTAAGTGAAAACTAAGTGGCTGTAGCGGCCGAGCTGTTCCCTCCATCTATTCCAGCATGCAGGTGTAGCAGTGATCTGCTTGTCCGTCGTCATAACGTGCGCTTGACGAGATAAACGATTCCAGACAAGTATTGAGTCAGGCTACTATGTGGATTCGGTCTTGCCTCTTTGATCATGCCCGTCTGACTACATCAGCGTGCTGAATTCGCTTTTTTTTTTAAAGCCATCGTGAGAGGAGTAAGTCGGTCATTGAAATCCACCCGGTTTTTATCCCACTACACTGACTCACTCGGCGTCATGGCAACGACGCTCCCACACGTATTGAGTAAAAAAGTGCTTACTACGTTACGTGGGCGGGGAGAATTCGACCACCACACCGCAAACATACAGACACCCTTTATGACCTGTCCTACGTCTACATACTGGTTTGTTTAACCGTGTCGTACACCCTCTAGTGTGTGAATGTGTAGTCACTAATTAGTTTTGTCGAGGGAAACCAGGCGCGGGTAATAAAAACGGAGAGTTCGCAGTAGCTCACAGCACCATGCCAAGGGGTGTTCTATCTAATGTGAAGCGGTAGACTTATTCCAGTAACATAGAGTAACTTCGCTTAGTTTGCTGGATTGGCTGAAGAGCGAGATCCACGAGAACGCTCTTGTCATAAAACGCAGGCAAACCGCCATTTCTTCTTAAGTACATTATCCGAGGGAGCCACCCACCTCCATAATCCGCTCTCCCACTCTCACTTAAGTTTTTTTCAGGTCTCCGACAATACGGGTTACTTCAATGAAGCCACACTCCGTATAAGGCGGCATCGGAGTGCCAAACATCTTTTCTCACACTCAATCACGCAAAACGTCATACCCCCCCTTACGGGTTTTAACCAAAAACCGGGTCCATAACAGTCACCCCAAATTAATCCGGCTATACTGGTTCTTGAGTTTATTCAGGCCAAAACCGGACCATCCCCTCTACAGGTGTTGTGTCTGTTAGCTCGAATAAATCTCGCGGTAGATAAGCCCTAGACCACCTACTAATCTACTCTTTTTCACTGGGAAAAAACGTCATACCCACGCTGGCACACACGTGTCTCACGGATTTTTCTTGAGGCTCCAGAAACGGTCTAGAGTCGACAGGGGCAGTGAGGGGAAGCGAGTCTGGCGTGACACACCTGAACGGAGTGTTCAGCCTAAGTACGATCCATTTGAGCTCAAGCTATAGTCACCAGTTATAGCTCTTTGTCAGTCCAAAACCGTCCATTTAACAGGGCGCTACAGACTCAACCCTAACAGCGTATTTTGGCCAAAAAACGTCATACTAAAACCTTATGTCTTTTCATCAAAGACAGTCCAGAACCATATCTTCAGTGGTTTTTGTTCAGAGGCTAAATAAAACACGATCCATGCACGGATTGACTACTGACGGAATACATTCCTTCAGCCGAAAAACGTCCACTACTGTCACGCCTTTAAGCGTCTTTGTCAGACCCCATCCAAACATAGTCAATACTACTAACCCCTTACGTTCTCCTTCTCCGAGCAAAACGTCATACCGTGACCCTAGTACGTCCTTTTCCCTTCCATCAACATATAGAAGCGTGTTCTGATTGCATAGCACTTAGACACCATTAAGTATTTCAGCCGGTTTTCACACGCTGTGTCTGGCTCAATTCATAACATGATTCAGCCCCGTCACCCCTTCCTCCCCGGTCATACTTCCCCTCCCGCCCCTCTCAAGCATCACCCAGTTACACTTGTATCGTTTCCATGCCAAGCCCCCCCCTCCTCCCTTACACATACTATCATTCAACACATTTATTCACACACAAACACACCAGCTTGTATCTCCCCCCTGCCTCCCCTCCCAATTGCCTGCAGCTCTTGTTAGTTCAGAGAAGACACAGTTTTTAGCTAGGAGGTGGATGTGCTGCGCTCTGTGACCCCAGAGGTCAGAGGTGAACCAAGAGCCCATCAGCAACTCTGGATAGTAGCGACGCCTACACACTCAAGAACAGTCTTCTACAGAGTAGACTAATACTAACAGTCGTAACCCCGCGATAACCCACCCAGGAAGAATGCAACGTGTACAATAACACACGTCTTGGCCAAAGAACACACCGCTGCTCGAAGAATATCTGCCAAGTAGTACTCGAAGTATATCGACAGCAAGATAAGATGAGGACCAATCTGATTTCCAGTGAACACAAAGCTCCCTTTGAGGGGGTGAGACGGTGCGTGGGCTTGGGAGAGAGTGTTCCTCCCTCCCACGTCTCTATGCTCTGTAGGTAAAGAAAAGGAACTGAACGACATCAGAGCGTGACGTTTCCGTTTCCTCTTCTGAGTGATCTGCCGGTTCTATGGAACGCAGAGGCTCCCACCTGACCCAACCTGGAATCCCCTCTCCCACCTGCACATGACATCTACAACCATGTGAATCCCCAAATCAAAGCATACCCTTCCCACACACTGTAATCTGACTAACGTGTCTGGCTGTGGTTAAGGTAAGATGAGCGTAGCTGTGGGCGCAGCCTACGAGCTAATGTTGCGTCTATGACGGCGTTAGCCTTGCGATAGAAAGCCGTCTGTTTCTAGATAAGATGAGGCATGATGCACCCACCTCAGGCATCTCCTGAGAACGCCAGACAGGCTGCTGATCGAGACAGGCATTCAGCATCAAGGAAACAAAGGACAGAAATGACTGGTTTTTGTTTCCTCATCTTAACATACCGTAGTTCCTCTGTGTGTGTGTGTGTGTGTGTGTTGGTTTATTTAGTTACTGGTAGGATGTAATAGCAGATTCAATCATGTGCAACTAAGTTCCTTGAAAGGTTTGAAAAACATAAATTTGGTCCCCAACAGTTATAGATAGGACTCTTTATAAACTGATTTATTTAATGTAAAGATACAAGATGCTAAAAGTACAAAAAAGGCGAGCGGGTACCCATTGCTTCAAGAAATATGAATTTTGTTAGTCGTATTCAACAGAAACGAAACGAATGTAGATGATTTTGAGACCTTATTGTTGTAATCTGTCTGATTCCCCACATTGTCCTCATCAGTTCAACCAGGGAAAACCCATGGTCGCCAGCGGAGACATTCAAACTGCCTCTTAGTGGTCGTGGGGTCATTCACACCCAAACAATCGCACGTAAACTAAACCCAACCTGGGGTTATGGGTTAGACGCAGGACCACGATGACTTGCCCTTCTCCGTCCTGCAACCTCATGTCCCAGACTGGCTACGTCGGATGTCTCAATCCGGCGGTCTGTCAACAGCAAGATCGGGGTCACTTCAACTGTGGCCAGTAACTCCCCCCCCAACCCCCCCTTGTCCCCCCACAAGAAAAGCTCTTGTCATCCTGTTTTCCTGGTGGTAAGAAAGAGAGTGTTTTCAGATGGAATTCCAGGTGGTTGTTACACTGTAGACTTCCAAGGTCTGTCTTTTCTGTCTTTATCATGTTATGGCTGTTTCTCTCTCTCAACCTTCCCTAACGACCAGGTCAACTCAAGGAGAACAGATTAACCGGTTCCGGGGGAAAAACGCAAATCCATTAAGAAAACGTGGACTTCAGATAGAAAGTAAAACCGAAGGTATCAAGTGAGAAAGAGCTCTCTGTATCTGGGAAAGGGCCTAATTGTCTGGGATGTGGATGATGCCATCCATCCTAGCTTGGAGAGTCCCCTCCTTTCTTCTCTCGCTGCCTGGTTGCTTTCCACTACTGTGTTACCTTTCCCTCCCCCAACTCTGTCAAGGTTACTTCAGCAGGTCTGGAGCGCTGCCAGAAAGCACGCAG
>BROE01000011.1:10198119-10267163 GCA_036571765.1 Plecoglossus altivelis | reverse complement strand
GAGAGAGAGAGGGGGTAACCAGGAATGGGAGGGGCTTCTGGGGACCAGCAACCTCAAGGATTTTCATGTGTTATTGATCTCTGGGGGAATAGTGTTTTTGGACCGCAGTGAGGAGGCGAACATTCAGATCTATACGTTAGTTGGGGAGTGGGGAGGGGGTGGGTGGGGGGGGGCTTACATTCCAGCGAAAATACTGCAGGAAAGTGATGTGATTCCACATCGTTTTCTCCACTACGAATTCGGTTTGGTTTCAACATCTGATGACAAATCATCAGCGTTTCCTAAACCTTCCTCGACACGCAAAAACGCAGATGTCACTAGACCACAGCCTCTCTGTGGTGGCAGTGTGTGCGCGCGTGTGTGTGCGCGCGTGTGTGTGTGTGCATGCGTGTATGTGTGTGTGTGCCTCAGTAAAACTCTCACCTCTGAATCACCCTATATGAGCTTCCGTTTGACCTAAACAACAAAGGCTTCCACAGACCACTGTCAGGATTTCCTAGGAATATGGGTGTACCTTTAACTATCATGAGAAATGGGGGATTGTTTTTAATAATACGAACTGCTGTCTGTGTCAATATAAAGTATCACTTTTGATGGTTTGCAACAGGCCTCCGGGAGTCGGTGTGTGCTGCACAAATGTTTGTGCTCAAACTGTCTTTCTGTGAAGGAATTCAGGGACTTTTCCCTTCAAGTTTGTTATCACACGTTGACCGACTCTGATACAGAACAAGCCGTATTTGACGAACACAGATCTTTTGAAAGATTAGTGGAGTTCAAAAATCAACACATTTGGTGGTGTTGACATTTCTATATTAAGAATTCTATTCCTATTACAATTCACAATAAAACGAAACACTGATTTGCTTCCACATACCTGCTCAAAAAGACGGCTTCAATGTCCTCATGAGGTGTGGACGCCCTCTGGTGGTCAAACTTGGTCATCTACGAGGGGCCCTTTTAGAAATAATTCAAACTGTCCACAAACACATGAAATACAAAAACATTTTACACAAAAAAAACAAGTCAAGAAAGTAGGGTTCAGGAATATGATCTGGAATAGATTTTTGCCTGTTACTTCATTTCCTTGGTAAGACAAAATATAGCCCTGCCCTGAAATGCACCCCCATGTCATTGCTGTTCATTATATTCCAACATCAGATTATTTTTACTGTACATTGAGGAGACTAATATGAGCAACCAGAATCAATCTAAAGCATGCGGCGCTTTTCTAGTCAGAGTTAGCAGGGGGTGCATTTTAAGGCAAGACACAATTCAGCCCTGCCCTAAAAGGCACCCACTGCTAAACTATGTGTATGTAAGTGAGGAGTGAGAAGGAGAGTTAGAGACTGAGGTGCGGAGTGGAATTGGTACTAGAGTTGTGCGCATAAGCAGTGATCTCTTCATCTCTTAACATATCTACGCAGAATGCAGTCCTGAAGGTCTGGATTACTCCAACAGCTGAATCAGGCGTGTTAATGCTTACGAAGTCATTCATTGGTGCATTGTAAAGGGCTTTGAAATGTGGGTGTTTTCTCCTTAAGCCAATAAAGAAAGATCCTATTTCACTGAAGCTGAAGAGTACAACCAACCACTGATGAGTAGCAGGTTACTGACACTGCACTGGGGCACTTTGACGCACACATACACACACACACACACACACACACACGCTCACACACGTACACTTCCCCTTCTTTCCTGCGAAACTTCCTAAATGGGCAGTTTTTCAGGAAAGATCGTACCGTAAGCGCGCGTGTCCACGTGCGTGCAGGACCACGCGTGTGCGTGTTCACTGTTTCTTCTCTGATGCGATGAATAGTTAATGAGGCACTTGTTTACTTGGCGAGGCCTAGGCCTGACACAGCAGTTGCTATTCAGACACGGACTGGACACTTTACACCTGGTTCTGCGATGAGGAGAGACGGGTGGTCGTGGAGAACCGTGTCCAGGGGAGTTAACAAGTCAGCATGCTGATGCGTCCTCTAATCACATGACCTGAATGGGGGGAAGGGCGGGGCGGGGAAACAGATGACAAAGATGTCACCTCCTCCCCACACACACACACACACACACTGCTGCAACAGCACGTTTAAAGGCTGGTATGAGTAACATTAGTCGTGGAGTCAAAGTGCTTACTTTGTTCCTCATGGTGAGTGAGTGGCCGGACTTGACATTGTGTGTGTGAGCGGGACAAGGTGGTGTGGATTTGAGAAAGAAAGAGAAAAATAGAGACAGAAATGAGGGGAAAGAAGAGGAGAGAGAGAGAAATGAGATGGAGAAAATATAGAGAAAAGACAAAGAGAGAAAAGAGAGTGAGAAAAGAGAAAGATATGGTTAATATATGAGTTGCTGGTTAATAATTTAAAGACTGAAATGGCTGGAAACAACTGCACTAGGACACGGAGATCCTGGTAGGTGAATTAGATCACGTGTCTGGGAAACAACAACAGGAAGAAATAGTGTTTTCATTCATTTAGGTCATAAAGAAAAACCATCCGTTTTGTAGTTTCAGTGATGTATTTTAACTGAACTACAACCCCCACTATACACCTTCAAGCTCTGGAGTTGGAATCGTTATGACAACAGCGTCCATCTATCTGATCAATAATATCACACCATAGACCTGACACATTGTTAACTGTAGCCTTTGGCTCCATTCTCATTTGCTAACAAGCACCATTGAAATCAGAGTATCGGGTCAGAGATGGCCAGACTTGGACGCTTATGTAGTGCAGAAATGAGACGTTTATCGACCACAGCCGTCATTCCAACCACAAGTGGTTTGGTTTCATGTATTGATATAGAAGGGAGAGTGTCTTCAGAGAGGAAAGGATTTCTAATCTGCTCAGTCTCTAGGGAGCTAATCAAGTCACAGGAACATATGGCTGCATGCACACTTAGACACACCATACACCGGGGACTCTTCATGTCGTTTGACATTATCATGTAGGCATGAGGCAGTAATGCTTTTTTCTTTCACTTTAGGTCAGACAGTTGGACATGAAGGTAATCTGAAAGAACAGAAAGTACATGTTCTCATTCCTCTGAAGCAGGAATGTTGTTCCTTCTGTTGGTTTTCGCCAGCGTTGGTTGTGGGTGCATACGTGCCCCCGCGTTTGCTCGGGTGCGCCCGTGAGCGCGTGTGCCTGCGTCTGCGCGTGTCTGTACGAGCGTGCGTGTGTTTGTTAGCATGTGTGTGTGTCCGCATTATTCGACGTGTCTCTCAGAGCTACTTTGAGCAGCGTTGAATCCAGGAAGCTGAACAAAGACAACTTGAAAAAGAACCATCCATCTAAGCTACAGACAGCCACAACAAACAAACACTTAGCGACTAAACCCTGGGGTGTGCCGGGGTGGGAGGAGGATCGAAAGTTACCAAAGACGATCATTGAATAGCGTAGGCCGGCCACGCGCGCACACCCCTGGAGATTAGAGTGAGGGTGGGCTGTCTGACTGAGTATAAATACCACTCTAACTCCATCCTGAAGGCGGGTTTTCTTCTGTTTAGCCAGCCTTGCGTGGGGGGGATGTGTGGTGCCAAACCCGGCCGGATACGGAGGCTCCCTCTACCTCCCTGTGGTTCTGCAGTGATGAGTATGTGGTGAGAACGCAGTCATTTCCTCCCTGCTAGGGTGTGGCTAGGGTCAGGGGTGAGGTGGGCTGTGTGGCCAGGGTCAGGAGAGAGTTAGGAAGTGTCCTTGAAACTGGGGATGTTTTCCGGACAAACCCTCACACGCGCACACGGACGTACGAATGTTGACCGTGCACACGCACACAAGAGTGCACGTAAACTCACGGAAGGGTGCAGAAGCACACTGTCAAGCCACACAAACTGCGTTGCTTTGCAGAACAGAAAAACGAGACAATTGCCCTTTCGTTGTGAGTCAACGCCTTGCATCTCACGCCAGACCAACTCAACGTCACTCAGACACATCGCATGCCTCTCACTCTCTCCCCACTCTCCCTGTGACACACACAAACACACCATGGAAGACAAGGTTCATCAAAGGGCAATGGGTAGAATCGCCAGCATGGCAACAGCATGAACGTAGGTGGTTCAAATACAGTTTAGACAGATGGAATTGACCTGTGACCTCGCATGACCTTCTGTCTCTCATTGCATCTCTGAGAAGGTTACGGAGGCTGAACGCTGGAAGGAATTTCTTTTGGTTGAATTCCGTCTCGCTAAACCTAGGGGAGACAGCGTCATGTGTGAATGTCTATGTGCGTGTGTGCGTGTGTGTGTGTGTGTGTGTGTGCGCGCTAGTGTGTCTTTGTACTGCTGCTGTGTGTCTGAGAGAACATTGATTTTAGGGCAGGTTGTCTCTCCCAGATTTCCCACTGTAGAACCTTCTCATCGACCTTCCCTCTCTCTTTCCCTCGCTTGCTCGCTCGCCCTTTTTCATCAGCAATGGGATCTTCATTCTCTTTCCTCTACCCATTTTCCTTTTTACCGCCATCCCTCTCTTTTTCCCTCTCTGTTTCTTTCGAAATCCTTCCCCTCTCTCTCTCCCTCTCTCTCTCTCCCTCTCTCTCTCTCTGTCCAACTCGTGCCTCGCCTCTCTCTTCTCCGGTTCAGGGACTTTCTCTAAGTCATCAGTGTGAGATGAAATACAAGCCCTCCTCTTCCCTCCTCCACACCTCCACTCCACAACCCTCACAGGACAGTAGCAGGACAGGTTGTGCGTGTGTGTGTGTGTGTGTGTGTGTTTAAGTGTGTGTGTGTGTGTGTGTGTGTTTAAGTGTGTGTGTGCATGTCCAGGATGACAACTCAACAGCTCCTGTTTGAGATTTTTGCGACACTGTGTGTGTTGGCTTGTGTATGCGTGTTGGTTTTTAGGTGTGTGTATGTTGGTTTATAGGTGTGTGTGTGTTGGTTTATAGGCGTGTGTGTGTGTTGGTGTTAATGGGGTGTGTGTGTGTTGGTGTTAATGGGGTGTGTGTAATACAGTTGTCTCACATCATTGGACACTGGATTGCGCTGTGCTAACCTGCTGCCCAAGAAGCGATACTGCAATGCACTATGGGACGGACAGAAGGCTGCAATATGCTTCCATGTGGACACTTTATGCAAGTGTGTGTGGTCAAGCTCGTGTGTGGTCGGAAGTTAACACTGCATGGGAAGGAATGTTTGACTCAACAAATGATTAACATGAATCATTCGTGAATCATAAGATATGTGAAGCATGAGTTATCTATGTGAATCTTAAGATACCCATGTCAATCATAAGCTACCTATGTGAATCATAAGCTACCTATGTGAATCATGAGAGAGTATTTCCTCACTACTGTCCATGTGAGACCGACCTGAGACTGTGAACACGTCTGTATCTCTGCAGAGAGGAGAGGAGCACCGAGAGAGCGAGGGTGTGCGATTGGACGGTTCCATACTTGCCAAGTTACAGATTGTCTCCAACTGGCCTTCAGGAGTTTCGATCCAAGCGCTCATCCCTGGAGACTTCGACAGACTGACGTTTATCTGCTTTATCTGCGTGACTCATTGTGAACCGCTGCTCCACGTCCAGGTGCTTAGGAGACGAACTGAGGGCGGTTGGTCTTTAATGAGCCTCCTGAGACACCGTAGTCTGAAGCAACCTGCCAACATCTTTCATTTTCAGCTTAGAAGTCTTAAACTGCCACTGTAGCTCAGAGATATTGTAGTGTGCGTGTATATGTGTGTGAGTGTGTGCGTGTGCGTGTGTGTTGCCCCTCACTGCACTCACACACAGTGCAGAAAACCCAACCTCTCACTGAGCAGACTGCCAAACCAAGCTGATTGTACAGATCAACAAGCCACGGGAAGTCCTTTTACAAGACTCCTGGACTCCATTTCCCAGAGTGCAACAGGAGAGAAACAGCAGCAACAACAAAGTAAACATCATCCTGGGTCTAAAGATAGGCCAAGAAGCTCAGCAGGGAGAGAGTCATCTATTCGTTAAGACACGCACACACACACCTTGTCTTCCCAGGGTGATTTTAATGGGAGTTAATCATCCCAAATGAGGATGGACACAAAAAGAAGCCAGTGGGAGCGCGACCAAACAAACACGTTTCATCCGGATCTCTCAGTGGGTCGGAGGATGAGCAGCGTGGGACTGACAGAACATGACACACGTTTGAGCCTTCTCNCCTCTCTCCTTTCTCTCTTTCTCTCTCCTTCGACCTCTCATTTGCTCCCTGTCCCGCTCACTCTATCTCTCGGTTTTTCTCTCACACTCACTTTTTGTCCTTTTTTCTGTATATGAATCTGTTTCCCCTTCTCTCTCCTCTCTCTCTCCTCCCTCTCTCTCCTTCCTCTCTCTTCTCTCTCTCCTCTCTTTCTCCTCTCACTCTACTTCTCTCCTTCTCTCTGCCCCCGTTTGTCTCTCCCTCTCTCTCCGTTTTGTCACTTTCTCTCTCCTTCCGCTCACCAACACAGAGGTGGACGCTCTCTTTCTGGAACCTTCTTCTGTGAGTGTGGTTTAGCGAAGGGATCACCTGTTCTTCTACTTCACTACACAAACAAATGCACACTCACACACTCACACACATCCCTGTTACGCAACAATGAGTGGCAGATGGCTATGAATAGCACAGGCCGATGCAGTTTCTCATGGTATCAGCATGGGGGGGCGCCGATGTGACAATCACACTCACACTCGCTCTACCTCTTTCTAATGCGTGCGCGCACACACACACACACACACACACACACACAGGGAGACAACATAAAAGGGCCCCCAGTGTTCTCTGGGTTCTTGAGACGGGAGCAGGAGTAGGGGGTCTGAAAATCCTCTCACTTTTATTTTTAACCCAGAGGCCATGGAGAGAAGAGGGGGAAAAGAGAAAGAGAGATGAGGGGAGAGAGAGAGAAAGAGAGAGGGGTGGGAGAGAGAGAACGAAAGAGCCATAGAGAGAGAGAGAGAGAGAGGAGAGGGAGAGATGTGGGGGGAGAGAGAGAAAGAGAGAGGGTGTGTGTGTGTGAGTTGTGTGTGTTTGTGAGGGAGGGAGCGAGTGAAGGAGAGAGAGAGAGCGATAGAGACATAGAGAAGAGATGGGGAGAGAGATGGGGAGAGAGAGAGGCACGATAGAATGCGTCAGCAAGTCTTACATCGATTCCTATCACAGGCTGAATTCAATCACAGTCCTCCGATATACAGTATGCAGGACGGCACTTTTCTTCCACACCTGCAATCCCGCAGTTTGACTGAACTACTTTTCACTATGCCAACATTCTTTCATAGTCGAAGGCTATCCTAGATCCACGTCTGTTGGTCTACTAAACAGGTTGATTTTGGAGCCAGATGTTGACACCGTCGGAGGGTATTGAATAATAGATAGAACAGACTGGACAACATTGACAAATATTGATCATTAGGAATCATTCATGTGGCTAAGAAAACAGTTATCAGACCAGTTCATAACTAGTAGACAGAAGCTCTATTTATTCATGTCAATAGTTAAATGAATGCACCATAGAGAAAAAGAATTGGACTGTTTAGGCCAAAACAGAGACTGAACTTGACTCAGGATCAAACCAGAGACCGAGTCATGGGTCAGCAGTGAGGCTGAGGACCAATACACAGACAACTGAGTGACCAGAACCCACACTAGGGTCAAACCAGGCCAGACCAGGATCCGACTAGCATCAAACCAGGCCAGACCAGGACCCGAACTAGCATCAAACCAGGCCCAAACAAGACCCAAGCCAGACTGAAAAGCAAACAGGACAGTAAACAGATGTCTGGGCAGATGGTTTAGGCTAACATGGTCTTGGTCACATCCCAAGTGCACTGGGGCGCAACTCTGGCTTTGTGTGTGTGTGCTTGTGTGTGTGTGTGTGTGTGTGTGTGTGTGTGTGTGTGTGTGTGTGTGTGCGTGAGGGCATGTGTGTGTGTAGGAAGGGGCATGCATACAGTTCATGCATGTGTAAGTACATTTGATGTGCTGTATGGAACTCCAGGCCTTTGAGTAGATTTTAATTATGGGGTGTATATCGCTCAGCCCCTTGATTGATTTAGGCAGCAGTCTGTCCCAGCAGACAACAGCACTCAGCAGAGAGTAACCATTATTATTATTATTAGACTTTTGGTTGTTATGATATATTTCGTCTTATTTTAACACCCCTCAAAACCATAAACCGTGTTTCTATACACGCAGTTCCAGGAAGATTGCGATAAAGCAAACAATTACAATCTTGACATAAATGGGTTTTCTCCGAATCTATTGGGCTGTATACTGTAGCAGAGTCAGCAAACCGCACGCGGGAGTGCGTGCGCGCGGGAGATGTGCGCGAGACAGCAACTCGTGTCCGGGAGTCAGGACAAGTTCCTTAAACAAACCTTGACGAGAGACAAATAATACTGCTTAGTTTAGACATGAATACGGAAGTGGCACGTGCGCCATTGTGACCAGTTTATACATCTACCCTCTGCTGCACAAAACGGTGGTCTCAAGGGGCGAGGAGGGGCGAGAGGGGCAGGGGGGGCGTGGAGAGAGGAAAGGGGCTTAAGTACCTTGGACAGCGCCCGAGCGCTCAGTACTGTGCTAGACCGCGGGGTAGATGTCCATGGGCTATTTGCTCCGATGCCCGTTTCAGTGGCGGTGTCCACACTCCACAGAGACAGGATACGCCGTCCACAGACCGGGCAAGTGACTCGCTGGTCCTCCGCTTCATCACTTGAATTCATGCTACAGGCTACTGGAGTCACGGATCTATCCTCAAGTTTCCTCCGGTGTCTGGACAAAAGTTCCGCCACTCTCCGAGGGCAGTGCGGTGGACATCCCTTCTCCTCTCTCCTCCTCTTCTTGGAGCGATGCCCGGGGCAGGATGTGCTCCAGCCGGAAGATCCTGTGGAGTCTGCTGGTCCTGTCGGTGCTGGAGGTCGGTCTGGGTGTTGCAAGCATCGTGCTGGGAGCCGTGGGCATCGGCCGGGTCAGAGGCGAGCACAAGCCGCTGCAGGGAGACGCATCCCCGGTCTGGAGCGGGCTGTGTGTATGTAGCTGTTACGTTGCTAGTGTGTATAAGGGAAAAGAAAAGTGTGTTTGGTGTGAACGCTGCCGTGTCAGTGTATAGATCTACCGATCTAACAATAGATGTAACCTATTGATTGGTGGTCACTAACTTAAAAAAAGGAATTCAATCTGCAATCGCTTGAACTGTTCATTTCTTGCCTTCGAGATTAGGGTCGAATTAAGCTTGTCTTAAAGTTATTTTAACTGTTTAAGAATCAGTATTGTGAGTGACTTTGTGTTTTGACGCATTCAATCGTAGCTGTAGTAGGCTGAATGTTTTTAAATGCACGTGGTTTTACGCACGCACACTGTCTTTCCACACCCTGTGGCGCATATTGACGTGCGCTCACCGCTTTGAGACAGCCTCGTTGTCTCAATTTTACCCTCCTCCGGGTGAAAAGTTCTGGGGCGTTATACAGCTGTCCGTCGCTTCTAGCATGGCCAGAGAATGACGACCGTGCCCCGTGTCAGATTATACACGCGGTGTTAACACAGGGAGAACTGTATGGCATCGTTATGTAGGCAAATTATTGATGTCGCGTGATCAGTTTGTCCGCAAGCAAATTTGAGTCTTGCGTCACCACGGCATCTGCCAACTGTCATAACTCAGAGGAAATGACGACAGAAATGACAAGCTTCGTGCTTCGTCTGTATTGGAGGGAACTGCGGTCATCAAAATGTCTTGATATTAATCCATGTTCCAGTCCCATGAACTCGTATCCCTTATGAACTGATTGTTAATAAGGTGTGTTAGGGTTGTTGAAATCCCAGCAGTTTTTCTCTGTGTCCTTCTGCCAACTCTAGACTGCTGCCCACACAGCCTGTTTATCTTTCATGTGAAGATGGCTCAAACCCTGTTATGCGAAACTGTTAGGAGACTTCGCATGACTTAATTTATGGAAAGTCAGCTGTTATTTTGGAGCCATGTGCCATTTACATTGCGTCCATTGGAATTGCCTGTATGTGCGCGTGTCGGGGAGAGGGGGTTGCACTTCAATTCAGGCATGTGTGTCACTGTACTGCGCGTGCAACTCGCAAGTGAGTTGTCAAGAAGGGACGAGAAGCCTGCCTTTCATCTCGTTCAAACACGAGGTACTTAGCTTTCCTGCCCAGTCAGCTGGGGGTGACCCTTGACCTACCACAGGCTGGTTTAGGTGGTCCAACCAGGTCTACACACATCACTTTCAGCAGACACCACCAGACAGGGAACTCTGCCAGCCCCTCTGAACGCAAACACAGCAGCTCCTCTGAGGACAGCATCAGACCAGTTCCCTGGTCTAAAGGGAGTCAGAACGAGACCTCAGACTTGTGTGCTCTGTTACAAAGTAAAGGGCCATGCACTGGGCTTTAATTAGCAATTGACTGATCGACTGTGACAGCCAGAGTGAACCGGCAGAACCCAGTCCTGATGTGAGGACGTCTTACAAGTGTACACTCTGTCCCAGTCAGGTCCACTTCTTCATGCTGTCCCATATTTCACCTCCAGCTCCCTACAGTGGAGCAGCATGTCTTCCTGCTGCTGGTGCTGGAGTGCTCAAGAGACTCACAGGAGGGCTGCTGCCTAAGATGACCTTCTCTCTCTCTGTTTCTCTCCGTTTCTCTCTCTCTGTTTCTCTGTCGCTCTCTCTCTCCCTCTCTTTCTCTCTTTCTCTCTCTTTCTTTTGTCTCTCTTCTCTCTTTCTTTCTCAAAATCTATGATCTCTTTCTTTTTCTTATGTCTCTCTCCCTCTCTGCCTATCTCTCTCCCTGTCCCTGTCCCCATCTCTTTCTCTCTCTCCCTCCCTGTCTCTCTCTCTCTCAGTTCCTTGTCTGTGGGATGTGTGGAATCCTGTGTGCTAAGAAGAGGACTGGTCTCATTGTGAGTATCAGTAGACAAATAAAGTTCCGGAGGTAGGTCAGGTGACTCTGCCCTCTGAGGGCGGCTACTGAGCACGTGCAGAAAATGTGCTCTGAAAGAGCAGAGCTTTCTGAGGGAGACAGCCGTCAGCTCAGCTCTCCTCTCCTTCCCCTCTCCTTTACCCTGTCTCTCAAACAGACAGTCAGCTGTCACCTCTCTCAACAGACCCTCTCTCCTTTTCCCTCTCACTCTCTCTCCTCTCTCTTCACTATTTGTCTCTCATTGCTCTCTCTTTCCCTTTCACTGGGACTTCTCCTTTAATCGCTCTCCCTCTTCCTCTTCTCCTTCTCTCCTGGTCTTCATCGCTACTTCAATTATTCCTTCTCGTTCCCCTCACTTCTAATCTTTCCCTCACTATTCCTTCTTCTAAGTCCTCTCTCATTTCCATCTCCCCTCTCCTCCATCCTTCAGGGAGGGTGGCTAATGATGATAAATTGTCTGTATCTGTGAATACAGAGACTAAATCTAAACTAGTCATTCCTTCTTCTGCATCTTTTCTACGTCTTCTTCTCTACTCCTCTTCTCTGGTTCCGCTCTGTCTCTTCTTTCTTTCCCTTACCCTCTCTCTTTTCTCGCTTGGCTCTCGGATTCCTCCGGGTGTCTACTTCCTCTTAATTCTCTGGCTCCTTCTTTTTCGTTGCATATCGAGGTGTAGTGTTCTCTCTCTCATCGTTAGACTCCTGTCGTTCTTCTTCATATTCTGCGTGGTGCCTTTGACGGAGATTGTGGGCTGTCTCGTGTCAAGGTTTTTTGTCCCTGTTTTAGATGGCCCTCCTGAGTGATAAGCGATTTCTTGCCCCCCCCATTTCAGTTTCCCCTCGCTGCTGTCCACCCCCTCTCTTCCTGCAGTTGGTGGTGATCACATTAGGTTAGTTGAGCTGAGGGCGGTTGTGTGGTCCATCTCCATACCTCACTGACTAATGACTGAAACTGGAGCTGTCGTTTTCCATTCTGCTTTTCTCTGAAGGCACGCGCACTGGTAGAAATGCATGCACACAGAGTAGTGCAATATGCATACTCTAACACACACACACACTCACACACACAGAGAGAGACACACACACAGGGGGAAGGATGAGATTTCCAAGCTAAAACAAATTCAACAGCACTTGGTTTTGAGCAGGTGTGTTTGCACAAAACATATTTCTAAATCTGTATTTTTGCTTCTTTCTCTCTTATCCCCTCTCACACACTCCTACCCATCTCCTTAGATGATCCTGTTCTCAGCTTGTTGTATCTGTGGTCTGATTGGCGGGATTCTGAACTTCCAATTTGTCCGAGCGTTGTCTAGACGACCAGACTCTCTGCGTTCTCTTCACCTGGCGGCCATGACGCTGGCCTGCCTGGGTATGTATGCAACGCGACTCTAAAACATTGTCATATTACTGTATAATGCCACCGTATTGTATATAACATTACAGGAAAATCAACCATCTACAGTTCCATTACACTCCCCTCTCCTCTACTCCCCTTCCCTCCCCTTCCCTCCCCTGCCCTTCCCTCCCCTCCCCTGCCCTTTCCTCCCCTGCCCTTTCTTCTCTCCCCCCCCTCCCTCCTCTCCCCTCCACCCCTGCAGGTATCTCCTCCTGCACCTTGTCCACCTGGCTCACCTGCCGCCTGGCCAGCTCAGAGCAGCAGAGGATGTTCCTGGAGCGAGAACACTCCCTGCACCACTCCCACGAGATGGCTGAGAAGGTAGGACTCGGCAACAACACTGCGCTTCATTGGCTGGGCTGTCAGTGACCCGGCCTGGGATTGGAAGGCAGGGTTGATGATTGAGCTTGTTTGTTTGACAGGAGATACTGGACAACTCCAGCAACGGCATCCCCCAGATCTCATACACTGGTCATACCTCTTCGCCCTAACGTCATCATCAGGCATTATGACATCATCAGAGGGGGTTGCGTTCAGCATAATCTGTTTTGAAAGGTTCTCTCGCCAGGAAACATAACAGGACTCCTTTGCAACTGAACTGCTGGTACTTCTTCTCTATAAGTGGACATCTAACTGAGAGATACGGATCTACTTGATTGGACCACTGATATGAACTCATTGTTTTGCTGACCTCTGATAGCATGGAGATAACGAAGAAACAACCAATCGGAACACTTCAGAGTGTGACAAACCAGAAACAAGCATGCAACTGATTCATATTTTCCGAGTGGATGTTCTCTGTCTCTCTCGTTTAAAATTGAGGAGCAGGTCTGGAGCCAGACTACAGTTATGCGGCCAAGCTATTTGGCCTTATGTAGAGTGCTATGATGTGACATATCCAGCAGGTTATCTATGATTATAAAAATGAACCAACAATATTTTTTTAGGAAAGCTTCTTAATAAAACCAAAAGTAAATGTGAAAAGCTTCTATTTGTGCTCACTTTTGTCAGATGTGTGTATTCTTATTTTGTTAGACAGCAGGTGCTCTGCACACACACTCACACACACACACTCACACACACACACTCACACACACACACACACACACACACACAGTAAGATAAACCTACAGTTCTGTCTTCAGCCATGCTGCTTCCAAATATTCTCTCACTAAGACACACAATGACTCAATGTAGAGTAAGGGATTTGTGTGTTTTTGTGTGTGTGTGTGCATGTGCCTGTGTGTGTGTGTGTGTGTGTGTGTGTGTGTGTATGTGTGTGTGTGTGTGTGTGACGGGGAGGCTGAGTGCATGTATTCGCTTCATTTTGCTTTCAGCTTTGTGGTAAATCAGAATTTGACCAATGTGTTTTCACAACCACAGAAGCGTTATGTGAATACATGAGTAGACTGTGTTCCCAAGTGACCAGCACCTTCACACAGATACATTCCCGTGGGCCCTTGAACACACACACACACAGACACAGACACACAGACGGAGAGACACAGAGACGCAGAGACACACTCACACAGACACAAACAGACACACACAAGCAGAGATGCAGAGACACACAGACACAAAGAGACACACACACAGACACAAACACACACACACACACACAAGCAGAGACGCAGAGACACACACACAGAGACACACACACAGAGACACATACACAGAGACACACACAAGCAGAGACACACACACAGAGACACACACACAGAGACACACACACAGAGACACACACACAGAGAGACACACACAGAGACACACACACAGAGACACACACAGAGACACACACACAGAGACACATACACACAGATGTGACCTCTCACAGAGATATACAGCTACACTGACTGCATCAATGCTGTTCAATAGCTCATTACGCTGTTTGCTTTAGTAACAACATATTCTTAGCGAGTGTGTATAAGTCCGTGTGCAAGTGTGTGTGTGTGTCCCAGGGTAGCAGAATCCATTGAGGGCTCTCGCTGACTAAGGAGCTCTGTCACCGTTTATCAAGTTGACAGCGACAGACAAGTCATGGCACTCCCAACAGCACCCTGACCAGTGTGTGTGTGTGTGTGTGCGTGCGTGCGTGCGTGTGTGTGTGCGCGTGTGTGTGTGTATTCAGAGGTGCCAAGCGCTGAATCAGACACGACCTCATCCAATGCTGCTCTGTCACAAGGCGGTTGCACTAGAGGAAGGATTTTGCGTGTTTGTGTCCTCGCTTAACTGACTGACACCACAGGTCACCTTAGTGATTCCACTGCCTCTGAAGGTAACTAAAGGACATAATCAATGCATCTCACTGGATAGATACAGCTAGCAGTCAGTCATTGTCATTGTGGCTAACACTTCTGGTAGCATGACGATATCTCGCAAAGTAAAATAAGGAGCACTGTGTTTCTTCTATTAAAAAAAAGAAAATTTTCAGTCTCCACTTTTGTTTTTTATTTGTAGTCCTCTTTGACTGAACCTTCATTGTTGTAAGGGCCAATGTTTCTATAGCAACTATTAGCTACAATGTTGTTGTAAGTGCCAGATTGAGCTAATACGTATATTAAAATTCTAATTAAAGCTCTTAATAAGTTTTTTTCTAGAGCCAAAAGAACACAATAGAACTTATGACCCATGGGTGTAATTAAAAGAAAACTGAAATGCATGACGGCATAAGAATGGCTTTTGCCAACATTTGCTTTGGCTCCATCGTAAAATTAAACACCGGTATACAGTAAAGCACTTACCACCACTTTGGCTCCAAGCCAAGTGTCCATATCTACTCCAGTCCACCAGGGGGCAACAATTGCACATTTCGTGTCACGCGGTTTTTCATTGCAGCGGAATTCACCGCTCGTTGTTCTTCCTCCTTTCCCGCAACAGCATGGCAAACTTGGAGCAAGTTGAAGAAGAACCCAAACACGTGAAAACGTCAACGAAGGTTTCTGCTTTAAGTCTACCGAATCTAAACGGCCCGTCCACCGTAGCGGCCACGCACAACGTCACACACTGTTTGATCCCTTCGTTTGCTGAAGCATGTATGCTGATATCAGCGCCCTACTCGTGCCTGGTCATGGACACGCACCGGAGGCATTTAGCACTATCACCCATGTACCTGAAGAAGAAACGGTCTGGCATACAGGATGAACTGAACACGGAACTCCTCAGATACTCTGGAAAGTACGTGAGTTTCTACTTTTCCGCATATTCGTTTCAGGTTGGCTGCTTGTTACTTAGAGCGTAGCAGCGTTTAACTTCAACTTGCACGTAGCTCATGCATACAGTGTGTAGCTGCAGCGGGCTATACGCAGTGGACTTGATGGATTCTAGACAGGATGAAACATCTAGTAACGGCGTGTCTCTTTGCAGTTTGAAGGGAGTGCCTCTGGCGTATGACAACGTCCGGATTCTGGGCCCGCAAGGGAGTATCTATGACGACAGTGGCTACATCCATCTGGATGTAGAGGCGAACTTTGTTGTGTTTAAACCCCAGAGGGAGAAAAAACTTCTGGTGAGTAGTTTGGCAGTAGTAGTAGTAGTGTAGTTTCTCCCTTTATCTCCCTTTTCATGATTGAGGTTAGTGTAGCCAACTTAACGGGCCAAAACTTCAAACTGACGTCAGGTTCTCTCTGTCTGTAACCCTAACCCTCCTCCAGGGAGTCGTGAACAAGCTGTCTCTGAACCACGCTGGCTGTCTGGTCCACGGCTGCTTCAACGCCAGTATTTCCAAACCCTCCCTGGTTTCCGTGGAGACGTGGAGAGATAATGGGCCCAAGATAGGGGCGGAGCTCGAGTTTCTGGTGTCGCAGCTGGACGCAGATACTGCAGGGGTGCTGCTGATCCGAGGAATGCTGGACAGAACCAGGTGTGTGAGCGTGTGCGTAATAAGTATTATGCTTCCAGTTCTGAGTGTATAGCCAGTGATTGTGTGCTGTAGACTGATCCGTGGATGTTTGTTGCGGTTGCCCAGGGTGCAGGAGCTGATGGCCATGGGGGAAAGTTCAAGTTATGATATCCCCATTGAAGACCATCAGGACCTGGCTATGGACCTTGCATTTGAACAACCCCTAGAACCCAGCCTGGAACCCAGCCTGGAACAAACCCTGGAATCCAGCCTGGAACAAACCCTGGACTCTGTGGATGGGACCCTGACTCCCAAGAAGAAGAAGAAGAAGAAAAAGAACAAACACAAAGATGAGGAAAGAGCTGCAGTTCCACCCTTGTGCTCACCAGAGGGCGCTCTGACACAGGAGCTGCATGGAGCCCCAGAGGATGCCAGCATCAACAACCATGCAGAGGAGAAAAAGATCAAGAAACAGAAGATTAAACACAGAGAGGAAGAATCTGTGGTACCAGATTACCAGGTTTTCCTCCATCCAGAAGTCGTTGTGAAACAAGAGCCCCATGTAACACACAGTGCTGATTTGGAGGTGGACTTGGGTGAGGAGAAGAAGAAAAAGAAGAAGAAGAAGAAAGATAAAGAGGTGAAAGATGAGCAGGTTAGCCTTCCAATTGAGGTGCCAGCAAGCGACTCCAGCGGTTACCTTAGCGACAAGCCTAACAAGAAGAGGAAACACGAGACGTTTGTTGAGATCACATCCTGTTTCGAAAGAGACCCAGAAACACCCAAATCCAAAAAGAAAAAGAAAAGAGATGCCTGCAGTGATTAAAAGACTGAAGTCATTTAGGATCATGCAATTACAATGAGATGGTTAAGATGCCCTGGAGTCATAGTTTTGTATTGCTAGCGTCAAACCCTAATGCTCTGATAACTCACTGTTCATATCATACTGGAGGTACAGTTCTAGATCCGTTGTCAAAGGCCATTCTGGATGCACTTTCCTAAAACCACCTGGAGGGGGCGCTGATTGGTTGCTAACGTTCACTGAAATGTGATGCAAAGCCGTGGTGTGACGGCCTACAAAATCGAATGTATCTTGTTGGATGTGTTGAAGGATACCTGATGAATGTGTAGTGGTTTTGGAGAACTTCTGTCAGTCTATTACCCAATGCTACTGTGTGTAGGTGATATGGGCTATTGGTGAGGTTGTGACACAGTGTTTTCTTCTGGCATCTTAATACCTGAATTGCTCCAAGCGTGAAAAAGAGTGTTTATGTACATTAAATAATTATATATTTTGAAATACTTATGTCTTGGATATATATTTGGAAAGAAACCCGATGGCTCTCCTTGTCTGGCTGGGTGACGTCTTCCTGAAAGTTCCCCATGGTTTACCTGTGCCTTCCTCAGCTAACCACTGCAGTCATCTCTGAGGACGTGAGCTGGAGCTAGCGTGGGGCGTGATGGAGGAAGTGTTGATTGACACCCAGGAGCAGACTTCTGTTGACTTGACCCCCCCCCGCCGGCCCGCCCCCGTCCATGGGAGACCCATTTAGAGCAGAGGTGCTGAGAGTGGGAGAGTCTCTTATCTTATCACTAGCGCTTGAAGACATTCATATAACTCACATGGAGGTTTTGGGCCTCTCTGTTTCTGTCTTTGGCTCTTGAACACATCAAAGCTGGATCATCCTGCCAAGATCCAGAGTTATATCCACTAGCTTTTCTGGCACCTACAAGCGCTCTCTCTCCTCACGCATGCACCGGAGGTCCGTGAGAGCCATAAGAGGTAGATGACATGGCCTAAACAAGCATAGTGGTATTGTTCCAGAACCTCCCAGCACTCCCCAGAACACTCCCTCACCCGCTCTCCCTCTTCCCTTCAGTCTTTCACTCCCAGCGCTCCTCCCGACCCTCCTTCTCCTCCTCCCCAGAATCTTCACTCTCCCCTCCGCGTTGCCTTCCTCTGCACCTCCACGTCGCTCTCTCCCTCACCTCCTCCCCCCTTTTCTCCCCTTTGCTCCCTGATTTATGAGCGTGTGTGTACTTCACACACATTCCAGACCTGCCACCCGCCTGACTCTGGTTTCTACACACAGCCTGTCGTGTGTTAATGGTCCCAAAGCTGTGGGACTGGACTGGGAGAGCGTAAGAAACTGGGAGGTTGGAGGACAGGATAGGAGATCATGAAGAGCCGGTCAACAAGAGAGGAAAAGACAAGGTGTGTGTGTGTGTGTGTGTGTGTGTGTGTGTGTGTGTGAGAAAGGACCGTTTATTTCCTTCCTCTTTTCGTTGTCGACCAGGAAGACTTGGAAAGTCTTTGGCCTGTTTGCTAGGATTCCTTGGTGCAGATGAGAGTATGCGTATTGTATGTGCCTGCGTGTTCTTTGGCTCTCTCTATCATTCTCCTGTGTCAGAGTTTCCGAACCCTGGCGGCTGTGAGCCCCACACATGAAAGGAGCGCATCGGTGGTTTATGGCGAGCTAACGGCGCCCTGATGGCAACGTCCAACCGGAGGCCACAGTCCCTCACGCTTCCGCTCTAATCCTTCGTCCTGCACCCCCACCCCCCACCCCACCCTACCCCCTCCCCTCTTGCTAATTAGAGATGTGGTCGACGCTCTGGTCTCCTCAGAGCCCCAAATGGAAGCAGGTCGTAAAGCGTTTAAATGTTTGAACAGTCGGGCCCTTTCAGGTCTGCGCAAGAAGAATATTCTCCACTTCTGGCTGAATTGTATCGAAGGCTTTCTCTCACAGGGCCACTGACATCCATGAAATCCCTTTACAACATTTTCAAAGAAATTTCACCAGACATTTTGGCACCTCTGCTTTTTGACTTATGCTGGCTCTCACTCTATCCCACATACACGCATCCACACACACACTCAGACAGTTCCTCTGCAGAACCTGAGTGAGTACATAGACACAGTTGCCTGTGACCCCTGCTTCTGCATACTCATATAGACACACACACACACACTATTAACCCCAAAGCAAACCTTTGTCCAGAGTTATTTTGTTTCCATGGTGGCCACTACCCACTCTAATGCCCTTGGTAACCCTAGTGATGACAGAGGGGTGTTCCCTGCAACTCCACCATTCTCAGGAGATCTGTGTGTGTGTGTGTGTGTGGTCAGTTTATTTCACATACGTATGCCAAGTACTAGAGTTGTTTCTAGATCGTCCTAACTCACTCCCAATACCATCAGCTACAGCTACACCAAACTGCCAAGTCAAGTAGATCCCTAATGACACATCATAGAGGGAAATGTTGACGGTTTGTTTTCAAATGTACTTGATGACACTGATGGCTTCCCCAGAGAATACAACTGAGAGACTAAGAGAGAGAGAGACCAGGAAGATTAATTGGTCAGTTTAATCAGGAGGTTCTTAGACGTCTAGACAAGGTCAGACTCCTACACTATAAACACCGATGTTAAAATATGGCATTTACAGTCCAAACATTGCTGTGGGAGAATGCAATCATACTGTGCGGTTATGTTCACCTCAACCAGCACCAAACCTTCACAGGCAAAGGCCAAAGCTACGGTATGTTTACAACACATGGTGGAATAATGTTATCATAGACGCTCGCTGCCATGCCTGCTTTTTAATGGATCTGACCTGCGTGTTCATGTACGCGCGCTTGTGTTTATGTGCGCACTCACAAACGCTTGACTTCTCTTCCTCCCTCCTCGAAAGGCTCAGGGTGTGCGTCCGAACACTCTGATTTATGACGGAAAAACCCCCTCAGAGATGAACGAGCACTTCTTCATCCTCCAAACGCCCATTCTGGTTGATAAATGGTTGTGGATTTGGTGAGAGGAAAGAGAGGGAGTTGTGCGTCGAGACTTGCAGAGGCCTCTGTTGACACACAAGGCAGATACTTAAACGTTGAAGTTTATCAGACACCTATACCCTAGCAACTTAACCCTGAACATAGTGTACTGCCCCCCCCCCCCAAAAAAAAAACATGGACTGTACTTGTTGTGGGAAAAAAAAGTCTTTCTCACGTAAGTTGAACAGAACAGTCCCAAGGACATAAAAAGCTGGTTAGGTTGGGTGTGCTTTGATTAGCCTGTTTGTGTCTATAAAACTGTGTTGAATGAAAGAACAGCAATTAAAAAGCCATTCACTAGCAGAAAGTCTCGAAGCTCAACGGTAAAGAAGCCAGTTACAACTCGACTTATGATAAATCAATACACTGATCCCTCCTGAAAGTTCACATGTTCTTCACATTTCAACCCCTATCCACTGAGCCATACAAATATCCACACCCCTGATGTATTCCTACGAAAACGATGCTAGTTAAACCAGAGGTCTACGCGTGAATAATTGGACAAAAACCCTGGTGAAACAGAAGTACCTGGTGTCTATAACAGAATCTAAAGAAACTCCTCCAAATCTCAGTCATCCTCAGCCTTTGCTCCAGTTTCCTACATTACCACTCAAATTCAGGAAACTGAGTTGTCCTGCTCAGAGCCCAGCATGGCTGCGTCCAGACCAGGCAGCTGGGGATGGTTACACACAGCGGCTACCCTCTGCAGGACCAGCTGGTGAACACATGGCGCACTGGACGCCCAAACAGGCACACCTGTCAGCAGGCACACCTGCTGTTGGTCTGACAGCCGCAGGTGTACTGAATGTCTTACCAACTTTCATGCATCCAAACATGCACACATACCGTTCATAAACTGTGTGCACAGTGCTTAGCGCTGTGTCTCCTCACCTGAGGATGACACAGTCAAACGCTTCAAACCATCTGCACCCTCTCCTCTGTCTTCCCTCATCCCTCCACTGACAGAAACGGGCATCTGTCCTCCAAACTAAATCAAAGCACCAATTGGATAAACAAGAGAGGGGGTAAGGCGATCTTTTAAACAAATGAAATTGGGCTCCCTTAAAAAATACACAGTAAAAGCAGGGTGACCGTCTCTCGGAAAATAAACACAGACATTACTCCTGGACAAACTGGGGGGAGGGGGGGGTAAGGTGCTGAAGTGAGGGGAGAGGGGTTATTTGTGATCTGATGAGTTGACATGTGAGGGGGTGGGGGGGGGCTAACAGGGAGATGACAAAGTGAATGTGGGGGAGAAAAGGAGTTGTTTCTTGAGAGGAGGGGGGTGGGAGGTGGGCGGAAGGGGGGTGGGAGGGGGTGGTTTGGTGAAGAGAGGGTTTGATCTGAAGGGTGGGGGTTGGAGACTGGAGGAGATATGTGATGTGGTGTACTGGGGTTTCTCCAACCCTAACCCACCCAGCCTGCACTACCCACCCAGCTGTGTAAACAAACTGCGATTGGCTGAGGAGAACTGCCCAATCATCTGTCAGTGTGAAGGAGAAGGCTGGTCTATGAGTCAGCTATTACGTTTTGAAGGTCTATAGGTCTATGAACACAGACAGGGATCATTCCCTTTGCTCTATGTAGGTGGGTGTGTTTGTGACAGAGAGATATAGAACGTGTGTGTAAGAGAGAGAGAAATAGAGAGATAGTTTGTGTGCTTTTTATAACTTGGGAAAATTGGTTGTTATGGTGTGGGTACGTGGGAGTTTCCCCTATTGTAGTACTTCCCCTTTAAGATCATGACAGGAAAGGCCCAAGTGGACAGTTGGGGACAGCAAACAGAAGTGAAGTTCGAGTATGAAAGTTAGTGTGAGGGGGAGGAGGCAGTGTGTGTGAGAGAGGGAGAAGAGAGAGAGGGGTGGGGCGGGGAGAGGCAGAGAGACAGACAGAGACAGACAGACAGACAGACAGAGCTAGAGAGAGAGACCGAGAGAGAGAGAGGGTGAGAGAGTGTGTGTGTGTGTGAGAGAGAGAGAGAGGGTGATAGAGAGAGAAGAGAGAGCCTGTGAGAGAGGGAGGGAGAGAGAGAGTGGGGGATAGAGAGAGGGAGAGAGAGAGAGAGGGAGAGGAGTGAGAGAGAGGGAGACAGTGTCAGATTTCGTTTCAGATTTACAGTGGAGGAAGGAGAACATTGTTGGCTGCTCTGTGGACTTGGTGGATTCAGCTGCAAGAGATGATAAAGTCCAGTTGAAAGACGACTGCAGAGAATACCCACAGCATAAGATGTATTGCTGAGACAGCAGTATCAGGCCTGCTATGTGCCAGATAGGATATTTCTCAGAACAGAGATGTACTTTGGGCCTGTCTGGTGTAAACGAACCCTCCCTTGTCCCTGTTCCTCAACAACTCCTGTAGGTGAAGTTACTAGTCTGTGTGTGTGCGTGCGTGCGTGCGTGCGTGTGCGTGCGTGAGTGTGTGTGTGTGCGTGTGTGTGTGTGTGTGTGTGTGTGTGTGTGCGTGCGTGAGTGTGTGTGTGTGTGTGCGTGTGCGTCTGTCTGTCTTAGAGGTTTTATTTCTTATTTAAGACCAATATTTACCCAGCAGCCCCAGGGTGAGATTACCTCATATTCTCCCGCCCAGCTGTGCTTTCTCAGCGTAACCATGACGACCACCGGAATGTCCCATCATGTTTATCCTTCTGCCAGGAAAACAGAGGGAAGGAAAGGAGAAGGATCTGTGTGTGTGTGTTATAAAGTGAATCTGGTTTGAGTTCCGACACATTCATCGTATCGAAATACAAAACAACGTTCACTAACTCATGTGGTATTAAAGACAATATCCACACCTTGTGAATGGATGCTTCACAAGATTGGTGATGAGGTGGCGTGTGTAATAGGAGGACCTGCTGCGGCCCTGGGTGCCACACAGAAATATCACCCCCCCAAAAAGATAGATAGAGAGCTGTCTATCACCCAGATCTCTATCCTCTAACCTTAACACATCTATAGGAGCTCAGTGAGTGAGTGTCAGACTCTTCTTCCAAGAGTGTCTTTGGTTTCTTTGGAGTGTGGACACTGTCCTGCCATGGGAACCAATAGCTATTTGCTCTAATTTGCAACAGAAAGGGTTCTGGAGGATAGCGACTGTTAGGGAATGTTCCGTTGGATTTGTTCTGCGGGCCTGTTTAAGTGAGAGAAGTGTCATTATTTAGGCCCCAAAGCGGAGTAGTGGTGAGCAAACACGACAGTATGACCCTCTGCCCAGAGCTTCTGCTCTTCAGAAGGCCATTAAAGCTTTCAGAAGGAACGGCTCATCAAAAGACGAATTCGGTCCGAGCAGGCGTTAAACACCTTGCGCTTCAACTCTGCTTTCGCGAGGGACTCAATTTAGAGCTACAACGGAATGAAAGACGTCGCACTGAGAGTGGACAGAGGGAATTATTAAAACAGCGGGATAAAGACCTTTGGACGTGAGCCAAAGAGGAACTAACCGTATCGCCCGTTGACAGGATTTGGAGAGGTTCTGGATGCCACTCACCACGCGCCATGGTCCGGCGGCCGTGTCCGGTCATCAGGTTTAAATGGTTCCACGTGAACAAAGCCAACCCGTTACTTTGGTCAATGCTTTGATGATCGATTAAAAGCGCTTGACTGATTTTCTAGTCTATAAAAGGCAGACATTCACGTTGGATCCCCATAAACCAGGGCCGTGCCTTCTGAGCATAGACTGTGACGCGTGGCCTTTAGGGTCCTAAATGGAGATACAGAGTCACTTCATCGACACTGCGCTGATTGACTTTGTCAGCGATAGAAATCTGGTGGGATCAATACAACACCCAAGCAATACCCTCCTCGGAAGTGGCTACAAGAGCCGTTACCACGACTCATTATACTGCACAGGGACCCGTGACAACGGCGCCTGCACCGGGGATGACGCGGAGCATCCGTGTGGTAGGGAAGGCCCTCCGGTGTACAACCCAGGCGCTCAAACCACCTCTGGGAGGATCAAACGGAGGCGAGTGATAACCGTAGTGCAACGGCAAGCTGCGAACGTTCGGGAAAGAAAGCGAATGTTCAGTCTGAATGAAGCTTTTGATGAACTTCGGCGGAAAGTTCCCACGTTTGCCTATGAGAAACGACTCTCGCGTATAGATACCCTTCGTCTCGCCATCGTCTACATCTCCTTTATGAGGGATGTACTGGAGAGCACCTGAGCATTGAGGCCAAAATGCGTTGCATCATAGCCGCATCTGGAAGATGAATGTGGAAGATGAATGACTTATTGCGACGCGAAATCCAGATTTGCTGTAGGCCCATTTAAGGTTACTCATACGAGTTTTTACCATGTCAAATGATGCAGACAGTAATAGATCCATTGGAAGGGGACTGTTTGAATGTAGGCTTAATAAAATGTGTCACACATTGTCCTGTAGTTTATCTATGGAATGTGTTCAAAGCACATTGGGGTTTAGCGTCGACTCATCGTAGACCTAACATTGAAACAAAGTACGTCTACAAACCGTGACGAGGGGATCAAGCGATCCAGCAGAGCGGACTCATGTGGTTGTAAACACTGATACAACGTTTCATGTGTATTGACCAAATATTGTGTGTAACTGAACTCATGTCCTGTTTGCGTTTTCTTTTTTCTTTGATATGAGTGTAATGGATCAAACGTTTTTGTACAAATCAAAAGCCGTAACTCGGCTTTGATTCGAGGTGTCCAATAGTAGAACGTCCCTCAGTTTTGAAAATCCGAGATAGGGTTCCAAAGGTCTGCGCGCCTCCAACTTGAACCCTCTTGGGGCATCGGAGGGCGCGAGGCTTAAACGTGAAACTTCGTGAAAACAGTCAATAGACTGTCCCCAACCAGAGGGCAGGAAATTTATTTTAAAATGTATTTTCCGATTTCAGTAGCTATCCGACTTAAGTGGAAGAAGAACATTACGCATCGTAATTATAAATTATATGAACATTTAGCAAAAACATAGCTCTCAGTATGCAACTGTTTTACATGTACAAGACACAGGTGTATTTAGACAGGTGTTTCAGCACCTTGGACAGCAGCAAGACACGCTGCAGGGAACTTTACCTTGCAATGTTTAAAACGGAAATTAAAAAATAAACTGCAAATTTAAAAATCCGGTGAATGGGGAAAATACTAATGACCCGGATTAATAACGATTAAAGGGGCTCGTGGAATAGCAGGACACGTCGGGTAATCCTTTTTAAAATGTTTCTTGTGCTGAGGTGTTAATTAAGGTCGGCAGAGATAAGACAGAAGGGAAGGGAGTGTTGGGTTGCCCGTGTGTTGGGTTAGGAGGAGGAGATGGTAGATTCAGACGAGCCTTGACCACTGAGCTCCTTTAAGGACGCTTGAGTCTAATTCCCACCTCAGATAAAGAGGTGCGAGATTTCAGCCTTCGTGCCCTCTGGTGGAGGGTGTCGGCTACACCAACCACGACCCTTGAGCGATGTGAGTTACCCCCCACACTACCCGCTCCCCCAACTATGTGTGTGTGCGTGAGTGTGTGTGTGCGGGCTCAAATCTTCTCACCTTCAATGTTTGCGTTGGGCTCCAGCCGTCGACCACATCAGCGACCCGCTGTGAGCTGGGATCCGCCCAATGCGCTCCCTGGACCGGCTCGGCTTTTCAACCTGAGCCGGCCTGCTGGAGTCCCTGCAGGGAGCAGACCCACTTAAGCGCATACCTCAGTGGCGAGCTGCTCGCGAGAAAATAAACATCGAGGTCTGCTTACTGGAAGCCCCGCTGTTCAACCTTCACTGTTTCAATGAAATGTCTGATTGTCTCTTTCACTGAATGACGGCTCTCTGCGCAGAAGGTATTTAATCGAGCCAACAGGCCTAATACAGCCAGGGCCGAGGAGCGTTGAACCATGGCATTATCTGAGGAATTCTTAGGTTGTCCATGTCCAGAAGACGTAGAGGACACAATCTATTTATAATCTCAGAGGTTGTGGAGTGACGTCATGTTTAATTTTGTGTCCTTGGCGTGCATTAAAAAAACATAAATGACGACTAAGGTTATTCAGAGCTAAGCCTCAAAGCCAAATGTCACAACGTGTAGGCTCCATGCATTTTTAAAGGACTTTGACTCTTGATGACTGTGCAGAGGGAACCCTGTTGTATAACGCAGTTTTTTCTCAAAGTTTCTATTTGCCCTCCCCTAATTTTGCCTAGCACGCCTTCTCAACCAATCACGGCGCTTCTAAAATCCCCCCGCGTTCCGCGCTTTAAAATAACTTCAACAGTCCATCTGTTGGAGAAACCCCTCCGTGGCGCACGGGGCTGGCGCACGAATATCACCCTCAATACTGAGTTTTATAAAGGGCTGTGGACCGAACCCATCGGCTTACCGATTTTATTTACTGATGCTGACCAGTCGGGAATAAGGTGCAGGCATTCAGGTCAGGGGAAAAGAGAGGTCATGTTTGAAAACTCAATGCGGGAAGACTCGTGCTCTTCAATGGCATCACCGATGGACAGCGCGGGGAACAGCGAGGAAGAGGTGGAACGTCAACCACGGAGAACAGCAAGAAAACGGCGGGCTAATCGCAGGGGCAAGGGAGAGAACGTTGGGGACTTAACAAGCCCGAGCCCGGGGAAGAAAGGACGGAAAAGCGGGAGTGGCGAGAGTGAAGCCAGTAGCCCGCAGTCTTTGGAGGATTTGCAGACGCAGCGCGTAATGGCAAATGTGCGTGAGCGTCAGAGGACTCAGTCTCTCAACGAGGCTTTCGTATCGTTACGTAAGATCATCCCTACACTACCATCAGATAAACTCAGCAAGATTCAAACACTGAAGCTGGCGGCGCGGTACATCGATTTTCTTTATCAGGTTCTGCAAAGCGACGAGCTTGACGCGCGAGGGGCCAGCTGCAGCTACGTGGCGCACGAACGGCTTAGCTATGCGTTCTCTGTCTGGAGGATGGAGGGCGCTTGGTCCGTATCCGCTACATCCCACTAGCTGCTCCTGCGCACAGACATCACTGCAGACATGTAAACACGGTGGGTTTTGCGACGCCAAGTCAACAACACGTTAATTCATTCAAATTTCAGGCTTGATTTCAAATCTCGTTGATATTTTGCAAATGCCGTCTTGTATTTTTCTAATGGTCAAACTCTATTTACAGACTGTCTCTGGGACGTGCTCTGAGGAAATGGTATTAGAATGTACAGCGGTGCTCAAACTAAGCGTTGGAACTAGTGTCGACCTGAAGAACTACCATTTATCCAACGTCGAGGTCAACAGGGCTTCTATGCCGTGTCAAGGGAGTACGGACAGCACACAAACAATGGACGTGAACGCGCACTAAAGTCGAATCTCAAAAGTGACAATAACTACAGTCAAACTTGTATGATGCATGCTGTATACATGCATTCCGAGCAGTCGCGTCTGTTTTGTAGACAGATTCAGCGCAATGTTACGTTTTGTCGCATTCATTGCCACGTGCATTTTATTTATTTTTCTGGCTTTGTGACGGATTCAAAGCCTCCTGAAATACATATTTATTTATGATTTTTACAATGCATTCCTTTTTGTATGTTGTAGGATCAATAGCCTACATATTGTAAATAGATTTTTTTTTAAATAAAATTGATGTGAAACTTAAACGTGTTTCATAGTTGATTCCACTCAGTAGAGATCTGGAGCATGCTTGATTACATATGCTGATGTGAAACGTATGCAAAAGCGTCATATTCAATCATGAAGTCTACTTGTAAACATATGAAAACAATGGGAAAGTCATTGTTTTGCATGCATTGAAGTGAAAAGAAACTGTATAACTACGCATTGAATTGATTCCTGGCCCTCTCAGAATAGCCGTGACTTATTTTCGTTTATGTTTCGGTTCGTTATGATATTCTAACAACTGCTTCCCAAAGGTCCCTGATGAAAATGTGTTCATTACGACAAGTCTAAAACAAATGGAGTTATGATATAAATCAAACAAACGCATGCAATTCGTTAACGGTTTGCCTGAAATGGGAAAATAGACTACATGTGCGCATCCTCGCGAGACAGATCTGTCAAGAGTAGAAACCTGGAAGTGTGGTCGAGGGGGGGGGCTGTCAGTCTCACAACGGTGCAATATTTGAATCTGTGTTCTTTCATGGGACAAGCATACAAAAGGCACACTTGGCAAATTATATTTCACATGCCTTAACTCGTATTTTTTTTTCGAACGAGGGCAAGAAAGTTCCCCAGGGAGCGCTTTCTGACGAGCGTGCGGAAGGTAAACCCATCAGCTTTGACCTAAGGCTTGAAGAGTCTCCGAGGGGAATCGATTCCCGTCCTAGATTACCGTGTCCATGTTATCTTAAACTTGAAGCAGTTTTTCTGACGGTGGAATGTCACCTTTGGGGAAACACACACACGTACACACACACGCGGAGACATTTCTCACGCTGTACGATTAGATGGGGACATTCCAAAGCACGTTCAGAGACAGGGCATGGAGACAGGCAGTACTGCTCAAACGCTTCCTTTAATGTTGACGGTGAGGATCGCGTGCTTTCAATCTGAAAAACATGGAACCATGGATTGCATAAGGCTCTCTGCTTAGGCTCAGTCAACAACCACAACATCAACACCGAACAGAAACGAAGAACTGGGGCTGGTCTCGATGTCTGATTGACTGTTTGATGTGAGGACCATGACCAGAGCCATGGCAGATGGCATTGTGATAAATGACCATCACTGTCGACCTGCAGGTGTTATGTTGCTACTAAAAAAACCATCTGGGGCTTTGTTTATGACTTCAAAACTTCATAAGCTGATGAAATATAAGACCCCCACACACAGACACGCACATGAAAACGGCCAGAAACATCTGAAAACTTGATGATTCCAGCATGATTTCCCGATAATCTAAAGAGCTTCTTGTGATGTCACAGAATGCTTTCAGTATTCTATTTCCCCATCAAATGTCTTACCCTTTATATATATATGGATGGATAGAACCAGTATGAGTGTTTAGTGAGTCTGTGAGCTGCACTGGGGACTACTATCCACATGGAGTTGAATGCAGTAACCAGGAAAAGTATGTAGCAAGGAAGCAATAAATGGCACCCAAACACACATTAACCTACCACAGGGGGTTTAAGAAGGTTGTGTTAGGTAGAGAAAATCAGTTAGAATTTACTTCAACAAACGTTAGATATCCATATGACTTTAGTTTTTGTTCCAATTTTCCAGACTGAGAAGGGATGGGGGCAAGAAAAGGGAAAGAAATGTCAAAAGATGTGAAAACGGAAAAGGATTGGGTGGGAGGGTGGGATAGGTACTGTAGCGTGTGTGTGTGTGTGTGTGTGTGTGTGTGTGCGTGTGTGTGTTTAACGACCCTATGGAGGGCAGTCATTCTTTCTAAAGAGACTTTCTCTCCTCTCAGGTGGTAGTAGGTCATCTGCTAGTTGTTGTTTTAAGTTAACCCTCTGCGTGCTGTTGGTGGACACCGCAGAACATTCCAGAACCTCTTCTGCCTGATTCAGATCAACAACACTAGATTAACAACAACACTACCTTGTACTACTCTTCTCTATCCAACTCTATCCTAACTTATCCTACTCTATGCTACAGCAGTCTACCCTACAGTACCCTACCCTACCCTACAGTACCCTACCCTGCACTGCACTGCACTGCACTGCACTGCACTGCACTGCACTGCACTACACCACACCACACCACCCTACCCTACCCTACCCTACCCTACCCTACCCTACCCTACCCTACAGTACCCTACCCTGCACTGCACTGCATTAGATTGCATTACCCTACCCTACTTTCCTACTTTTTGTCTGTTTCTCTCTCTCTTTACATCAGCTCTCACAACTCCCTCTTTCCTCTTCCTCCCTCATCCTCCCTCTTCCTCGAGTCTGCTCTGCTCTCCTCCACCACCCCTCCCGCCTACACTCTCTCCCTGCTCCACCTCTCTCTGTCTGAAGTTTACCACTGAAGGACAGGGGGACCTGGTTCACATTAGACCTCACTGCCACAAGGAGAGAGGGGGGAGGGGAGGTGATGTAGACAGGGAAGGAGTGGGAGAAAAGGCTGGAGGAAAGGGAGAGAAGGAGAGGAAGGGGAGGTGGTCAGTCAGGATTTGTATGTCTGGTTCTCATTAGGGATAATTATCTGTTTCATCTCCAAACTGGCCTGAGATTGGTGGGGGGCGGATGGGGGGGGCGTGGTATGAAGTGAAAGGTCTGCAGTTCCTCATCGGCCACAATCCTCCCTTCTACCTCCTTCGTCTCACTCACTCACACTCACTCAGTCACACACACACACACAATCACTCCCTCACACACACACACACACACACACGCACACACACCCAACACCTCCCTATACATTTACACACACACACACTCAATAAACTGTCTTGCATCTGAATTCTTTACACACAAACACACACCCATGTGCACACTCCTCTTATCCAATCCCTTGCAGCTCTACTCCCCAAGCAGGAATCCAGGCCTGCCCCCTATACTAACAGGCCTGGACCTCCAGCCTTGCCCCACAAGCCTAGAGGCCAGAGTTCTACTCACTAGTCACCTCTCTTTCCAGACCTTTGACCTTGTCCCCAGACCGATGTGACCCTATCACTGCCAGAGGCCTCCACAGGCACCAGCACAGTTAACCACGTCTCTCAGACTCCAGAAACAGGAAGAGAGAGAGAGTGATGGGGGGAGAGGAGAGAGAGAGTGATGAAGAAGAAGAGGAGGGAGAGAGTGATGGGGGTCAGAGGAGAGAGAGTGATGGGGAGAGGAGAGAGAGAGACAGATGTGGAAGAGGAGAGAGAGAGACAGATGAGGGAGAGGAGAGAGAGGGAGAAAGAAAGGTACAGAAGGCAAGACAACACAAAAGAAAACAAAATTAAAGAGAAAACGATCTTCTCTTGAAGATTCCGGACAGAAAGGTGCCCTGAGATGACGTGCTGAATCATGTGCGAACGAATACAGTGTATGTGTGAGAGAGCGAGGGAAAGAGCAAGAGGGCAAGGGAAGAGAGAGAGAGGGAGAGAGGGAGAGAGGGAGAGAGGGAGAGAGAGAGAGAGGGAGCGAGAGAGAGAGAGAGAGAGAGAGGGAGAGAGAGAGAGAGAGGGAGAGAGGGAGAGAATCTGAGCAGTACTCCAGGCTGTTTGTGTTAGATATTGAGTTAAGCACAACCTCATATGAGCCCCAGCATACCAGACAATATAGCTGCTAGGGCCTCTCTTGGTAGAAACATAAACACGCTTGCTTTATCAAAGACCTGCTCCACTCATCTAAACACATAGACTTAACTCAATTTACCCCACGCTCCAACCTTATTGAATTATATACCCAATAGAGTATTCTTATGGATCCTATCTGAATATTATCTCAAAACTAGAGTCTGAAGAAAGTCGCTGTCTATGTTTACTTAAAGGTCTTTTTAAAAGTTTATCTGACACGTCAGCTTGTTATCTGAGTTCAATCCCTCGCGAGGGCAGGCTTTGAGAATCTTGGACCTGCCTCAGATCATCCATCTCTGAGGTGTGTGTGTGTCTGTGTGTGAGTGTGTTGTGTGTGTCTGTGTGTGTGTGTGTGTGTGGTGTGGGGGGGGGGGGGTACATAGAGAGGCGAATACTTAGAGGCTACAATGTTTGTTAACAATGATGTGGAAACTATTATGCGTATAGTGTTGTTGTTGTGATTCTGTGTAAAACATCTCTCACCCGAAGCAGGGTCACATTTGATCACTGTTCATACCGGCCAAACCGTACATTTTTACCATAAAATTAGGTGATTTTTAGTAGGGAAATGTGTTGGAGGTAATGAAGCTGTAAACCTCTGTGTGTGTGTGAGCATGTGTGCAGTAGGGTCAACCTAACAATCTTCCCCAGTAATAGCACCAACACCATGCACACACTCAGTGTTACGTCATTTAAAAAAAACTATAAAATTGTTTTTTTTCCATGACGGTTGAAAGCAATAACAAGACTGCTGAACACTGTCTGGGTTTATAGATGCTACCTAGCCAACTCTTTCCCCCCCACACAAACACATACACATATACACACACAAAGAGAGAGAGAGAGACCTGAGTTGAGTTGGAATTGAAAGGGCAGTGAGGAACAGAGTCTGGCACAAAGGAATATCATAAGAAAGAAATTCAACTTTGTAGAAGATTGTCCTGCCCAGTACGTTTGTTGTGGTGTCTATCTCACTCACATTGCTCTCTGTCTAATTCTACCCTCTTCCCAACCATCCATCTTGTCCTCCCTCTCCCCCACCATCCCTTTATCTTTCTCCCTGTCATTGTGACTTTCTTTCTCTCCGGTTTGCGTCTTTGTTTTCTAAATTCCCAAAGCCAAAGTCTACTCTGGGTCTTTCCTGCCAACCACGGCCCACGAACGGCCCAGAGCACGCGCTCCGAAAGAAGCAAACCGCAGGAAGAAAAACACTGTCTACGTCTGGCTGTTTAGCACATCTCATGTCATGTCCCCGGAAAGAAGGGAAAACCTTTTTGTTGACTTTATCTTTGGCTATTTTAATCGCCCGGCTTTTGCACAGCATCAAGTCATGGACAGCTTCACGGCAGGACAGCCATCCCACTAGCAGGAAGCAGTACACGAGAGCGCGTCCAAGTGTTGCTACTGCTTGTGAGTAAAAAGAGTGTTGGAGCCACGAACCTCAAACACAACCATCCCTCTTAATCCTTATGTCTTCTCATCTTTCAGTTTGATGCTACCAGCATGTCTCTGGTCTCTCACCCCCCTCCCCCATTCATACTCAAGAGGTTCCCCTCTCCCTCCCTCTCTTTACCAATTCTTTTTCCCTCATTTTCCTTCTCTCTGACCCCCCTCTCTCTCTCCCTCTCTCTGGTGAAGGTGTTAATTCTGGCTTTATAAGTCTGGCAGCTGGTGTCTTACAAACCATTTGCGTCTTTTTTTTGCTCTTGTTAAACTGTTCTAAAAGCCTCATAATCCTGTGCCTCTGAAGGCGTGGTGAGAGGATATGGGTAGGATCCAACATCCTAGGGCACCTTCTACCACACGCACACACACTCACTCACGCACACACACATATACACACACGCACACACACTCACGCACAAACACATATACACACACAAGCACGCACACACAGTCATGGCATGGACATGACAGCTTCTCAAATCTGAAGAAGATATTTCATAAAGGATACAGTAGCATGAATACCCCTGTGTGTGTGTGTGTTTGTGTTATAAATAGTTGTATCATCTGGAGTGCGTTAGAGGTACAGACTTTAAGTGAACAGGTCCGCTACCTGCAGCCACAGAGACCTGTGGAACTTCTGGAACCTGATGACATTAGATACAGAGACACTCGGAGTTAAGGAGAGAGGAAGGGAACAGAAACTGGAAACCTGACATGAAGAGAGCAAGAAAGTTCAACTGAAAGACAGGAAAAGAATGAAAAGAGAGAAAGAGAGAGCGAAAGAGAGAGAAAGAGAGATAGAGAGAGAGAGAGAGATGGGAGGTGGATATTTGAAGACCACCAGGAAAACTATCGCCCACAGCAAGGCTTTTTATTTCGTCTTCCTCCTGCATTTGATGAATAAGGGTTATTAGAGTAATACCACAGTAATATTGACTCAGCAATTACAGGGAAGCTTTACATGACTTTAACTAAGAAAGAAAATACATCTGTCCAGTGTTTACTTTAGAAGCTGACCATTTCCCACATCCTGAGCCCACACACACACACTAACACACACACACTTACACACACAGCAGGTGAAATACAATTTCAAGATAACTCCCTATCCCCTCTTAAACAACCACTAAATGGTTCCACTGACTTTGCTTCGACCATTTTCCCTTGTCTTTTCCTCGTTCTCCGCTCTTCTCTCAACGATACCCAAAGCTTCACTCCCAAATAGACGGGGACAGGAAGTGAACCCCCCCTCTCCCCACAACACACACGCACACACATGCACATGCACACACACAGGCACACACACAGACACATGCACATGCACACACACACACACGCACACACATGCACACACACAGACACACACATGCAAACACATGCACGCGCACACACCCACGCACGCCTACACACACACACATGCACACCCGCACACACACACACACATGCACACACACACGCGCACACACACGCGTGCACACACACACACAAGCGTGCACACACACACGCACACACAGACACACAAATACATTGCCTGAAACCTGAGACACAGGAAGAGGTCCTGCAGAGTGTCAAGTCAGCCCAGACATGTTGAGAAATTACCTTTGTTTTTTACTTTTTAATACTTATTTTGCTCAAGTCATTGACTAAAAGTCTTTCTTTACTCATCTCAAAAAGTACATTTTAAAAATAAGTTACCAAGTTCTATGGCACCAATGGTCCATCCAAACCTGCCTTGGTTGGTGGAATGGTGAACAAGGGACAAAAAAGACCTCTATAAGATGCTATACAGACACACACATGCACATACACACACACACACTCACACACACACCTACACATATGCACATACATACACACACACTCACACACACACACGTGCACATACATACACACACACTCACACACACACCTACACACAAACACACACAAACACATATACACACACACACTCACACACACACACACACACACACCTACACACACACTCAGAGGAAACGTCAGAGGTGCAGAGTTAACTGCTCCTCTTTGCCCACTGTGCCTTGGGGCAGATTGCCCAGTGACATGCTCTGGTGACCCCTCTTACCACAGTGATTAAAAATGGGTAGCTCTCATCTGCAAACATTTAGGCAGTGTCACCCCTAATTTACCCTGTGTCATTCTGTCACAGAGGCCCTGTGGCACTCACACACACACGTTCCCATTTATGGTGAAATTCCTCTCTTTGACATGTGAACTCTGATACAGCAGTTTTCCTTAGGTGTAGAACTGTCACTACAGTTCAACCATGGTTAGCGTTGGATTATCATAAAGAGCGATTGTCTGTCGTGAACGTAGTTGACCGGGGTATTAGCAACACTAACACATCTGCACAGATCATTTAACGTTCGTTTTAGGATGCGATGACTGGTGCGATAGTGCCCTCTAGTGGCAACTATTATTTGACAGGGGGGAAAAGGGCTTAGCTGCATTCCAAACTCCTATCACTAGATTTTGACCAACGTTCTGCACCTGGTCATCCACGCATGAACATGTTATGACAAAGTAGCCCACTCACAAAACAGTGGATGCACTGGAAAAACAACTAATTCGACCCAGGCCTTAGTCTTTCCAGGTTAGCATTTTACGATTCAGTATTTATTACTATTTATTACTACGACTTTCATTATCATGACCGCATGAAGGGGTAAGGAATTTTATCATTCAAGGAAATTGAGGAGGAATTCAAGGAAGGAACCTTTACAGGAGGTAGAACGATCAAAACAAGTGATCTTAGCTTTTGGCCGTAATAACATATTTACTGCTGACGGAAACATTTACGGCCGCGAAGCAGAGGTACAAAGTTTAAAAAGTCTTGTGAGTCTCTGTGTGTGTTTGCGTGTGCGTGTATGTGTGTGGAGGGGAGGGTTAACTGGACTAGCTTGAACCTATCCATACGCTCTCCACCGTGATGGAAGCACTGGAATTTGTCTTTTCCTCCAATCTTATCGCTGGACACTGGAATTTCAGTGAGATTTGAGACGGCAGCTAATATTTGATGAAGGCAGAGAAAACCATGGGCAGCCTTTTCAGCGTGGCCTGTCACCTCAGAGCTACCATTGGATCCAGAGAGTATGTTTGCCTGCAGCCATGCCTGCTGTGTGACCCTGCTGGAGTTCTACAAACTTGGAGAGAGGTACTGTTATCGCCACGGTAAAATGCCCTTATCTGTCTCTGTTTGTTTCTTTTACCTGTGGCTATACTTGGGCTGTCAGGTACAGCTGCCAGCAGGTCGCGGAACAGTATAGATCAACAGGTGGGAACTGCCCTACAAAGGGGTATCAATATGAAAATGACCTAATGTAAATACACAGCAAAGTACACACCACGTTTTGGTTTATACAAGATAGTATCAAACCTTTTCTCAGTCAGCTTTAGGTTCGCTGAACATAAAGAGATATGAGGTCGTAGTACAAAAGTCGCAAAAGGCAGCCCTTGCTGTTATCATGTAGCGATTCAATCGAATTTTGAGCACGCAATTGGAATCCAGTCAGACGATTAATCGTATGGATGACTCGATGTTCAGTGTGAGGAACATCGCTGACTGTTGACCAATAGAAAATGTAAAAACAAAAGCAGGTAGTCACGGGTGTGTTACATGCGTCATCACATGTCAACGAATCAGCGAGCGACGTCGAAAAAGGGGTGCCCGAGACGTAAAGCTTGCAACATGGCTACTGTCCGAGGAGAGTACGAGGACTGGAAATACAATCGTTTTTAATCAAGAAAACAGGGCGATTTTTGCGTGATACAATGTGGTGGGGTTAGCGTAAACCACCGCACCCACAGCCTTTTAAACTATGTTTGCAGAGGTAAGTTAAGACGTGCAAACGATGCGCGTGTACGAGTTTGTTTTTCGTGCGTTGAACGATGACAGCTAGCCTCGTATTTAGCCTGCCGAGCCTCGCAGCTAGCTAGTTAGCCAGCTAACATCAAATCACAGGTAAACACAGGACGGCGCAGACAGCTTTTCTGTCTTCTAAAAAAGCATCTGGTAAATGCCTGTCAGTCGAGGATTACACGGCTAATACGATGAGCTTAGGATATCTCTACCGTCAACGCCGTGCTTGATTTAGCTCGCTTGTTAGCACTACTAGTTGAATAAGAAACGTTATGTGTTTCGATTATTATGAGTAACATTGCTGTCAGAAGAAAATCTTTGTGGCTTCAACACATTTTTCAGGTGAGAGATATGGGCGCGCCCCAAAGTATACAGTTCGCTATTGATTTGTCTACTGCTAGTTAACGCGACATGTTTTGCAAGTGGAACGACTTCCAGGACAGGATAGCAGGGAGAAAACTAACGAGGTGGTCTAGCGTTTGACTCAGTTTCAAAGCCGTATTACAAGAGCTATCAACAATATGCAGATCCAGTACTACCAGAGACCTTTCTGCCTTGACTAGATCGGTTATCTCATCACATTCGGCTCTTTTCCTTGTTCGATGCTAAATGATCCAGTAGTTTAATCCAATAGTGTTTAATATGATCAATCACTTCACCCGATGGTTCTTATTTACACATGCAACATGATGACATACTAGCACGTCTAAAAAGGAATCACCGTCAAATGGAATATATTTGTGTTGAACATCCTAAGTTGACATCGTTAATATTGTGGAGGAGGGCACGAATTGATACATTCTCGAAATTCCTTTTGTTTCCTGGTTCAATGTTTCTAGCCTCGTTTCAAAGATAGCTTTCACTCATGACTTGTTATAATCGAGTGTGTTCTTTATTATTGGGTTGGAGTCATCGCGTTCACACCAGTGGCCTTTATAAACGCATTCCTTATCTGTGCCTTTACAACATTATTTCCTTCCTGTGTAAAAACTAGTTATCTTACCTCTGCATAGTTGACACAAATCTAAGTTAGCGTGTGATATAATCTGTCATTAATGTATACCACACCAAATATTTCAATGGACTTCAGTTTATTCCTTTCCTCTATGATAATGAATGAAAACAATGGCTCAATAATGTGATAATAGTAAGACTGACATGAAATGTATTGAGTTAACTTCTCCTTTTACTTGACTTTATATCAGAGTAGGTCTGCCTTGTACCTAGACTGTTGGCAAATAGCGAGCGTATCATTATATCGCAGTCGCTCTCTTGACCTATGTAAATACTCACTAATGCATAGCTTAACACCTCTATATCTGACCATCCCGCAAAAAGGCTATCTATAGGTTCTCCCCTGCTTGGTGAGCCAACCGCTTTCGTAATCCAGCGTGTTATAAAAGACATGATGATGCTGCCCCAGAAATCCACCCAGTTCCCCCATCAGGTGTCTTCCTGCCTTATGAACCCTGGCTGCGTTCGACAGACCAAGGCTACATGCAGCAACCCACCATTAGCTCTTCTAGGATGTCATATCCGAAGGGTAGCGTTAGCTAGCGATGAGCAGAAATGTGTTGGTCATAATAAATAGGTTCAATCTCATTAAGGTGTCTTAATCAAAGCTGTTGGGGCAGGCTGGCAGGTAGAGGCATAGCTCACATCAGACTTGGCCAGCGCTGCGTAGGTCACAGGCCGGCCAATAGGACGCGAGCCTGGGCATGGCACGAGGCGTTGGAACTGTGCAGTGGATGATATTAGCATGACCCTATTTCATCAAGTCCACTGCAGACCACCTGCAGAGCAGTTCCAGTGGGAACCATATCGACAAAACGGCCTCTTGACTGTCCAAAACAGATAGATGGAGCCAGTATAGGAATTTGTGTCATTGGCTATATTGATCCACACTAGCTTGATATTTTTGAACGCAGCCTTATCTTGACCACATGCTGCAGGACTGTATGTGGAGCATCAGGGAATAGAGAGGGCCTTTGGTGCCAGCAGTTGTCAACACTCAGCCAAGCAGCAGTGCAGGTTAACTGTCAATGACGGTAGACAGGAATCAGTCTGCTGAGGTTAGGATCCTACTGAGACACTCAGGAGTCCAGTCTAGAGGACACTGTAGGATACTCTCTAGGATACTCTAGCATACTTCAGGGCACTCTTGAGGATACTGTAGTGCATACTTTAGGATACTTTAGAGAATACTCTAGAATACGCTATTGGATACTCTTTAGGATACTCTATTGGATACTCCAGGATACTCTCTTGGACATATTAGGATACTCTATAGGACACTCTAGGATACTTTGTTGGACCTTGGATGACTGGGATCGGCACCAACACTGGTAGTCTGGTAGTCATGAGGATGATGATGAGGACAGTGTTGGAGCAATGATTCTCCTTAGTGATTGTGGATGCTCTCCTCCTGAGCCCATCGCTGTGTTCGGCCAATCCCTCTCTACTTTCTCTCCCCTGATCCCCCCCTGTTGTCAGTCCCTCTGTTCAGCCAATCCCTTTATACTTTCTCTCCCCTGATCCCCCACCCCCCTCTGTTCTCAGAGGGGAACTTTAATGGGCTGTGTTAACCCCTTGCTCTGGACAGGCAGAATGTTTACCCCTTACTGTCCGGGGGCGCTTAAGCCCTGCTTCAGCCCCCCTCCCCCTCCTCCACCTCCTCCCTTCAGCTTGTCCTTTATAACCCATGGCTTTAGCTGCTACTGCTAGCCTGGCTGTTGTCAGAGCACCCTATTGTGACTCGTCACCTCTGTACTGTGATAGCTCAGGCCAGGGCCTCTGTGACGTGCCCTTTTGCACGTGTGTCAGGAAAAGGCTGGCGTCAAGGACATCTGTAAATACCTTTTTTACTGCCACGTGTTAAAAATCCGGAAGTGTATCAATGTGCCCCCCCCCCACATGCGTCTGTAGTGTGTGTGTGTGTGTGTGTGTGTTTGAAGTGTGTGTGTGTGTAGAGAAATGTTTGTAAGGAATCTACTCAGCGCGTTGGCTGGGGATCAAAGTGAACGTGTCAGTAAGCAGAAGCAGAGCTGCTGATGGAGAGAGTGCTGGAAACATCCAGCCAGTGTGTGGAGGGGCTGCACAGTAAACAGGCTGGAAACATCCAGCCAGTGTGTGGAGGGGCTGCACAGTAAACAGGCTGGAAACATCCAGCCAGTGTGTGGAGGGGCTGCACAGTAAACAGGCTGGAAACATCCAGCCAGTGTGTGGAGGGGCTGCACAGTAAACAGGCTGGAAACATCCAGCCAGTGTGTGGAGGGGCTGCACAGTAAACAGGCTGGAAACATCTAGCCAGTGTGTGGAGGGGCTGCACAGTAAACAGGCTGGAAACATCCAGCCAGTGTGTGGAGGGGCTGCACAGTAAACAGGCCAGCTCTGGCTCTGGCTCTGAAGGGAGAGACATCCACGATGACGCTCAGCAAGAGCCCCGGCGCCGCGGCAACGGCCAATCGAAACGTTGCGAGCCGCAGGCCCCCCCCCCCCCCCCCCCGGAGACGGTGTTCCAGTGCTGCGTTGGGGCGGCGGTGGCATGCGTGTCGCGTTGGGGGGGCGGCGGCGTGCGTGTCGCATGTCTTCACAAGTGGAGAAGTGTCGTCTGAAGTGTTTAGTGATATGAGCCGGGGGGGTTGGGGTAGCTTAGAGATCTGTCTGGTGGTGTGATTGCTGGAACAGATGGCCGCACGTTAAAGCTGGGTAAGCTGTGATGAGTCAGTGTCAGTGAGCTGCTCTTCTCTTCTGTTGAGCCACAGTTTCACAGCCAGCTCGCCCCTCTTGGCTGGAAAGGTCAGCATCGTCCCTCCCATGCACTGCAATCCAACGTCGCGGCCTTCAGCTTTTCAAGATTTCGTATGCTCTCTGTTGAGCATCAGTAACCTAGGCGACGGTGCGCATTATGGGATAGAGCTGTGGCGTGGCGGCGGGCCTCCTCTCTCGGGTGCCGAAGAGTTGTCGCTGGAGGCTGAAGCCTCGGGTCTTAAGCCTTCAATCACATGGCGTCTCATTATCTGGGACTGTGGTTTATGACTTGGGTGTAGATCCCATGTGATTTAGCCTACTTTATCTGATCCCATGAGATCTTGCCAGAGCCGCCCTCCCTGTCTTGCTCTCATGAAGACCCCCCCCCCCTTCCCAGGATGCCGGCGGACGTTTGCCGCAGATCTCTCTCCGGCTGAGATGACGTTTACGTTGTAAACACTGTTTATGTTGATGCTGTGAGGCTGCAGCTTGGCTGCTCTGTGGTTGCGCTGCATCCTCTTGCTTGACAGTCAAGCTGGTTCCTGGCTTCTCATGCTGATGACAGCTAGCTCCGGTTCAGGCCTCCCAGTCTGTGTTGGCTAGACCTTCCTCCTTCTAACCCGTACGGCTCACCGTCGCAGCGGGGTGAAAGAGGGCAGGCAAGTTTTGACACATTCTTGAAGCGCCTGCGGGCCTGAAGTGATTCCCATTCTGTCCATCCGCCCCTCGGTTGGTTCAACTGGTTTTTGAGCCATTGACGCCGAGAGGATGTTTAGCCAGTGGTATTGTTTCACCTGCATAAAGGGTATGTGTCACAACTTGTCAACTCTATCAAAGCCCAGACTGTGAGTGAGTCCGGGCTTTGAGCCTTGTGTCAGACAGGTGATTTCCCGATCCAAATCCAGTTTCTTTTGAATTCTTGATGCTTTTAATCGAAAATCAATAAACAAATGAATGAGTTGTTTTGGACGAGAAAAGACACATTTATGATTTGCTATTCATAAACATCCGACATTCCTTTTTAGTAACGTCCCATTTGCTCTCTGGCGTCATGTTTCCTGTGCTCTGATTGGTCGGTTTGCTTTGTCGTCGAAATCTCCTCGGTTGGACTGGTGTATTGATGCGGTTGATGGAGAGCCTAATGGGTGTCATCAGATATTAGAGCATGATAGATGGGAGGCAGAGAGAACAAAGTGTTTGTTGTCCTTGGGTGTGCCTGTCAGAGCTTCTCCTCCCACTCTGGACAGCCCTGCCTGCATTATCCAGCCCTGCATTATCCAGCCCTGCCTGCATTATCCAGCCCTGCCTGCGTTATCCAGCCCTGCCTGCACTATCCAGCCCTGCCTGCATTATCTAGTCCTGCCTGCGTCATCCAGCCCTGAATTATCTATCCCTGCGTTGTCTATTGCTGCATTATCCACCCCTGCCTGCGTTACCTAGCCCTGCATTATCCATCCTTGCGTTATCCAGCCCTGCATTATCCAGCCCTGGGTTATCCAGCCATGCGTTATCTTCTCTGATCAACACGGTCTGATCTCAATCTGATACGCTTGGGAGCTGGGGTCAACGCGCATCAGTTATGCACGAGTGTGTGTGTCTGTGTGTGTGCTTGTGTGCTTGTGTGCGTGTGCGTGCTTGTGTGCGCGCGTGTGTGTGTGTGTGCGTGTGTGTGTGTGTGTGTGTAGAAGCGTGTGCGTCTTGTGACTCTGTGCTCAGGCGATACGACGGCGGCTCTAAGCCTCTCTCATTAACATGGCCTAGCTCTCCTCTCCCTCCACCCTGGAGCACCTGGAGTGGCTCGTTCCTCCAGAGGGTAGAGCTGTGGCCCCTAGGCACCGTCACACTCCTCCTGGGCTGACGGCTCCTCCGGTGGGCCTCACTGCCGCTGGACACCAGGGTCTGCCCGCTGTACCCAGTTCCCCTGGAGAACAAGACCCACCTAACTATCTGAAATGTGAAAGGGCGTTTGAAGGTAGATGAGAGGTCACAGGTTCGAATCCCCCTGCAGTCGCTTTGGATGAAAGCTTCTTCGAAATGAACGTGTTGTGAAAGCTGCTACATCAACCAGGTGGTTTGCACTCTGACTGGTGTAGTGGGTGTTTTGAAGCATCCTTCCACTAGCAAATTTGATTGGATTTTTCTGCTTGCAATGTCACAGAGAACTTTACAGAAGCCCAGGTGATCCCCCCCCCCCCCGAACCCAGGCATCCTCACCCTAAACGTAGCTAAAATGTCTAAACAGCGAGTCAGCGCCCAAGTAGTAGCTCTATCTGGATGTCTCCCAAAGACAAGCAGAGAAGCTTCCAGGCTGGGTGACCTTAGTGGGTCAAGGCAGAGCTGGTATTAGCCTGCTAGTCTGTTTCTATCTGTGTCAGTGCCACGGCAGGGATATGAATCCAGAGAACTAGCTTGCGTCTCTCCCCTGCGTGCCCGATCGAGCATTCCTCCACTGAAGCTAGCCTAGCTAGCTAGCATTGTTCAGAACAGGTATTGTGAGCTTGTTCGTCTGCATGCTATACTGGGTCAGGGTACTGTGAGGTCAGATGTGAGAGACGTGTGTTTCCTGCACTGGCAATAACAGGAAGCCAGAGGATGGAAACTGTCTTTCTCTCCTTCTCTTTCCCTCTCTCTCTCTCGTCCTACTAAACCCACTTCTCCTTTTATAGTTTCTCTTATTTCCTGACGTAAGCACTTTAAGGACAAGTCTGGGATTTGGTGTCTGTGGCCTTTTATACACATTCTGGACACATTAAATAGGACATGTCACGTCCTCGGGCTCTTCCTCTATGCAATATAGGATCCTGTATTGGGACAGTTTAACGTAAGAAAAAGGGTTTCACAGTCACTGCAGTGAGAAGGTCACCTGTACTGAGGCCTGTGTGTGTGTGTCTGTGTCTGTGTGTGTGTGTGTGTGTGTGTGTGTGTGTGTTACAGGCCAGTCTGTCCATCTGGGGATGGGGGGGTCTTGGAGTCGTGCTTTTCCTCATCACGTTTGGACCCTTTGCTATATTTTATCTGGCCTTCTACATCTTCTGTTTCGTCGGAGGGTAAGTAGATGTGCCTGCATGTGGCTGTTCAGAGTCTGGCAGCGTGGGGGAGCCCTGATGATGTCAGCGTCCTGCTCCTCTCTGCAGGGGCTTCGCCGTCACGCTGTTGTACGGGAGGACCAACTCTGAGAAACACCTGGAGATGTGCGAACACTCTTACCTGCCGCCCACGCAAACAGGCATCCTAAAGGTATGACAACACACACACAGCCTTACCCACAACCAATCACAGACACATAGCCTTACCCACAACCAATCACAGACACATAGCCTTACCCACAACCAATCACAGACACATAGCCTTACCCACAATCAATCACAGACACATAGCCTTACCCACACACACGTACCCTATACACATTCACACACACACACAGTCATCATTTATTAAACTGAATGTGAGCTTGACCCCTGAACCTTCCTCCACTCCCTAAACACATACACACACGTACACACACACTCTTACACATATACACACATTCACACAAACACACACATTCACACACACACACACACACACACGTTTTCCCTCAGACGCTGGATGAGATGAAGTTGGATCAGAAGCCCATTAAGATCGACCGCAGGCTGACCGGCTCCAGCTTCATAGACGAGCCGCTGCAGCAGGTGAGACTAGCGCTATTCTGGCCCTGGTGCACACCCTGGGGTTGCCATGGGGACAAGCAGCCCCATCGACAGCCATGCTACATGGCTAAAGATTTATGTTCCCCTCTGGCATGGTCACTCAGCTGCAGAAGGGTCTAGCTGACCTTGCACTTAGGGTTTTTTAAGTGTCAGATGACTCGACCTTTTACATTGTTTCTTTCTAACTCTCTCTCTTCGTCTCTCTCTGTTTCTGTCTGTCTCTCTCCCTCGCTCGCTCTCTCTGTTTCTGTCTCGCTCTCTCTCCCTCGCTCTTTCTCTCTGTCTGTCAGTCTGTCTCTCACTCTCTCTCTCTGTCACTCTCTCTCTTTGCTGTATTTCAGTAACTTCTTCTTTTAAAAATAACAATGCACACTACAGCCTTTTGAGTTGCAAGTACGTGATTTATGGGTGCAGCTATGCGTAACACAGAGTAGAGCCCCTCCACCGCTCCTCCAGCCACGCGAGCTGCACTCTGTGGCCTCTCTGTCTCTCTGGCCTGCAGAATTCCTGTTCTCTTAGCGGGCCTGTTATGCAGGCTATTAGTTAAGAATGAGTTATGTGGTTCATATAGTTGCATCTGTGTGGAAACAGGAAATGGGATTAAGAAGATGGCCTGATTTGATTTGTGTGTATGTTCTCTTTATTCTGATTCCATATGGACTAGAATTTCTGCTCCTGTGCAATTATAATGTAGGTCATCTGTTCTTCTCTCTGTGTCTGGTCCAGGTCATCCAGTTTGCACTGAGGGACTATATCCAGTACTGGTACTACACTCTGAGCGAAGATGAGTCCTTCCTACTAGAGATCAGACAGACACTCCAGAACGCTCTCGTCCAGTTCTCCACACGGTATGATTCCTGTGCTGAACCCATGCACTTCCTGCATCGGACCCATGCACTTCCTGTGCTGAACCCATGCACTTCCTGCGTCGGACCCATGCACTTCTTGTGCTGGAACCATGCACTTCCTGTGCGGGAACCATGCACTTCCTGTGCTTGAACAACACCAAGACAATTCATATTATTCTGTAGTTGATTATTGAGGGACTGTATGGTTCATACTTATGGAGCGTGTTTAATTAACATGTTAATAGAACACACAGAGGCGTATATGAAAGCGTGTTGGTGATGTGTTGCCGGGTGTGTTCAGGTCCAAAGAGGTGGACTGGCAGCCTTACTTCACCACTCGTCTGGTGGATGACTTCGCCACGCACCTCCGAGTCTTCAGGAAGGCCCAGGACAGGCTGGGAGAGAGAGAGGACAACAAGCAGAGTACGGACACACGCACGCACGCACACTGATATGACAACAGACCATTTTTGCACATGGCGTCTCTAATATGAATTTAATCCAGTAGTTCATTAACTGTAAAGTTGTTGGAAGGTGGAGATGATATTGATGATATTGATGATGATGATGATGATGATGATGATGATGATGATGATGATGATGATGATGATGATGATGATGACGACGATGATGACGACGATGATGATGATAATCTCCACAGGAGATGTATCTGAAGAGCTGGTGGACTCGTTCTTCGAGGCAGAGGTGGAGATGGAGAGGAAGATCTGTCGAGATGTGGTGTGCACCTCTCACAAAGATGAGGAGGGTAAGAACACTCTCAAGACGCCACGACTACGCCCTCCTCTCAAGCGGGACTGTGTATCTACTGCTACAGGCCCAGAGAGTCATGTGTGAGTGTGTGCGTGTGTGTGTGTGTATGCGTATGCGTGTGCATGCACGGGTGTGTGTGTGCGTGTGCATGCGCGGGTGTGTGTGCAGGTTTCCTGAGGGACCTGTGTGAGGTGCTGCTGTATCTGTTACTACCTCCTGGAGACTTCCACAACAAGAACATGAGATACTTCCTCAGGGTGAGTGAGACAGTCACACATGCACGCAGTCACACACACACACGCAGTCACACACACACATGCAGTCACACACACACATGCAGTCACACACACACACGCAGTCACACACACGCACACAGTCACACACACGCACACAGTCACACACGCACGCAGTCACACACGCACACAGTCACACACACACACACGCACAAGCATGCAGTCAAAGATTCACTTCACTCACATTGACGTGGACTCATAATCTGCCCGGCTTACAGTAGATTTCAAAGATGCCTTTTAAGGGCAAAATTATCTTTTGAACAACATCCGATTTCGGAGGATTCTGTGGTTCTGTGTCTTCCAGATTGCGGCAATGTTCATTTAACGTTTTCTGCTGTGTGTGTGTGCGCGTGTGTGTGCATGTGGGTGTGTGTGTGTGTTTGTGTGTGTGCGTGTGTGTGGGTGGCAGGAGGTCCTGGCTCGAGGGGTGCTACTTCCTTTGATCAACCAGCTCAGCGACCCAGACTACATCAACCAGTTTGTGATCTGGATGGTGAGACCTCGTAGCAGTGCCCCATGCTAGCTCGAACCTCCGCGCAACGGAGCGCGCCGCTATCATGAAGCGCTGTTTGAAGCATCCGCTGACAAGCGTGTGTGTGTGCGTGTGCGCGTGTGTGTGTGTGTGTTGGGTACCTGCAGATCAGAGACTCAAGCTGCAACTACGAGGCCTTCATGAACATTCTGAAGTTGACAGACAGAGTGGCTGAACTGGAGGCAGTTAAAGACAAGGCCCTGGAAGAACTCCAGTACCTGCGCTCGCTCGACACAGCAGGAGACGGTACACACACACACACACAGACACACACACACAGACACACACACACAGACGCACACACACACACAGACGCACACACACGTGCAAACCCTTAACATGTGTGTGTGTGGAAGTGGGTAGCTACCTTTTATTGAACTCCTGTATACTGAAGATGTATCCTGTTTTGTCTTTGACTGTCCCTCAGACATCAATGTGATTAAGAATCAGATCAACAGTCTGCTGTTTGTGAAGAAGGTGTGTGAGACCAGGATTCAGAGGCTGCAGTCTGGCAAGGTGAGCCACCTTCTGGAGGGGTGTCATCCCAGGACTGAGTGTGCTGGGAGGGGGAGATTAGACACCACGTCCACCCACCTCGTTCTCTCTGCTTCTGACTTGCCAATCCCTCGTCTCCATCTCTTTATAATCCTGATTTCCTCTGTCTTTCTTTCTTTTTCTCTCAATCTCTCTCATTTTCTCCCTCCTTGCTGCTCTGCCCGTCACTCTTCCTTTTCCCTCTCTGTCTCTCTCTCTCTGTCTCTCTCTCTCTGTCTCTCTCTGTCTCTCTCTCTCTCTCTCTCTGTCTCTCTGTCTCTGTCTCTGTCTCTCTCTGTATCTCTCTGTCTCTCTCTCTCTCTCTGTCTCCCTGTCTCTGTCTCTCTGTCTCTCTCTCTGTCTGTAGGAGGTGGATGCCTTGAAGCTGGCGGCAAACTTTGGCAAGCTGTGCATCATACCTCTGGAGCACATCCTGGTGCACAACATCGCCCTGCAGTTCTTCATGGGTAAAACCTCAACACCTTACAGCTCGACATCTACCTCAACACCTCACAGCTCAACATCTACCTTAACACCTCCTTTAGTCTCCAAACATTTGCAGCACATGACCATCGTTTCTGCGTAAACCTCTGCGGTGGATATGGTGTTACAGAAACGAGGACTGCAAGACAACCGCTCCTCCTGACCCCCCCCTCTGACCTCTGATCCCTCCTCATCCATGCAGACTACATGCAGGCAGCGGGGGCCCAGGCGGAGCTCTTCTTCTGGCTGACAGTGGAGGGTTACCGGGTGACGGCTCAGCAGCAGCTGGAGGTGATGGAGGGTCTGCAGAAGGACAGCAGGAAGCAGGCGGGAGCCACCAAAGGCCTGCTGAAGGCGATTCGGGCTGGGGCGTGTTCGAGCAGTAACCTCTAATGGACAAAGACAGTAACAAAGGAAGCGAGTAAATCATCGGCAAAAACAACAGCGGAACCGTGGGGACCGGATGGGGAGGGGTTGCAGGAATTGGCCGGCGGACCAGCACGAGAAGCGCAAGGAGACGGGTAAGAGATAAGCAGAATATGGGGTAAGCAGCAATATAAAATAGATGAAGATACAGAAGGATGAATATATACAAAAAAAAAATATAGACTTTCAGAAGTTTCAAGATGATTAGTTAGTATTCTATCAAGCTCCCTGATGGGATTTCACCCCCCCTCCCCCTCACCAGGCCGCCCCCAGGGTGCAGGTGGACGAGGCCAGTGTGGTGAGGCTGGGGGAGAAGCTGCAGAAGGAAGACCCCACGCCAGAAATATTTGACGACATCCAAAGAAAGGTGTGTGTGGGATGCGGGTGTGGCTACCAGGGCTTTTAGAAAGTATGTTTTTTAAAGCTTCCAAAACCGTTTTTTCTAACCTTTAGAAGCATTTTTCAAACCTTTAGAAACATACTACAGCACACACCGAGAAATGTGGATTGCCTCCTTCGTTTGATCAGCCATGCTTATTCTGTACGTGTGTGTGTGTGTGTGTGCGTGCGTGCGCCAGGTGTACGACATGATGCTGCGTGACGAGAGGTACTACCCCTCCTTCAGACAGAGTCCTCTGTATGTCCGCATGCTGGCTGAGCTTGACATGCTGAAGGAGCCCAGCTACAGAGGCTCAGACGACGGAGACGGAGGTTAGTCTGTCTGTCTGTCGGTCTGTCTGTCTGTCTGCCTGTCTGTCTGTCTGTCTGTTTGTCTGTCTGTCTGTCTGCCTGCCTGACTGTCTCTGTCTGACTCTGTCTGCCTGTGCATGTGTTTCCGTATGCGTGTGTGCGTGCGCGCGCGTGTGTGTGTCTGTCTTAGTGTGTTTCTGTTAGTCTGTGTGTGTCTGTGTCTCTGTCTCTGTCTGTGTGTGTGACCTGAGTCTCTACAGTTTAACTGAGTCAGTGAGCGGAACTCACCCTTGTCCTCTTCCACAGAATCATTCAACGGTTCTCCGACAGGAAGCATCAACCTGGTGAGTCCTGTTCTCCTGAAGTTCCACGTCCCCTCGTTGCAGTGACAACCACTGACTCCTTGGTGGCTGGTGGCAGGTCTTCTGGCTGCCGATCGTGATCCTGCAGTCTAACTGTGACCTCCTGAAGCCTGCCGGAAGATACGCGACCATGTTGACTATGTGCAGTTCAGCTGTTGATTCACAAATCACCGGACGTTTCTCTTGTCTCTTGTCTCTTGTCTCAGTCTCTGGACGACCTGTCGAATTCCTGCCATGACGACACTATGCAGCTTCACGCCTTCATCTCGGACACAGGTACACACACACACACACACACACTGACACACGCACACTCACACACACACGTGCCAAGTGTACTTACTGACGCAGTTACATTCTGGTTCTGCACTGGTCGTCTCCAACATGGACGGTGCTTTGTGCTTGTGTAGTCGATGATTAAAGAAGCAAGCGTTGTGTCTGGAAAGTGTCCCCAAAGCATGTGACTGGAATTCTTTATCTTGCAGCCATGAAAACGGATTTATTTGGTAACTACACGGTACCTCATTGCGAAAGGGGTTCTCTCAGCTAATAAAAGGGGCTGTAATATAAAGAGTTGTCTGTATCTATGACCTCCTCCCAAACAACATCAGACCTGTCAGCGTCAATGTCACAACTTCTGCTGCTGCTTAGAAGACAACTTGGAGTTAGAATTCAAAGCACCAGCTAGATGTTTTCTCAGCAAGTATTGTTTCTCAGTGTGGATACATGGGGGGGGGGGGGGGGGGGAGCGCGATAGGGTGCCTGGGGACTGATTTGAGATCCTCATTAGCATACAGGATGTTGAACGTGCAGCGCTGACAGGTTGGGTGACAGACACTGCTGATGACCCCCTCTGGGTCATCTGGGCTGGCGAGGATGCAGGTGTCGCTCACGCCTAACACCTAACAGGGCTTGACGTCAGAGAAGTGTGTGTGTGTGTGTGTTTGTGTGTGCGGGGGTTACTGTGTCACGTACTCACCGCACACCCTCCCTGATAGCCCTCCCTCAGAGAAGCCCCCTCTCTCTCGTGCCATCAGCCCTTTAACCCTTTCACCTCTGCGGGGTACTGATCATCTCATGTTTCCATCACTTGTTATTTTTCCAGTTTTCTTTTGTCACTTCCTCACCTTTATGGTTTCTTCTTTTTCTCCCCTTCCTTTTCCACGTTCCTCCTTTTCCCTCCACGTTTCCTTCCTGTCTTGTTCCTCTCCCTCGCTTTCCCCCACATTCCTCCGCTCTCTCTTTTTCCTGGCTGAGTTTTCTCTCTTTTCTCATACCTTTTGGGGCTCTACCTTCCTCCTCCCATCCACCCCATTCTTTTTCTTTTTGCGCGAGGCGGGGGGTTGTTTTTGTGGCTCCTTCCTCCTCCGCCGAGGTCCAGCGGCGGCCCATCCTCCACTCCCTGCGCCCCCGCGCATCCCACCCCATCCTCCTAACTCCCTTCGCGTCCTGCCATCTGACTGTGGGCGCGAGATTTTCTTTTCTTCTTTTCCTTCCATCCACCCATCCCCACTGGGGTGGGGTCCCTCCCGGCCGGCGGTGGAGGTCCATCCACTCATCCTCGCGCTCCTCCCTCCCGCCCATTCCGACCCCATCGCTCCCACTCCCGTGGGTGTCCGCGCGCGTGTGCCATTCGCGAGCGAGCCCAGTCCTCTTCACTCGTCGGCGGTGCTCGCGTTGTTGTTCGGCGTTTGTCCATTCCTACTGTCGTTTCAAATGGGTCCTGCGCACTCGTTCACTCCCCTCTCCCCATCCACCCCATCTCTCACTCCCTCCCTCACCCTCTTTTCGACTCGTCATTTCCCTATCTTTCATCTGTCCTCGCCCGTCCTTGATCAGCCATCCACCCATCCTCCGACTCCTCCCTCCTTCCATCGGCACTGCGGTGGCAGTCCTCCTATCTTGCGCCGTGCGCGCGGCGCGGTCCATCCCCCCAGGTCCGGGTGGGTCCACTGCCTCCTCCCTCCCCCTTCCACTCTCACTCCCTTCCCTTTCTCCCCAGTCCAACTGGCCCATTCCTCCATCTCCCGTCCCTTTCCTCGCCATTCGGGCACCCCACCTCCACTCCCCCCTCCCCCATCCAGCCCCATCCTCGCATCTCCCTCCTCCTCCCATTCCGCACACCCATGGCGAGTGTAGCTTCCTCCTCTTCTGTCGTCAATCACTGTTGTTCCTCATAGTCCCTGTTCTGTTTCTCCCGCCCCTTCCGCTCACTCCTCACTCCTTTCCCTCCCCTCTTGTTTTCAAATCTCCTCCTCCTCCTCCGCGTCCTTCATCTTCCCTCCCTCCTCCCCTCTTCCCTCCCTCCCTCCTCCCCTCCCCTCCTGCCAGTCCGTGCATCTCAGTTAGGCTATGCTTCCTCCCCCTTATCTGCTTGGGCGCATGGTGTGTAATACCAGTGGGTAAAACTACGCCTGTACGCTCAATCAAGCGGGGGGTGGTGTTTCCGCCGCACCAAGAATTGGCAGCGAGGTACTGCGTGAAGACCTACCCCGCCGTTACGTGGGGCTGGACTTCCAGCGACGGACTTCCACATAGGAGTTTTCACGAACAGGTGTGTGCGGTGTGTGTGTTGTGTGTGTGGTGTTGTGTTAGGGTGTTGTGTGTGTTGCATGTGTGTTCAGGGTTTGATGGTATCGATCAATGTTGATGTTTCGTTTGTTTTCCTGCACCAGTTTGAGAACCTGACTTCTATCCTCAAACTTCCGGGGAAAAAGACTTTCAACAACATGGACCGAGACTTCTTGGAGAAGAGGAAAAAGGATCTCAACACATACCTACAGGTGTGTGTGTGTGCAGGTTATCTGTAAGGATTGCTTCACTCGTGGATTGTGACACACACCTTCACCAGTATGTGTGTGTGTGTGTTGTAGTTGCTGCTGAACCCAGAGATGGTGAAGGCCTGCCCTACTCTGGTGCCCTATGTGTATGATTTCCTGGAGAACAAGGCCTACAGCAAGGGCAAAGGAGATTTTGCACGCAAGGTAACACACACACTTACATATTCAGGAACTCCTCCATGAGCATTTCTAACACAGTGCTCGATGTTTGAGAAAACTGTTTCCTCCCTTGTGTGTGTCTATATTTTTAACCTCCTCTCGCACTCACACTTTCACACACACACACACACACACACACACTCACACTTTCACACACACACACACACACCCACACACCCCCTCCACTAGATGGACACGTTTGTGAACCCGCTGCGTAGCTCCATGAGGAACGTGTCCCAGGCTGTCAAAGCTCTCCCTGACAGCCTGGCTGAGGGGATGAACAAGGTGTCAGACAACATGGGCCGCATGTCAGAAAGGCTGGGCCAGGACATCAAACAGTCCGTATTCAAGGTAGCCGCCTCCTCTAGTTACCTCCGCTAGTTACCACCGCTAGTTACCTCCGCTAGCTGCCTCTGCTAGTCACCTAGTTACATCTGCTAGTTACATCTGCTAGCCCCCTCCGCAAGTTAGCTCCACTAGTTACCACCGCTAGTTACCTCCGCTAGCTGCCTCTGCTAGTCACCTAGTTACATCTGCTAGTTACATCTGCTAGTTACATCTGCTAGTTACATCTGCTAGCCGCCTCCGCTAGTTAGCTCCACTAGTTACCTCTGCTAGTTAGCTCCCTTAGCCGCCTCTGCTAGTCAACTAGTTGCCTCCGCTAGTTACCTCTGCTAGCTGCCTCTGCTAGTCACCTAGTTATGTCCGCTAGTTACATCTGTTAGCCACTAGTTACCTCCATTAGCCGCCTCGGTGCCACGGCTAATGTTCTGCAGGCCCGAACTCGGTCACTTGCTCTCTGACTGACCTGATGTTTGACGTTGCTCCTAGGTGCCTCCGATGATGCCCAAGTCTGACATCGACCCAGAACACTGCCGAGTGTCTGCCCAGCTGGATGATAACGTGAGTGTGTGTGAGAGTGTGTGTGAGAGTGTGTGTGAGAGTGTGTGTGTGAGAGAGAGTGTGTGTGCGAGCGTGTGTGTGAGTGTGTGTGAGAATGTGTGTGAGAGTGTGTGTGAGAGTGTGTGTGTGTGTGGCCAGGGCTCGATTCCAGCCTGGGGCCTTTTCCTGCATGTCCTCTCCTCTTTCTGCTTGACTGTCTCTCTCTGCTGTCTCTGAATTCAATCTGGAAAGTAGAGTGTAGCTCATTTTAGTGTGCGTGTGTGTGCGCGTGTGCACAGGTGGACGATAACATCCCCCTGCGTGTGATGCTGCTGCTGATGGATGAAGTGTTCGACCTGAAGGAGAGGAACCAGTGGTTACGCAGGAACATCAAGAACCTCCTGCAGCAGCTCATCAGAGCCACCTATGGAGACACCATCAACAGGTACCACACACACGTTACACACACACACGTTACATACACACGTTACATACACACGTTACACACACACGTTACACGCACGAACGTTACACACACACATATACATACACACACGTAACACACACACATGCACACACGCGTTACACACACACACGTCACACAATCTCTAACATTTCTGTGTGGTGGTTCTGTAGGAAAATCGTGGACCATGTCGACTACATGACTTCTCCAGAGCAGGTGGCAGACTACGTCAAGAAGTTCAGGTAACCCCTCTCCCTACACTTTGACGTATTCTGCCTCACGATTGGTCAGGGAATCTGTCCGTAACTGTCAGCCGGCCTATCCGTGTTCAGGGATTCCTACTGGCCCAATGGTATCCTGGCTGAGACTCTGCCTCGCCGGGACAAGAGCATCCGCATGAGAACACGAGTTGCTGCCAAGACCAACCTCCTGGGGATCATGCCAGGTAACAGACACACATACACACACACACACACACACACACATACACACACCCTCACATTCAGGGTTTACGAGTGAAACTGTTTAGCCTCAGAACTTATATGTGCTGTGGTTCATACTAGCCTATACTAGCCTATCTATCCCTGCTTGACTTACTGGGCTCAGGATAACCTCACTGACCTGCTTATCTGTGCTTTGGCCCAGGTTAACATCAGACACAACCCTCACCTCTTGGCTTAACCTGAGGTTACACAAGCTAAGTCTTGTAGGATGTGTGGAAAACCTAAATATGACTTGCTCTCCTTTTGGACTTTCCCTTCCCTCCCTCCCTTGCTCTCTCTCACTCCCTTTTGCTCTCTCCCTCCCTCCCTCCGCCCCCCCTCCTCCTCACCAGACGAGCTAAAGCACATCATCGGAGCAGACACCACCCGCAAGGGCATCCTCCGCGTCTTCGACATGTTCCAGCACCAGCCCATGAACCGCCGGCTGGTCTACGTGTTCCTGGAGGGCTTCCTAGAGACCATGTTCCCTCAGTACAAGTTCCCCGAGCTGTTTGTCAAGCTTCACTCCCGCTCGCCCCGCACGCACAGATACTCGCAGAAACAAAAAGCCTGCTTCAAGAGGTGACAGGAGGAAAGGGACAGCGCGCCCGCGCTCCCTCGCGCACCGCACTCCCTCACGCACCGCGCTCCCCCTGACGCACCGCGCTCCCTCGCGCACCGCCCGCCCTCCGCGGCTGAGGTGAGGCGTGCGCTGGTGGTACGCAACGGTGAGGCGAAGAGTGCCTGTGCGAGGGAACACGATTAAGTCTGCGTCCTTCCTACGAACGGGATATCACTGCTCCCTTCCCTGCCAGGTTAGCCTAGCTAACAAGATCTCTGTCAAGAGTTCCTCCCTCCTCTCACCAACACAGGAACATCACCTCCCCCCTCCCTCCCCCCTCTTTATTCGTGCCACCAAGAGACTACATGTAGCTGGCGATTACGGGAGGAGAACATGTTTATTTCAATCCTTTTTTTTTTTCCCCTGTTTTCTTTTGAGTTTTCGTTGGAAGATGATTGTTTTTATTTGACGTGTGCAGTCATCCCAGAGCGGACTGCAGACACCTTATGTATGCTTTTAACCTGCAGGTGTAGAGCTAGCGTGGGGGTACGAGCCATGCTCCCCCCCTCCCCCTCTTCACGCCTTACCCCCTCACACCCCTCCTCCCCCGCCCCTCTCTGCTTCTGGCTCCTGAGTAGCTGTGTAGAGCCGTTTGGATGCTGTTTCCTTTTATTGCACCTAACTTCAATGTCTTCAAACCAACCCAAGGCCCAGTCATCGTCTTCGGTCACACTTTTCTCAAATGTTACCAGTGTATGAACACAGTGTCATGGTAAACGTATTGATATTACCAAATTTGTCTGTAGCTGTAGGTCAAGTGTTTCTCACGATGCCAGATGGCAGAAACGGGGCTGTTCAGATGAATTATCCTGAAGATTCTTTGTCCCCTGATGCAAGGCCTTTATCATGATGTTCCAAGAGGGATTCTGAATTTGGTTTTTGCTGTTCTTGGGGGTCTTTTGTGTGTATGTGTGTGTGTGTATGTGTGTGTGTGTGTTTGTGTGTGTGTGGTTCTTATTTTATTTGTCTGAGAAGTGACATCACCTACGCTTAACCTAACCCTTGTAGGATAGGCGAAGCCACACCCATTTTTAACGCTACTGTCGTAACCCTGACAACCAAAGCTCCAGCTGTTCTCTGTATGTGTTTGTATGTATGATGTGGAGACACTGACAGCATAACTGTGCTTCATGTTGATTATCATGTGGACAGACAAACGACACGCTCTAGAAGGAGAGCACACAGATCAGGATGACCTGTGTGTTAGAGAACTCTGGCTGTCTAAACACACACAGCTATGCTGCAAAGAATGTTCTGGTCTATGGTGTGTTCCTTTATTCTGAATGAGAAGGTGTGTGTGTGTGGGCATGCGAGCGTGTGTACGCACACGCGAGCGTGTGTACGCACGTGTGTGTGTGTGTGTGTGTGTGTGTGTGCGTTAGCACTTAGATACAATCCTCCTCAGTCAGAAACTGTGCCAGTGGAAGTGAGAACCAGCCTTAATATTCCAGACCAAGACACGCGTGCTAGAAGAAGCTCTTCTTACACACCACTGCATCACAGAAAGGAAAACACACATGGAGATATAGCCCTAGTTAATCACTTTTCATTTTGTGCAATATTTTTTCTTTAATGCATGTATATTCAAATCATTGTATATTGAAGAAAAAAAACAACAAAAAAAACATGTCAAATCTGTTTTAAGAAATTACACAAAAATCGAGCATTTTCTCTAAGAACACCCCCCAAAACAAACTAAGATAATGTGCTGATCCTAACATGGTACATTCCGTTGATGTAAAGTCCAGTGTTTGTTTGTTTTTTGTTTAGGTTTTTTTTTTTTTTTTTTTTACAGACTTGTTTTATAAGTCTTGTTTCCACTCCTGGTGAATCTGAGCTCTAACTGTCGACTCAGTTGTAGCAAGAGAGTTCTGAGCTGGTAGACTGAAGACCTGAGAGGCCGTTGATCTAACGTTCACTCCCTGAACAAGCTGAACTTGTTGGTTCAGCGACAGTAAATGGGCTTATGTATACAAACCTGTTCTCTTGTGCAATTCTCCGTTTCTGACGTGTGAACTGATACCAGGATGGAGAGAACCACCTCCTGACCAATAGCATCACAGGAAAGCTGTCCCGTGACCAATAGAATCACTGCTGAAGAGCACTTACCGGAGAGTGACTGTGGGAGAGCCGTCCTATTGGCCGAACAGAGCTCCATTCTGCTGCTGCCATTGGATGGAACTGTCCCTTGTCTGCTGTGATTGGCTTGCACTGAGCAGGACTGGGGGTGGGGGGGGGGGGGTGGGGTTCTGATTAGCTAAATGAGGACATGAACTCTGACCTCGATGCTAATAAAAGGGAGGAGGATGTTTGTCACTGAACTGGAAGAGATGACAAGGTGACTGCCTCAAGGCATGGTCTCATGGCGCCATGTACGATGGCTTGTCAGGTTTCTTTATTTTACATCCCCAGTACATATGAATCTATGAAAATGAAATATTGTGCATATCGGTGTACAGTGTGTATCAATAGTGTGCCTAAATGTACTGTCAACTCTATTTTCATATTTTTCTTTAACAAAACGACGAGAAAAAGAAAAGAATCAATCAGAATGTCACTGTCATTTTATGCGACTTCAAAAAGACTTTTAGGGTGTTTTTGCATCATGCTTATCAACTCTTACTTTGGAGCTTCTACGCTCAGAACAGTATAACACTAAAAATAAAACAGTAATTCAGACTAACTGACCAGTGTGTGTGTGTGAGTGGTATGTAACTTCCACATCTGAGGATTGACCTACTGCATAGTCCTGCCAGTTGCTCTAGCCAGGTACATTTCATAATGGAGATAGACGATCTATTTTGGTCCAGTGACTTGTATTTGTTTGAGAGAGTCTTCCCTGTCCGTCTCGACACGCTCTTCATTGTCTCTGTCTCACACCTGTGGAACGAGTGCTGCTCTTGCGCACATACCAGTGGAGTTAGTGGGATATTTTGCCACAAGCTTAGAGAGGCTAAGGGGATATTTGGGACTTACACACACATTCACACCTCTCTCTCTCTCTCTCTCTCTCTCGCCCTGGCTCTTACCTTCTCTATCTCTCTCGCTCTCTCTCTCTTGCTCTCTCTATCACACACACAAGTACACGCGTGGGCACGTGACTGTCCAGAGATAGCTTCAACTATAAATAAACTATGGTGTGAAAACACCACTTTGCAGATTAATCTTCGGTGCCGGACGACTCTCATCCTGTTTAAAGCTTGACATGGGATTGAAATGTGATGATTGCAAGGCTGAAAACGTCACCTCAGTCAACACACCTGTCTACTAGCTACACCTGACTTGATTACGTTTTGTTACTATTTGAGATATCCTTGTCAACCGTTAATCCTGAACCCAACCCACAGGCTCTGATGCTATTAAATGTCTGCTAAATGGGTGAGCTTTTCATCCTAAGTACATCAAAGGTACCTGCCTACGTGATAACCTGCCGCTTGGTGGCGTTATTGCGCTTTCCGTAAAACTACACAACTTTTAAAAATGTGCGCTTCGGTCCTATCACTGAGACATTTAAAGCTATCATTGAGGCTTACAGATGTTTCTTTCCAACTCGATGTTTAACACGTTGTAAATAGACACACGGACATCCTAATTTTAACAGTTGATTTTTTAGGCTCGACTAACCACGGTCTCGATTGCTACGGGATGGAATTGCTCCAGAGCCAATCAGGGGTCTCGTAACTGCTCGCGTATGTGTGGCGGTAATGTTGTGGATTTTGTTGCCTCCTGTGTTTGCCAGGGAGGAAAGGAGAGACTTGGGACCAGTTTCAGCGGAGTAGCTCTGCTGGCTAGCGATCCCGGCCCGGTGCACTGTGCCAAACTGTCGCGGTCTTGAGACACTTCACCGGGCGGAACATGGTGGTTCTAAAGATCCGAGACCAGGTGAGTTGCTAATACTAGCACGCGACTTGCTGGCTAACTGAGAACTAGCTTGCAAACTATTACTAGCTGGCTTAGTGTAGCTCGCTAACGTTAGCTAGCTTGGCTGGACACAGCTAGCTAGAGAAGGGCAGGTATTGACAGTCATGTAGTTATTTAAGGAACTAACTTGCTGGATAATTAGCAGAGTTTGGTTGATTAGCCGCGAGCTACTTGGTCAGCAAACTCCAAGTGAGGCTTGCCTTGGTGTCAAAAACGTTGATGGAAGCAAGTTAGCATGCTTGCTATTAGCCACTAACTGGACAACACGCTAGTAATTGCGTGCATTTTGATGTTGAAACAGATTTGGGAAAGTTGCAGTGTACTTGTATAGTTTGTTCGTGTTTGGAGCTGTAAAGCTCACGGATTGTTTCTTAACCTGTTGATCTTGTCCCCTTTGCGGTGTTCGAGCAACTAGATTCACTAGACAACTCGATTATTGACATGGTAATTGGTTCATTATATATTGTGGTGGGAATTGTAGCAGTGTAGTTAATGAATCGCGTTGAGAGGTGATTGCGAGGGGAGTCTCCAACAGTTTGTCCATAGTGAAACTGTATCTAGTCAGCGACTTTCTCCGGCTTCTACAGTGTCAGGCTTCATTCAACAGCAACAGGTGAGGCTGTCAACATCTCTCCCCCCATGTGGAATGACTCGGCTTATTTCGGCACTCCTTCTGGGTGCTAAGTTGATCAGTATTTAACTTTTTTTTCTAATCTAACTGCATTTTCTTTGTCTGACCTTTTGAATAACAACTATATTTTTAAAGCTTAACCTTCATAATACATTGATTTATGGATGATATTGTGTTTATAGTGACAACAGCTGTGGTCGGTTGAAGTACACTCCTTCGTCATAAGTCAGGCCTCCAAGTTTAGTGTGACAAACGCACGTGTGCGCACACACTGGCCTGTGCAGCGCTGTCACATGCAGGGATATGCCTAAATACATATTGGCTACGGGATTGTCCCGTTTAACGGAAAGAGGGGTTCGTTGAGATGCGATCGTCTGTATTGTTTTACGGTGTCGCTCATTGACAGAACTAGACGAGGAGACCAAAATAGCCACTATCAACGGAAGCTTTAGCAAAGGAGGCGCAAGCGTGTCAGTGTTTTGTGGATCAAGAGGAGGTGGGAGGAGGCAGTGTATAATTAGATGTAGCTACTTTTCTCGCCACTAGAGGGAGTCTGATAACCACATATAGGCTTAAGCAGCAGTTGCGCCTGGTGAGTCACTGCACTAGAAGTCTTCTAAACCCTTTTCGCCATCTCACTCTTTCTCTCTCTTCTGCTTAAAGATATTGTGCTTTTTAGGACAGCCGAGCACAATAAATTGTTCGAAATATGTCTTTGTTCTCCATGTAATCTTTGAGTCGCTAAAGAGGTGGGCAGAGGGAAAGTATTATATAATAATTGAGCCTTTTGTTTTTTGCCTGTGGCAACTTATTTGATGAATAGACTTTGAATCAGATCGAACAATGCAGACCTAAGTTGTAGACACATTTCCCAATTACAGACACTTGAACCCTAACCAAGTTTCTAAATGAATATGAATAACCTTCCCTTTCAAACTTGCCTTCATGTAGCTGCATACCAGAGCTGCGTGTCTCAATATCAGGAACATGGGGTCAAGTTACATGCATTACACCCAATGGGTAGGGTTAGAGCAAGGGTCATGGTAGTCCCGCGGGAAGTGTGTGCGTGCGTGCGTGCGCGCGCGTGCGTGCGTGTGTGTAAATGTTCTCCCCCTTGTTTTTAGTTCCCCTGATGCAGTAGTGTATTGTGTGGTTGTCCTACTCAGCAGAAACACAGCAGGTATTTTAAGCCCACTGCCTAAAAGCCTCCATGTTGAACACTCGTCTGTCCAGAACTGAACACTGCTTTATTCAATTACTCTCTCATAACATGCATTAAGTCGTGTGTTGTGTGGTGTATGCTGAAGGAATCCATTTGGTTGGTGGTACTGGGATGGTAGGAGAAGCATGTTTACCCAATGTATCATTACCTTCAAGACACTTCCCATACACATAAACTTCCTATCCTGGAAACAGATGCTGCGGTTGGGGGTGGAGCTAAAAATGGGCTCCAGCAATTGGCCTGCCATATACAGATTGAAGCTTTTGGTTTTGAATTTACTGTTCTTTCTCTCTCTCTGTCTTTCTCTCTTTCATTCACCCTTTTCATCTCTCTTTCTCTCTCCTCTCTTTAATTTTCTCTTTCTGTCTCTCTCTCCCTTTTTTTGCTCAGTTCTCTCTCCCCCTCCTCCCTGCCCCTCCTCCCTGCCCCTCCTCCCTGCCCCTTCTCCCTACCCCTCCTCCCTCTCTGTCTCTAACTCTCCTGCCTCCTCCCGTCTCCAGCCCTGTCCCTCCTCCCTGCCCCTCCTCAGCTCTCCCCCCCTGTACCCTCCTCCTCATCGGTTCTCCTAACTGCTCCTCCTCCCTCTGTCTACAGCCCTGTCCCACCTCCCTGTCCCTCCCCCTCTGTCTCCAGCCAGGTCCCTCCTCCCTGTCCCTCCTCCCTCTGTATCCAGCCAGGTCCCCAGGCCCTGCTGTGTCTTGCATATGAAGGGGGATTGGGACACACTGCTCTTGTTAGCTGGCCTGGCATTCCTTTGCCTCGTTTGTTCCAGTTTTTTAATGAGGATCTTGGGAACTCTTGAAGCTATGCCATCAATCCTCCAGTGGGAGACAGACAGTATCTGCCAGACACACGCACGCACATACACACGCACACACACTGGCATAATCTTCTCTAAGTTCTAGAAGAGTATGGGTGTTTGGTTGTACGCTGTGTTTCTCAGAGTACTGCGATGACCCTGGTCTGGTTAGCAGAAATCCCACCTGCTATTGATGCCTTTCTTCATCCTTCCACCTGTCTTTTCTTAGCTGTTTTTTGGAGGATGACTTTCCAGAATGTTCCAACGCACCGTTGGCTTAGCTGCCTTTAGACGGCAGCGAGGACGATGCTTTCTGAAAGGTCAGCATGTTCACCCTCAAAGGCTAACGTAGCTCACTGAAGCAGTGTAGACCACGGCGGCTCATCTTAGACCATTAGAGACCTTCCATGACTGGACAAATGACCTTGTGTCTACTGCTGACTCTTGATGGTGCTGAGCTAGGCTCTCTCTGTCTCAACCTCTCTCTCTACCTATCTCTCTACCTCTCTCTCTCTCTACCTCTCTCTCTCTCTACCTCTCTCTCGCTCGCTACCTCTCTCACTCTGCTCTGCCTCTCTCACCTTCTCACTCGTTCTCTCTCTCTACCTCTCTCTACCTCTCTGCCTCTCTCACTCGTTCTCTCTCTGTCTCTCGCTCTCTCTACCTCTCTCATGCTCTCGCTCTCTCTAGCTCTCTCTCCATCTCTTTACCTCTCTCTCCGCTGTTGTCCTCTCCTTGCCCCATCCCTGCCTACCAATATTGTGCTTCATATTTCTCCTCTGTATGCACTCTGTCTATTAACTATGCATCCCTCTCAGTCCCTCCATCATGCCCTCTCTTCCTCCCCTCCCCTTTCCTCTCTATGACGTTTCCACCCCTGACGCTCTCAATACAGCTCTCACCTCCTTAGTTAACTGTACTCCTATAAACTCCTCTCGCTCTCTCTTGCTTTCTCTCTCTCTCGCTTGCTCTCTTTCTCTTTCGCTTCCTCTCCCTTGCTCGCTCCCTCCCCCTTTTTTTCTCCCTCCCTCTCTCTCTCTCTCTCTCTGTGTCTCTCTCTCTGTGTCTCTCTCTCTCTCTGTCTCTCTCATCAGCCTTCCCATAAAGAGCAACACTCATTGTAGAATTGTCCACGCTAGTCACAGGGTCGCGTGTGTGTTTTTCCGAGTGCGCTTGCATGCGTGTCCCTGCGCATGTGTGTGTTTGGCTGCACCGCGGCAGCGAGGATATGTAGCTTCCTGTAGGCAAGCCTGCCTGGATCATTCTGCCGCATGTTGCTACCGCTACCATTGCGCTAAAGAATTCCCTGCTGCTGTGTGTGTGTGTGTGTCAGAGAGAGGGAGAGACAGAGAGAGAGAGAGGGAGAGGGAGACGGGGGAGGTGCCATGTAGCACAGCAACACTGGAGGACAGTGGGAGGACATTAGCTTGCTTTCACACCGGATTATAACTCAGGAGCTGCAGTGTGTGGAAGACGTCGGTAGCTGTGTGAGTGAGTGTGTGCATGTGTGTGTTTGTGTGCGTGCGCGCGTGTGTGTGTTAGAGGGAGGACAGCGTGTCTTCTCTTCTTGAAGCAATGGTGTTCCAGGATTGTGCTTGTATGTGAGGTGTTGCGCGCGTGTGCGTGTGGACAAGCCCGCACCGTGTGTGTGTTTGTGTTCCTGATGCGGTCGGAGCGTGCGAGCCGTGTGTGTATCGTGGTGCTGGAGGAGGTGGAGGAGGACGAGCCCCCACCTCCGCCAAAAACCTCCCTGGACCGCAGATCCCATCATGCACCACGCAGAGCTCCCACACAGGAAGACAAGGTGAGATACGCTTTCTGTTTTGATTCTGCGGACGTTCAGCTAAGGTTTCTCACTGGTTTGCTTGGCTGCGGCTTATATGCCTAGGCCCAGCGCCTTGTACCGCGGCTAGCGCAGGCGCTGGAAATAACCTTCTGTTAGACTTGTCTTAGAACATTGCCCGGCGTGTTGGGGTTCCATTTGAGCTGAACGTTTCTCCTGGGCGTTCGTGCTAGCCCTGTGAAGTATGCCGTCAGACAATACAGTGCACATTACTGATAAGCCGCGCTGCTCAAGATAGCAGCAATGCAATCACATATAGCCCCGTCTAGACGAGCTGAGAAGATCGCCATGGTGACTGTCAGCCGGGTTTTACAGCCTCTTGTCTCTAGATAGAGAGGGAGATAGAGAGGGAGAGAGAGATAGAGAGGGAGAGGGGGAGAGAGAGAGAGAGAGAGACACCAAGGTCTAGCAGGGTCACCATGACAGGATTCGTGTTGTTGGTTCATGTCTCCCCTGTGTATCCTGCCATAGTTCTCAGTTATTAGCTTGTAACAGGCCAGAGACAGATGCAGACATGCTCTGATGTTCCAGTTCTTCCAGGAGAGCTTGGGGCAGGAGCAGGGGACTGGGAGAGGCTGGGAGACTGCTGGGAGCGCTGCTGCGGTCTGAATGGAATAGCTCTTATCTATCTTTACACCTCTCCGCCCTCCCACTGGGACGTAGTGTGTGAGTGTGGAAAAGATCGGCCTCGTCACTTTCAGCAGCCTGGAGGTGTGTGTGCGTGTGTGCGTGCGTGCGTGTCAGTATGGCATATTGTTTACAAACTGCAATCCATTTCAAGCGCACACACATACCCACACGCACACGCACCCACAACCACACATCTGCCCACACACACACACACACCCATACACCCGCCCACACACATGCGCGCACACACCCACATGGAGAAACACACCCACATCTCATCTTTGCCCTTCATTAGCATGGCCCAGTGAGGGCAGCTTGGCAGTGGAGCTTGTCAGTAGCCTTCAGAGAGCCACAGTTCATCCCCACACCTACACTCTGCCCTGTCATCACTGACCATCATCACTGACCACATCCGGACCAGCGGGTACAGCATCACAGGAGATGATTCTGTCTGTCTGTCTGTCTGTCTGTCTGTCTGTCTGTCTGTCTCCCCTCCCATGCCCCCCCATCTCTACCTCCCTATTCTCTCCCTCCCTGTCTCCCCTGTCTCTCTCCCTCTCAGATTTTCTCTCTGTCTCCCACCCTCCCCTTTGTCTCTCCCTCCCTATCTCTCTCTTTCTCCCTCTCTCCCCTGTCTCTCTCTTTCTCCCCTGTCACTCTCCCTCCCCCTTTCTCTCCGTCTCCCTCCCGCCCTGTCTATCTCCCTCCCCTGTCTCTCGCTGCCTCTCTCTGTCCTGTTACATAATTTCCCATTCCTTTGGCAGATATTTGCTCCATGTGAACCCAGCCTGGTTGCTGGTGTTTGCTTGCTTTAGCACATAGGGACCAGGTGTGAGTTAGGAGGTGTGTGTTTGGCTGAGGGCAGACTAGTGTTTTCTCCTGTTGCCCTGCAGCTGTTACCGCTGACAAAATCTGTGGTTAAACGCGAGGCCACACCTGCTGTGTTTTACTACACCTCTGTGACTTATGACCTCTCTCTTCTCCCTTGGCTTTGTTTCCCGCTCTCCCTCTCTTTCCCCTCTTTCTCTCTTTCTCCCAATTCCTCACCCTCTCTCTCTCTCTCTCTCTTGCTCTCACTCTTTCTCACTCTCTCTCTCCCCATCTCTCCTCCTCTCTGCTTGTAGCCGTCTCTGCTGAAAGCCATCTTCAACGTGGACCCAGATGAAGTCCGCTCGCTCATATTCAAGAAAGAAGATGTCAACGTGCAGGTACACACACATGCACGCTCTCACACACACATACACAATCCCTCTCTCACACACACATACACAATCCCTCTCTCTCACACACACACACACACAGTGTTCCGTCTCTATCTAACAGCCCCTCTCAGTGAGTCACGCATCATAGTCACTGGGGGCAAGGCAGGGGTAGTAACCTCAGCCAACCAGGCAGACATTGATTTGGGTACCTATTGATTGACTGGCTGTCTGAAAGTGCTTTCTGACACAGTGACTCCACCTCTCCTCTCTGGTTGGTAATATAGACAGTAGTGTCTACCCTTGTTCAAGTGCTTTAAACACCATCTAATGGTTTATGTTTGGGCACAGCCCTCCTCGCTGCTCCTGTCACATCAGCTCACACCCCCTCTCTCTCCTTATCACCCTCCCTGTCTCTCTCTCTCTCCTCCATCACTCTCCCTGTCTCTCTCTCTCCCTTCATCCATCTGTCTCCCTGTCCTCCGGTCCCCGCCCCGCCTCACCCCCCCCCCCCCCTCTCCTCCGCTGCTTGGGGGGGGGGGGGAGGCAGGAGAGGACAATGGATGGATAGTCTCACTGAATGAGGGAGACGGAGTGATCTCTCTTTTCCAAAAAGCCATTTGAACGCTTAGTTTGTTCCGCAGATGAAACGATTGAAAGGAACAGAGAGTTGAGCTGTGGTTAGACAGCGGGGGTGGAGGGCGCAGGCATTACAAAGAGCCAGCCCAGATTCACGAGCTCGCAGAGGCGTGGAGAGACAGCAGAGATGGAGGGAGCGAGAGAGGAGGAGTGAAAGGATGATGAAGAGATGGTCTCTCCCCTCTCTGTCTCGTGTTGTCTGTGGTTCCACCGACGTGGCGTGGCCAATCGATGTGTGGTTTAGTACATTCATTCATCTCTCTGAATGTTACAGGAAGAGGCCTGCTTGCATTGCGACCAGTGAGAAGCGATGGGTGTTAAGTGTGTGTGTGTGTCCCTCCAGGACAACGAGAAGCGGACCCCCCTGCACGCTGCTGCCTACCTTGGAGATGCTGAGATCATTGAGCTGCTCATCTTATCAGGTGACTCTGCTAACCACTCTCGCTTTCTAACAACTCTCCTCAGACTCCCCCCAGTGTTCGACCTCTGACCCCCCAGAACGTTTGGGCAGGTGACTGGATGTGAGCTGTTGATCTTAGCAGGCGATAAAGGAGGTCTTAGTGGTAGCTGTTGCTCAGCAACGTGATAGGACGATGGCAGGTGCAGCATGGCTATTTAAACCCCCGCCCCCCCCCAGCAGCCTCAAACCTTGTGGGGCATTTTCCCTCGGCTCCAGGACTCCTGGGACCACCCCCCTAGCCCCCCCTCCGCCGCCGCCCCCCCCCGGGCCCATTCAGAGTTTCTGACATGCCGGTGGCCACATATTTATTCAGTTTGTCCCCATAACCCCCCCTCATCTTTTTCTCTCTCCCTCCCTCTCTCTCCCTCTCTCTCCTCCCTCTCTCCCTCCCTCCCCCCTCTCTCTCTCCACCAGGAGCCAGGGTAAATGCCAAAGACAACAAATGGTTGACTCCTCTACACCGAGCGGTAGCTTCAGGCAGTGAGGTACCCCACACATGGTCACACCCACATGGACTTACACATTCACACTCACTCATTCACACTCACTCATTCACTCTCACACATTCTCACACAAAATTGACTAGAAAATGCACCCAATAAGACAGTGCCCCCCCCCTCCCCCAGGACGCGGTGTCGATGCTCCTGAAGCACAGCGCGGACGTCAACGCCCGCGACAAGAACTGGCAGACGCCACTCCATGTCGCCGGCAGCAACAAGGCGGTGCGCTGCGCCGAGGCGCTTGTCCCGTTGCTGAGCAACGTCAACGTGTCAGACCGGGCGGGGCGCACCGCCCTGCACCACGCTGCCTTCAGCGGACACCTTGAGGTACACACACATACACACACACACACACTCTGTAGAATCTGGTATGTAACTGTGTGATATTACATAGCTATGTATTGTGTGTGTCTTAGATGGTGAAGCTGCTTCTGTCCAGAGGAGCTAACATCAACGCGTTTGATAAGAAAGACAGGAGAGCTGTCCACTGGGCAGCGTACATGGGTGAGAGCAGCACACTCTCACACACACTCATATCTACCCTGCTGGAAGAGAGAGCATCTCACAGGTAGCCCTCCCTCTGTCTCACTCCATCTGTCTCTCTCCATCTGTTTCTCTCCCCTGTTCCTTCCCTCCTTGCCTCCCTCTCTTCCCCTCCCCCTCGCTCCTCCCCCTGCCCTCCTCTTCCCTCCCCCAGGTCACCTGGAGGTACTGAGGCTGTTGGTGTCTAGCGGGGCAGAGTTGAACTGTAAGGACAAGAAGAACTACACCCCGCTGCACACTGCTGCCTCTAGTGGCATGGCCAGCACGGTGCAGTATCTGCTCAGCCTGGGCGTGCAGGTACACACACACACACACACACACACACGCATGTATATTCATACACACTCGCATGCACAAGGTGTATCGTTTTTCTCTTTCACAGGTTGACATGTACGTTAACGCATTTACACTCCAACCTCTCGCGCTCCCTCTCTCTCTTTTTCCTCCCTTCTCCCTCTCTCTCTCCCCTCCTCCTTCTCTATCTCTCTCTCGTCTCTCTCTCCTCTCCTTTCCTTCTCTCTTCCCTCTCTCCCGTCTCTCTCGCCCCCGTCTCTCCAGATCAATCGAGGTGAATGCGTACTGGAACCCGGGCCTCTGCACGTGGCGTGCTACAACGGCCAGGACGTGGTGGTGAACGAGCTGATCGCAGCGGGCGCCAGCGTCAACCAGGTGTGCTGATGCTGCAGTCATGCTGACTGCTTCTGTCCAGAGCGGCGTACAGGGGGATCTCTCCCTCTCTCTCTTCCTCTCTCTGTCTCTCTCTCCTCTCTCTCCCTCTGTCTCTCTGTGTGTCTCTGTCTCCATCTGTCTCCTCAGAGTAAGGATGGAAAGACTCCTCTCCACATGGCAGCTGTTCACGGGCGTTTCTCCCGCTCCCAGGCCCTCATCCAGAACGGTAAGCCCCCCTGCCTGTTCGGACCCCCTTCTCCTGGGTTGTACTTCCCCCTGCTGGGTCCTCACAGTGTGTGTGTGTGCGTGTGCGTGTGCAGGAGCAGAGGTTGACTGTGAGGACAGGAACAAGAACTCTGCGCTCCACATCGCCGCTCGCTATGGACACGAGCTCATCATCAACACGCTGATACACAATGGAGCCAACACCGCCAAGTGAGGCTCACACACACACACCTCTACACACACATGCACACCTCTACACACACCTCGACACACATACACACCTCTACACACACACACGCTCACACACACCTCTACACACACACCTACCTCTGCAGGTAGCGGCTAGCTGGGGAGGTGGGCAGGCTAACAGTGACTCCTCCCTCTGTAGGCGTGGCGTCCACGGAATGTTCCCCTTCCATCTGGCGGCCCTCAGCGGCTTCTCTGACTGCTGCCGGAAACTGCTGTCCTCAGGTACACACACGTACACACACACGTACACTAACACACACATGTACACACACCAACACACATACACACACCAACACATGTACACACACCAACACACACATGTACACACACATGTACACACACCAACACACATACACACACCAACACACGTACACACACCAACACACACATGTACACACACATGTACACACACGTACACCAACACACACGTGTACACACACCAACACACACACGTACACATACACACACACACACACACACACCAACACACACACGTACACTGACACACACATGATACCGGGACATCCACACTGGTAATGATCCTATCTGAGATCCATATCTTTCTTTGACGTTGTTGTTGTTCTTCCTGGGTAACATTTGATCAGGCTTTGACATAGACACCCCCGATGACTTTGGAAGGACCTGTCTACATGCAGCTGCTGCCGGAGGGTGCGTACAGACTCCTTACTCTCCCGCTCTCTCCCGCTCTCTCCCGCTCTCTCCCGCTCTCTCCCGCTCTCTCTCGCTCTCTCTCGCTCTCTCTCGCTCTCTCTCGCTCTCTCCCGCTCTCTCCCGCTCTCTCCCGCTCTCTCTCGCTCTCTCCTCTTCTTACCTTGTTCTATCCATCCATTCCTGGTTCTAAGTGCTGTGTGTCTTGTCAGGAACCTGGAGTGTCTGAACCTGTTGTTGAACACTGGAGCAGACTTCAACAGGAAGGACAGATTTGGAAGGTGAGACCTGAATGTTTCTATGTTTCTGTTGTTGTTGTTAGCTTGGCGACCGCGGCGTTAGCCACACCAGGGTAGAGATGACTTAGCTTATTACACAGAGATCAAACCAATCAGATCTGCTCTTCTTTGTGTTTTCTGCAGAGCCCCCCTGCACTATGCGTCTGCTAACTGTAACTACCAGTGTGTGTTTGCCCTGGTGGGCTCTGGGGCCAGCGTCAACGAGCTAGACGAGCGAGGCTGCAGCCCCCTGCATTACGCCGCTGCCTCTGACGCCGAGGGCAAGTATGTGACCAGAGAGCTTGTGTGTG
>BROE01000011.1:10170291-10197014 GCA_036571765.1 Plecoglossus altivelis | reverse complement strand
TTAGATGTTTCCCTGCTCCATCACACCTGACTGACTCTCATATGGAACACTAGCCCCATCTGCTGGACTATAAGTGTCTCTGCAACATGTTGAGCTTGTTTTCTCTCCTCCCTCTCTTGCTCTCTCTCTCTACTCCCTCTCCTCCTTCCTCCCTCTCCTCCTCTCTCTCTCTCCTTCCTCTCCTACTCCCTCTCCTCCTACTCCCTCTCCTCCTCAGCTGATGGAGATTCCAGGGTCAGACGTCCTGAGCGACTCAGACAGCCACGCTCCCATCAGCCCTCTACACCTTGCAGTGAGTGTGTGTGTGTGTGTGTGTGTGTTTGTCACTTGCTCTGTGAGTAAAACAAGAATAAATTGGTCTCGGTCCCTGTAAATTCCAGTGCTTTTTGCTTGTGGGCTTGTATTCAAAGGCGTTACGGGTTAATATGATTACGGTTAGGTTTGTCCATCTTGGGAAAGCAGGATTTAGAATGGGAGTCCCCCACTAGAGTAGCATCACCTGGGGTGTTTGTCCCTGTGTTCACCTGCTGGTGCTTCCAGGCGTACCACGGCCACTGCTCTGCTCTGGAGGTGCTGCTGGGGTCTCTGCTGGAGGTGGACGTCAGGACCCCTGAGGGCCGCACCCCCCTGACCCTGGCCTCCTCCAAGGGCCACTCGGAGTGTGTGTCCCTGCTACTGCACCACGGGGCCTCCCCTGTGGCCAGGGACTACACACTGAAGAGAACGGCCATACATGCTGCAGGTGCTCGCTCACGCGCACACACTCTCACACGCACTCTCACACGCACACTCTCACACGCACATACGCCTCTATGCCTTAGGAATTCACACTCTTTCAGTTAACTGTATACTTACTTTCCCTCTGTGTGTGTGCGTGTGCGTGTGTGTGTGTGCGTGCGTGCGTGCGACCCCTCTCTCTCATAGCCATGAACGGCCATCCTGAGTGCCTACGACTTCTAATCAGCAACACCGACACACACACTGTGGACATACAGGATACTGACGGACAGTGAGTGTGTGTGTTGTCTGTCTGTTAAGCTTGACGATTATCATGATCTTGGGATTATAGAAGTGTGTGTGTGTGTGTGCAGGAGCCCCCTGATGCTGGCAGTGCTCAGTGGACACACAGAGTGTGTTTACTCTCTGCTCAGTAAAGGAGCCAATGTGGAAGCCAAAGACCGCTGGGGGAGAACAGCACTGCACCGTGGGGTGAGACACACACCCCACACACACACCCCACACACACACCCCACATACACACCCCACATACACACCCCACACACTGTTGGGTTTGCAAGGAGAGTGCCCGGAGACTGCTCAGTTACAATTCTCCCGCCACACTCTGAAGCAGTCTCCGCTTGCCTTGTCTTTTATTGAATTGGGAACGTCCTAGTTACAATGGGCATTGCTGCTCTAAAGGGAGGGGGACACACAGCAGCAATGACAATATAATCATGAGTTTGCAAGATAAGCTTGAGACATGACTGTCTGTGTAAGAAGGCATCTCCTCCGCCGCCTTCCTCGGTCAAGGTCGTAGCTTCTCTCCCCCATAGGCAGTCCACCGTCGCTGGTCCCTGTGGTTTCAACTGCTAAGGGGAAGGGGGTGCAGCATTCCAGTTGAAACCTGTTCGCTGCACAGTTAAACAGACATCTTCTCCCTCCTTCATTTATACGCTATCTTTAACAAACACACAGTCATTCGAAGTCAAACTGGCGCCTGACTCATGTAGCAGTCCCTCTTTGGTCAAAATTGTCTGCAGGTCAGGGCGTACTACAAGATACGATTAAACACTTGAACACTCTTTGAGCAGAAGCAGGATAACATATACATACAATAATCCCAACACACACACACATCACATGTTCAATACTCCCTTCTTCATGCCAGTCACCAGACCCCCAGCTTCCTGTAACTGTGCTTGTGTGTGCTGGCAGGCAGTGACAGGCCATGAGGATAGTGTGGAAGCCTTGCTGCAGCGTGGCGGCAGTGCGTGTGCCAGGGACTGCAGAGGGCGGAGCCCCTTCCACATGGCGGCCGCCTGCGGCCAAGTGGGGGTCCTGGGGGGCCTGCTGCAGGCTGTGTCCTCCTCCCACACCCCCGTCCCCATGGCTGACCACCAGGGCTACACCCCCCTGCACTGGGCCTGCTACAACGGTACACAGCTCAGGGGCCGCTGGCTTACACATGTCACAGGGTCACTCTGTCCTTCTGTTTCTTAGTCTCTCTTCATCTCTCTGTTGCACTTCCTCTTTCTTTCACTTTCTCCTTATCTCTCTCCCCCCCCTCTTTCTCTCCCTCCCTCCCCTCTCTCTGTGTGAGCAGGATATGATGCGTGTGTGGAAGCTCTGTTGGAGCAGGAAGTGTTCAGGAAGCCCCAGGGGAACTCCTTCAGCCCGCTGCACTGTGCTGTGTAAGAGGCCTGGCACACACACACACACACACACAGTCAGGCCGCTGCACTGTGCTGTGTAAGAGGCCTGGCACACACACACACACACACACAGTCAGGCCGCTGCACTGTGCTGTGTAAGAGGCCTGGCTCACACACACACACACACAGTCAGCCTGTAAAGCTGGCTGTTATGTCCTCCATGTGTGACGTCTGTGTGTGTGTTCTTCAGCATGACCGATAATGAAGGAGTAGCTGAGATGCTCATCGTCTCTCTGGGTCCCTCTGTCATCAACGTGACGGACGCCAAGGGCAGGTAAGGCATCCTGCTGGTCACACACACACATGCACCGTTACACACACGTACACACATGCACCGCTACACACACACACACGCACCATTACACACTCACACACACACACATGCACCCTTACACACACACACACATCGTTACACACACACACACACTACCTGTGTGTGCATCCTACCCAGGACCCCCCTGCATGCGGCAGCGTTCTCCGACCATGTGGAGTGCATGTCCCTGCTGCTCTCCCAGGGGGCGCTGGTGAACACGGCCGACACACACACGCACACCACCCCGCTGATGATGGCCGCGCACAACGGGCAGACCAACGCCGTAGGTCTGTATCTCCCCCTACACACACACACACACACACACACACACACACACACACACACCTCCTGTTGGTTCCTGTCAGCCTGTCTGTAATCTGTGTGTGTTGGTCTGGTAGAGATGCTGGTCAGCAGTGCCAAAGCAGACCTCGCTCAGCAGGACACCCACAGGAACACAGCCTTACACCTGGCCTGCAGCAAGGTAACACACACACACACACACACAACCCTACACACACACAACCCTACACGCATGCATAGAACTGTACTCACACACACAACCCTACACACATTCATGCACAACTCAATGCACACACTCAACCTTCACGGACACACAACCTATAAATGTATTAAACAGGACTACTGTCCCCGCTCTCTCCCTCTCTCTCTCCACCTCCCCCCTCTCTCTCCCCCTCCCTCTCTCTCTCTCCCCCTTTCTCTCTCTCCCCCCCCTCTCTCCCCCTCTCTCTCCCCTATGTCACGCTGCAGGGTCATGAGACCAGTGCCTTGCTGATATTGGAGAAGATCAGTGACAGGAACCTCATCAACTGCACCAACACAGCTCTGCAGACGTACGCCACACACACACGCACACAGCCCCCTGGATAGGGAGAGGACTGTATAAGTCCTGCAGCTCTCAATCTGTTTCCTCCCTCCCTCCTCAGACCCCTCCATGTAGCTGCCAGGAACGGTCTGACTGTGGTGGTCCAGGAACTGCTGGGTAAAGGAGCCAGTGTGTTAGCAGTGGATGAGAATGGTGAGGAGAGAGAACACACACACACACACAGCTATACACACACACACACAGACACACACAGCCATACACACACAGACACACACAGCCATACACACAGACACACACAGCCATACACACACACACAGCCATACACACACACACACACACAGTCAGACACACACAGTCACACACACACAGTCACACACACACTCAGTCTCACACACTGTCCATCTCCTTGTCTCCAGGGTACACCCCGGCCCTGGCCTGTGCACCCAACAGAGACGTGGCTGACTGCCTCGCCCTCATCCTCAACTCCATGATGCCAACCTCGCCCATGGTCACCATAGCAACCATCCCCGGGCTTGCGCTCGGCGGTCGCGGGGTGGTCGATCATCACGGCAGCCGGCAGTCGAAGGGTGTGGCCTTCGACGCTCCGCCCCCTCTGAGGCCCGACCACACTTCCTGCTGCAGACAGGACCGCCCACTCTCCATCGACGACGAGCTCAACGACTCTGACTCCGAGACTTACTGAGGACACGCCCACCTCTCCGCACCCAACCGGGAACCGGGACACGCCCACTCTGGGCCACGGGACACGCCCACTATGAGACACGGGACACGCCCACTATGGCCACAGCTGTTGAAATGGTTGGCAGGCCAACAACTCAGGAGCCTTAAAACGAACTGAGGAGAGTTAAAATGGGGAGAGAGGAGAGGTCTGTCTGTCTGTAGACTCCAGTCTCTCCTTAAGGAGGAGAGGTCTGTCTAGACTCCAGTCTCTTCAGTCTTTCCTTAAGGAGGAGCAGCATGCAGTATCATGAGCTGCGTGCTGTTGTCCATCTCAAAGTCTTTTGCTTCAATGACAATAAAGTGTTTTGGATTTTCTGTCTCCGCCAGTCTTCCCCTGAAGACTCATTTTACTGAGTCCCTCCACGCGTCCTCTGCCTTCTGTAACCACGGTTACGCTGTGTCTGGAACCACAGTTACGCCGAGTCTGGAGCCAGGCTGTACGGAGAGAGCAGAGGGACAATCTCAGTCCAAAGGACCAAGACACTCAGGTGTATGATATGATCTCCCCCCTGCTGGGACTCACTGATGACTCAGATGGAACTGAAGCCTGGTTCATCCAGCTCTGATGCTGAGTCGATTCACCTGAATACTGTGCGGTAGAGTGGACTTGATTCGAGTGAGTCGATTCACATCGTAGGCCAGTGTTAGCAAGAGCTGTCTGATTTGAAAGAGGAGTTGATTCTCACCGTGGAGGGGATGTATGTATAAGTGACTGATTGATGCAGTTCTCACAGGAGAGGGATGGGGTGGTTTGGATGTTAACACTAAGGCCTTTCTGTGACTGTTCCTCTGGTGCAAAGCATCAGCTGCAGTGGACAGCAGGATGGTGCACTGCTGGACTCTATTGACTGGATGAACTACACCAAGCTCTCCATGGAGGAGCTATACTGATCTCTGTAGTCGTGGGAAAGCAGTTGATCTCCACTTCATGTCTGTGTTCTGTACTGGAGACAGGAGACTGTATAAGTGTGTGTGCAATACGGTTTGTGTACGATACCATGAATGTGTGTGTGTGTGTCTGTGTCCTTGATGGTATGATGGCTTTTTAGGCACATTCATGGCCACTGGTTTAACGTTCTTAAGTAATACTATGTAATGAATAAATAAATTTCTTTTTGGAGGCTTTGTGGCTATTTCAGATGTGTGTCAGACGAAGGAGAAGGTTACTAGGAGAAAGCGGTCAGAGGCAGACTCGTGTCTTAGTCCAGATTCCATTCATCAGGAGTTTTTATTCGTATTTGTCAGAACCAAACATGCTGCATACAGATGCCATGGTCATCTAAGCACATCTCCAAATACACGCCCCACGCACACACACACACACAGTCACTCCCCATCCTGGTCGTACATCCGGCCATAGAGACATGCGGTGACCAGTCCAGCCGTCATCCCAGAGTGTCTCATCGTGACTCGTCCGGACGCGCTTCTCTCCACCGCTCCCGGTCTCTCCAAGACCACCTGACTGACCACCACCGACGGGTACACATGCGGCGTGCTGAACTCCCCCTCCAGCAGGAAGTCCATCTTGGTCTCCGCCTCTTCCACTTCCTGTCCGCAGGAGCTATGCGCAGACCTGGAGCAGCGGACTAAAGCGCACACCTGTGGGTGGACAGGGAAGAAAGAACAAACGGAAACTAAATGAAACTTCCAAACAACAAGACAGAATTGTGAACTGACATCATGCAAAGAGATCGTTATTCGGTCAGAGACTCGTCATCCCAACCTGCAGTGCGTAGCGTCCATTAACCACGTGTGTGCCAGCGAATGCCCCAAGTGCATAGAGCTCTGCGTTGCCCTCCAGTGGAGACCGCTGGTACTGCAGGCGGCAACAGAAAGCCCCATCACACACGGTGAGCTCGCCTTCCGAGGAGTCTGGCAGGAGTCTGAAGGCAAACTGGTCGTACATCATAGATGAGTAGAAGAGGTCAGAGGGCAGAGGAGAGGAAGACGGAGCGGTCCTCTGACAGTCCTCTTCCTCCGCCAGGCAAGAAGAGTCTGTGAGACTTGAGAGCCCGAGACCAACGCCCCCCACCCTGCCTGTGCCTCCCACCCCAGAGAGAGCCTCCGATTCTGGGGGTGGTTCTGTCCCTCCGTCAGCCAGACCTCCACGCTCCACCCCCCCTCTGTCTGCCAGCCATGCGGGGTCCAGCACAGGTAATCTGCCCACCAGCAGCTTGCCCACCTCCTGCTCCCCTGCCCTGGCATGGTGGTAGAGGGCTGTGTCAGGGCTGTACAGCCCACTGCCTGTCATGCCCAGCAGGTCGCTGCGGATGTTTGCACCCAGCACAGAGACGCTGGCCCCCGGCTGAGGGCCCACTGGAACTGCACGGCCGCCAGCAGGGGGAGCTGGTTCATCCACGCTGTGGGGTAGACAAGCTGCCGCACACCCTGGGAGGAGAAGGAGGGGGAGTCAGGGTGTGGGAAGGGGGGAGAGGATTTTTGTGTGTAGGGGAGGTTTGTGTGTGTGCAGGGGAAGTGTTTGTGTGTGCGGGAGGGTGTGTTGTGCGGGGCGGGGGGTGTGGTTGTTGGAAGAGGTTTGTAGACATCTGGGTGGGGGGGAGGGGGGGGAGGGGGGGAGCCCAACGTTAACCCACCTTGTTCAACAGAGTCACTGTGGGATCGTGAAACAGGATGTCGAAGCAGGTCAACACCCCAAATGTACCAGCGAAGGGCGTGTCGAAGGTGACGAGCTCTAAACTTGGAGGTTTGTCATAGGCGTTCTCAAAGTACAGGTTGTACTTGTGGTAGCGAGCCACCAGGAGGCCATCTGACCTGTGAAGGACCAGTTTAAACCCAGTTTAAACCCAGGGTTCAAAACCTGAACTAGCCTGCATGTTAACAGCTGCCGAACACGCTTATTAAACTCAATAGGGGAAGTCCACAATGTCACCTGAACACCACATCAGTGTTGAACTGCCAGCGTCCATCTGAAGGGCAGGTAAGGTCGGAGGTCGCAGAGCATGGCTGGAGGTCGGCCATGTTGGCCACCAGGTAGAGCTGGTGACGTCGAGCCATGCAGCTCAGACTCTGCAGGACCTGACAGAGTGGGGGTGGATGGACAGACAGTTACTACTGTGCTGTCTTACTTATGGCGATTTTACTGGTATTTGTACTTCTACTACTTCTCTAGCAACGTTATACTGAACTAAGATTTTTCTACGTGAGTATCCGTGTGAGTGGGTGACGCATACTGTGTACTTTTGGAGGATGATATAATAATATATAATATTATTCAAACTTAAACAAAGGACAAGATAAATGACTCATATTATTCTCCTGCTGTGTGTGTGTGTGCGTGTGTGTGCGCGCGCGTGCGTGCACCTCCGTGTGTGCATGCCGGCCAGGCTCCGTGCACGGGTTCCAGTTCTCTTTTTGTGGGTCGGGGATGGTCTCTAGGTAACCGGCTATGGATGAACGACTGAAGTTAAAACCATGGAGACCATCTTCGGGAAACACTATTATCTGAGCCCCCTAAGAGAGATAACGAAAATTATTATAACTTGCACGATAACTTGCTGTTTCTTCTTCTCGTGGTCTTATTTCTGCATATATAGCCTACCTTTCCGGCGGCCAGTGCAGCTTGCACTTCATATATGTCCAGATTCTTCTTCATGTGTTCTAGAGCAGCAGCTCGTGACAGCGGCACGTGCGGCTCTGGGTTCAGGTTCACGAGGTGCTCGTAGACCGCAGCTACGTATGAGCGACCGGACCTGTTCTCTGCCCCGACAAGCAAAATCAAACACAGACCGAGCGCAGCCACTACCGCTGCGATAGGGGCTCTGGTGGACATAACCTTCGAACCCAAAGGTGTCTGCCGGCTAGAGTTATAGTTTAACTTGTTCAATTTTCTGTTTGTGCCGTTTCACGACCAGGGTCTAGATAGTTGCAGAAACGACTATATTCCGACCGGTATGTAGTCCATTTTCACAGCATTTTACGCCGATTACATACCCACACACTGGCTCGCAGGTAATGTATTTGAGTCTTTGGGTACCAATGCGTCGATTTTGAGACACCGCTTGGTTGAAATGTTCAGTCGTCCAATATCGATTGGATATTTCGTTGTCTGAGCTTTGTCTAATTCCTTGTATTACAACAAAACAACCGCTAGGTGGCCTCAGTTCTTCATGAAATTGTACAAAACCACTTTTTTCTCAAATTAGTTTCAGTGACGTACATTGCACAATAACCTTGGCACTGACCTAACCACACAGATGAGCAAAGTTGATACAAAGAATATAAACACAGTCTCGGTTTGACAAAATTTTAATTATATATACACATTACTATTATTATAAAGTTAAACTGGTTGATTAGCATGGCTGTTCTAACATCAGACTCTGAAAGGAAACTCACAGATGTCCTTGCTAACTCCAACAGTTACAGTATGCCTACGTCTACTAGTGCTACTACTGGCCTTACAGCAGCCAAATCACTGCAACTTCAGCCAACAAACCAAAAAGTATTTATTGACCGAAGAGCTTGTGGTTAATAAGTGCTGCACCCCACAGCTATTCTAACCTAAGATACCCTTGCACAAATCAAACTTTATGCGTGTGTTTTTGTCAACTCTAAATGTGTGGTATCAGGCCATCAACAGGCCTGGTCCTAACAGATAAAAGGGTTGTGTCATCTCTAAGGGACTGTCCTATCCTGGATGTCAGCGTGACTCTGGTCGTTGTGTCAGGTTAGTTCTGATGGGGAGCGCTGCGTCCAGCCAATGGTTGGGCTTTTTGATCATGGAGATCCATAACTTGGTCTCCTCTTCTGTGGAGTCCATCCAACTCACTGGCTCTCCATAGCTCTGACCTGAAACACACACAGGAAACACACACACAAGATGACTTGAGTGGAAACACTGGTAATGTGTGTTTTCCTGTGTGTTTTCCTGTGTGTGTGTGTGTGTGTGTGTGTGTGTGCACCTGCGTGTGTGCTTGCTTGCATGTGTGTGTATCTGTGTGTGCCTGCATATGTGCCTGCGTGCGTGTGTGTCTGTGAGTGCTAGTGTGTCTGTGTGTGCCTGTGTCTGTGCGTGTGTCTGGGTACGTGTGTGTGTGTGTGTGCGTGCGTGCCCCTGTGTGTGTATGTGTGTGCGCGCGTGTGTGTGTGTGTCTCACCTGTCCCCAGACTGAGTCTAACCCCTCCGAGCGTGTGTGTTTTCATTCCTTCGCGCTGCCACACCATCAGCTCAGCACACGCCTCCCTCAGGTCCGCAGCCTGGAAGCCGTCATACACCATGGTGTGGTTGTATGTGGGGCTGATGGAGTGCTTCACCACGCGGGTCTTCTGACCGCTCGACTGACTGGCGTCTGGCAGCACATAGCTAGGGTGGAGTCACATTAGTGTGAACAAACACTTCACTAACACTTCACACTTCACTAATCATAACACAACTTTTTTGATTTTATTATCCAGTGACATCACCGCAGTGTGTAAAAAGCTGTGTCTCTCTTTAGTGAACCCAGAGCACGCAGCATGTCACTTCCTGACCGCATGGTTTCAGATCTTATTAGAGGACAGTGTGCAACTGCAACCTTAGGAAAAATACCTCAGGCTCTCCTCAAAACCAAGTGACTCACCTTTTGACGTAGGAGTCCACAGCGCCCCCTTTGGTGGACAGGAGACCCTGCGCCTCCCGCAGCCAGATATGCACTTCCCCCGTCAGCGGAAGGCCACCACCTACGCACACACACACACACCAGACAGAGAGGAACATTGGGTGTGTGTGTGTGTGTGTGTGTGCTAACAGAGTAGGGGCAGAACAGCATAGAGACGCAGAGAGACTCTGCTGGTGTGTTATTCCCACCCTCTGAACCTGCTGGTGAGAACTTGATGGAGAGGAGGAGGGTCCCTCGACTACTAAGTGAATCTGGAGTCAACTGAACCTGAGAGAGACCGAGGGACATAGAAAGAGAGAGGGAGTGAGAGAGAGGAGAGAAAGAGAGAGAGAGGGAGTGAGAGAGAATAAAAGAAAGTGGAACGGAGAAATTGAGAGAGAGAGGAGAAAAGAGGAGATTATGGTTACATAAGCATTAGTTAAAATTCATTGCATGTCTCTCTCTCTCTCTCCTTTTCTCTTTACTCTTAGGGAGTGTCGCTCAGAGCCACAACACAAGGATGTGTGGGTATTATGTTTGCCCACATCAGCGTGATAACATGTCTGGGAGGAAGAGACTGTCCCATGTGTGAATATGCGTCTCACGCGTGGTCGGAGGTCGAGCAAGACAGGCTGCGTGGAGGTCCAGTCCCAGAGGCCCAGGTTCAGCTCCACCTCCCCCAGAAACATGTTCCTCCCCACGGGGACAGAGTGCCACACCGACAGGTTCAAAGTGCGGCTTCGGAGGTCTCCCACGCGCACCTTATACTAGGGAGCACAAACACTTGCATGATGTCAACAACGCCAAGGCAAGGAGATTATGTGTGCGTGTGTATGTCTCTCTCTCTCCAACTGTCTCTGTAAATCCAGCTGGAAAAACCCCACAAAACAGCAAAGGATTCCAAAAGGGTTGGGGAAGATCAACAAGCCTTTTAAAATGCTATTTCTCTGACGTACTTTCAGCGTCTGCTCATAGATGGGGTTTAACGTCTTCTTTCTCACAGACGTTTTCTTCTTACTCTGGGATGACTTGTCAGGCAGAAGATAGGCCTTTACATACCTGCACACAGTGGCAGCCTTAACAACAGAGGCCTATAGCACCACAAACGATTCTTTACACGTCTATGCTGTGTACTCGCTCTACAGTGCACGCGCACACTCACGGGTCGGAGCGGTTCTTGCGTGCTGGGGCGAGGTCTTCGCAGCCATGAACTTTGACCTTTAGCTCCTCCTTCTGCGTGTCGTACAGCAGGGAGAAGAAGATCCGCCCCCTCACCTCCACAGCCCCGAACTCCCCGGAGCTGAACAGACTCATCATGCTGCCATTCAGCTGCCAGTCAACCAGAAACACACCGACAGGGTCTCAACACAGTCACTCCACCCACGGTATCAGGACCACATGTAGTAGCTATTACTGGACTTCTGTGTGTGTGCGTCAGTGTGTGAGCGAGTACGAGAGTGTGAGCATGTGAGTGGGTGGGTGTGAGAGTGTTTGTCAGTGTAAGTGCGAGTGAGAATGTATGCGAGTGTGTGAGAGAGTGTGTCAGTCTGTGTGTGAGAGAGAACGTGTGTGCGAGAGCATGTCGTAGGGCAGCGTTACCATGTTGTTGGACTGCAGACTGCCGACAGAGCTGCTGGGTCTTAGAGGAGTTGGATCAAGTTCCGTCGCACCGCTGGATACTGAGTCAGTGTCTTCATCAGAGTCTTCCTACAACACACACACACACACACACACCAACAACCTCATAGAACAAGGCGAGGACAGCATGTAGTGTTCTGCGACTGTGTATCTGTGCATACCGATCTGCCTTCCTCTTTGTGGCCATTACTTCTGCTGACACAGTCTAATGGAACCAGAAGGTCATCAGTTGAGCGATAAGAAGAGTGGACAGCGAAAATGATGATGGTTATGACGAATAACGAATACATTCAGTTATACTTCAGTCGTGAGTTATGAGGAGGGTTTGGATCAGGTAATAAATCATTATGACCATGTTGTTTACCTGTGGATGATGAGATGGTGTTATTATCCTGCAGGAAAGAAAGTCATGTCACCTAAAGCCTGGAAAAACATGAGCATGTCAACAAGCACACAGACACACACACTCACCTGTTCCTGCAGGCCCCTTGTTCTGGGCATGGGTGTGGGATGAAGACTGGGCTGATTCCTGTAACATGGTTACATGTGAAGTGACAAGACTTCTCTGTATGCGTTAAATCAACACATGGTAGAGAACAGCAAACAGGACAACAGCTAGGAGCCCTTACAGTGTGATCCTCTCCTCTGCTGTCTGTTCGCTTCCCTCCTCCGCTTCCCTCCTCTCTGCTTGAGGGGAGGGGCTGCTGCAAGGGCTGCTGGATCGGGTGTCCTGGCGTTCACCGTTGAAAACGTCACTCAGAGCCACATCTGGGGGGGGAGGGGGGACACGGTCGTCAAGACAATGGCAACGAGTTAGGGTTAGACTCATATGGCACTGCGAAGGACGCACGAGAACCGCAACGACATCGATCGAACTAACGGACAGGTCGGCGGACCTCTGGGCTTCGACCTCCTGCGCCGAATGGAGGACTGCACCAGGTCGCAGCCATGCTTCGTGTGGCGTTTGCTCCTCTCCTCCTGAACCACGCCCCCGACAGGGTCAGACGCACAGGGTCCGCCTCTTTATCCCGGAGGCTCCTGAGGGGCAATTCACTGGGTTCAATCAAACGTCCGAACACTACATCACTAGTTAGAGGTGGAGGATGGGGTCAATAGGATTCTGCATCTAAAGGGTTAAATAATCACCTCTGACCTTACGCGCCCCTCCTCACGGCGACGAAGCTCGTCGTCTCGTAGCAACACATCAAGATGCGCCTCCTCGACATCTGTAGTGGACTCAGTCCAGAGAGTCATCTCCCTCCCCCTCCATCACTGAAAGACAGACACACACATATAGAAATAATTAGTTCTGTATCAAGATATCCTGCATCTACAAGAAAACAATGATTTATTCACATCAAGCAAGGTAGTCCTTCCTCGTCTGGCCTAGCCCGGCGCATGCGCTAACTGCTTCCGCTATTATTGTGGTTTTTGAGGTTTGTTTGGCAAACAGGATGCTTATCAATATCCGTGCTGAAAGAATATAGCAACTTTTTTGGACATGAAAAAAGCTCAGGCCCATACTTACGATACCAACTTTTTTTTAACCTCGATATTAAAAAAGTTATATGTATATGCAAAGGTGCCGCACAGGAGGTGCACCACACTCTTTGCAGTGCCCACGCGCTGAAACAAACAGGTAGCCACACAACGAGAAGTGACACCTGGCGTACAGTATTAAAGTTCAGAATCGATCGTCATGTTTTACAAGATGGATAATGTGCATTCTAAGACTTCAGATTACCTTATTAAATCAATGCCCAGATTTTCATCCGCGTGTCGGTGTGAAAATATACGTCCGCAATCGGAGTTAGGTGTTACTTTACAGTTTGTTGAAGTTAGTATACTATACTGAGCCGCTAGCTGAACACGCCCCTACTGCAGGAGCGAAAACGTGCACCGGAGTGTCGTGTGACGGGAACTAAGCCACAAAATCAATACAGAAGTAGTGCGGAATTAACGGCCCATTGTTTGTACATGTAAATCAGTCACACAGTTTGAGTCCCCAACAATATTGGAGTTGGAGGGGGAAAATGTACAACAGGAAGAATAGAAGGAAACATAGAAAGACTTGAGTTAGGAAAGTCTTGTTACTTAGCATTGCGCGCGCGCGCGCGCGTGTGTGTGTGTTTTAACAAAGGAGTTTGCTACAAACAGTACAGACTTACACGGATGTACCGGATGGTTGGGTGGAGTTGTTCAAGCTTGTGACAGAGGAACTATACACACCTGCTAAACACACACACGTCACCCAAACCTTTTTTATTTACATAAAGATAAACACACGCACAACCGATGTAGAAGCAAACTATCATACAGTGGAACAAACTTGTGAGATTGTACGTTGTGGTTTACTGTCTTTGTGACTAGTAAACTGATCTGATCATGTTTTTAGATGGTTTCCACAGACTCCTATTTACCATACTAGTCCTGCACTGAAATAATACAGTATAAAGTTAGATGAATTATTTGCACGTTTTTGTATCGCTCGTCGTGACAGTGCACACAATCATGTCGGCTAATACTGACCAATGCATGTCTATGCATTTGAAACAAGCAGCCACTTGAGGCTGTCCGAGGTTGTGTTTGTGAGGATGTGTGTGGGCATGTGTGTGCTGTCATGAGGGGGAGGACAGATCGTCTCTATCTTCTTTGTCAGCGGAGTTGGAAGACTGCCACGCTGTCGCTGTGGGTGGGTTCTGCTGTTTTGTGCGCAGCCATTAGAGCTAGCCCTCCGGCTTGGCTAGCTCTGTAGTGGTTTGAACAGCCAGCCAACTGAGCCGTCCGTCTCTCTCTCTCTCTCTCACTCACACACACACACACACACACACACTCACTCACTCTCTATCTCTCTCTCCTGGCCCTCCTGAACCCCTTCTTGGCCCTCAGCGGCTTTTCTACTCCTGTCTGACCACTTAATGTGTGGATCCACATACATGAGCCTCATTCAAAGATCACGCCTCTCCGAATTGAAAACACACACAAATGTTATGTCAAGTGCAACACTAGAAAACGAGAAACTCTGAAACGTTCAGCAACCTCTTTATTTTGATGCCGCCACAGCAATACAGGACACGCCAGTGACTTCCTGGCTCAACGGAGCGTCATAACTACTACATCTGCTCAACTACAGTCATCTAAGCTAAGAAACCTTCGAACTTAAACCAGGTTCAATTCATAAGTATCAGAATACAATGTTAATATCGACACGAAATCATACGGGAGATATTCAACAACGTAAGGAAGTATAAATGGATCATGTCAGAAATGAAACATAGTAGATGTCATGATCCAGGAAACACGCACAAACCTCAAACCAAGGTCAAGAGAATGTCAGTCTGTGAAACTCATGCTTGTTTGTTTGGACGTCAGTGTCTGATTATTTGTCAAAAGTCTGTTTGCATGTGGAATCTATGTAAAATGTATACTTGTCAGCAGAACGTTTCACTTTCTACGTATAGTAACACTGTGCGCATGTACACTCAAACACACACAGAAGAGTAGTGCACAAAATGGGCGATATGTTCACCCACAGGATTCACTGAAGCCCGTACGATACACCACAGTCGTGACAGGGCAGCAGGACTACAAGCCTCTAATCTGATCGGGACAGCACGATGATTCTACTCTCTCCTCTTTTCAGCTCCTCCTCTCCTCATCCCGTCTCCCTCCTTATGGCTGCGGCTGCTCTCTATACAGAAGGAGGCAGAGAAAACGTGAGTCATTCTGAATTGCGCGGACAAAAAAGAAAATAGAAGTGTCACATTGAGACTCATGACAACCGCTGTGCAATGACGCCATGCTGTGGATGCTATATTACCGCAGCCGGTAGAGGTCGCTGTTACATAGACATGCGATGTGATTCACTCTGACAAACCGCCGTTACGCAAGCAGCACATGTCCAACACAGTAACACACCGGCACAAGTCACACACAAAGGACACGAGAGCACGTTCCTGTGTATTCTCTCTCCTCTTCACGCACACACACACATACCTCTTCACGCACCTCACACAAACACACATCTCTTCACACAACTCACAGACACACACACTCCAACACACACATATCTCTTCACATACCTCACACACACACCAATTTCTTTACACACACACCTCTTCCGACAACTCACACACACCTTTTCATACACACACCTGCCACACACACACACACACACACATAGCTTTTCACACACAGACACACACACACCCTTACATAGGATCGTAGGTGCTGCTGTCTTTGGATTTGAGGAAGCGCATGGCGAAGAAGCCTCCAGCCTGGAGACACAGCACCAGGATGATCCCTCCCACGAAGCTGGACATGTCAAACTTAGCCTGGGAGAACTCTGAGCTGGAGGGACTCTGGTCATCTGGACCTGCGTGGAACAGTCTGCCTGCATCATCTTACAGTAACAAGTGGTGCAGAGTTAGGAGTGGGAGAGAGTGGGTGGAGGTTGGTTTGGAAGACAGAACTCACCAGAGTCATCTTTCCCTTCGGCTGCGTTCTCCACAACTGAGGATGCACACACACACACATAAACACACACACACATATGAACACACACACACACATAAACACACGCGCATGAACACACACACACAGAAACACACACACACACAGTGCTTTCATAAAGAAGCGCTGAGAGACCGTGTTGATTTGTGAGTAATGCGGTGCTTCTCACCTGTGCACATGACTGCATCATTAGTCACATTGCAGTTTGAAAAGTCAACATCGTTAGACACACACCCTGTGTCATTATCTGAGAAGGAGAGAGACAGTTATTCATACTTTCTTTAGGTTGTGTGTAGCGTGTGTGTGTATGCGTGCGGCTCCTGGCACGATCAATTATTCACACATCTGGTAAAGACTAGAATGGTTTGTGTTACAGTACCAAAAGAGGATCAGATTTCTATCAGAGGTCAGTGTGAATGTGTGTGTGGGGACATTTGTGTGTGTGTGTATGTGTGTGTGCGTGTGTGTGTGTGCGTGAGTGCGTGTGTGCGTGAGTGTGCGTGTGTGCGTGTCACCGCTATCGCAGTTCCTCCAGACGCAGCCAGTTAAGTTGAGGGTAGAGTCCCCAACGCATAGGTCACATGACTCAGCCTGAGAACAGTCTGAAGGAGAGACATGAATATCAACCAAACAAAGTGACTAGCGGTAGACATCTCCATCACTTATCTAACCGAATGACCAAATGAAGGGTTGAATGGGTTTGAATTCTAACACACAGTTTTGAAATCAATGCAGATCAAAGAGGAGAGGAGATGAGGGGAGGGGCCTCAGGAGCTGGAAGGTAAAAGATGAGAATCGAATACGAGGAAATCCTCATCCAATGAAAGGGTTGTAAAACACCATTCTTTATGTTTGAAACATAAATAGAAACACACGTCCGTAGCCACATTCTAGAAACACACAAACACTTCAGACTGATTTAAGAAGTCAGTAGATTCACAAAACAACAGACCAAACACGCACACTCCTACCTGAAGACTGTGAGTGACAGATGGTCACCATTGCAAGAAACAACAGTATCGGACCGAGAGTCTTCAGTCTGGACCCTTGCATACTGCTGACCAGCAGTAACTGGCTTCCAATGGACTACAGACCGACCCCTGGAAACTGACAGTTAGACTGCAGCTGCAGTCTGAACGCTCTGTCTTAAGACAGATCCAATTCTTTCGGCGCTCAACAGGCCTTTCGTCAGCCAGTGCGTGTCAGTTCAACCGCTTTTGATTGCTTCTCATCCAAATTCTTCAGAGGTCAGTCTGAGGTCGTTTTTTTCGTCAGTGTCTCCCAGATTAGTCTGAGCAAGGCAGGAAAGGAGGACAGTTCTGTCTGCTAAAAAGATGAAAGAATTGGAGGAGGAGGAGAAGAGGAGAGGACTGGTGTGAGTGTGAAGAGACAGGGGAGACAGTTTGTAACATGAACCCTTGCTCTACCTAGTTACCCAGCAACCACTTTGCCCAGCTCTGCCCTCCTGAAACATACACCACTAACGAGACAGAATGACACCTGTTTACCCCAGCGCTTGTACAGAAGAAGACATACACATCAGACAGGCACACCCACGCACCATCAACACACACACACATGTTGGCACCTGTAGCTTTTCAACGTGAACAATATAGGCCTAACTCTGAAGATAAACATGTGTAGGAACATGTAGGTGCTTCTAGAAGACCAAGCAAGGGAAGGAGAACTCCCAATGCACACTTAAGGAATTTGGGATTTTGCCATGAATGGTATAATGTAACTGGATACTTTCCCCGTGCTTCTCTAATTAATATACCTTACAAATTATTTACGTTATCGTTCATGAAGGATCTGCAAACGGATGTGTAGATAATTGTGTCACGTAACGGTATGGATTTATCCACACACGTCCACTTCCATTCAAACCTCCATTCAAACTGAGTGTAATATTATTGATATTACTGAGATACTCTCTTCACATACTCCTACACGTTTTTTTTCAACAGCCCGTGCTGCAGTGTAGGAGGCAAGCGGGAGTGTTTGTGACAAGGTTAGATAACCGCGAAAAATACCGCAGTCCTCACGACTTCAGCAAACAGCTGGCAAATGCCTCATAAGGCCAAAACTGTTTACAGATGAGCGATCAGTCTAAATTCACATTGGATTCTCTGTGACGTCGCTTCGGATCGACAATATCCCTGTTGTCCATTATTCTACCGGCGAGAACCGGAAGATGCTGTCCTTATATGGGTGCATCAGAACGAGATTCCCTCTCTCTCTATGCGCATTGGTATATGACCACTTACGACAGCCCAGCCTATCGCCTACGCGCACCGTTTAGACCGGGGAAACCGTGAGTTCCCGCTAGCCGGTGGCGTAGGCTCAATGAAAACTGATGTCAGCACACTTTGAGGTGACACGATTTCTATCGAACATGAATTATTCAACGAGTTTGCTTGGTCTCAGGTGTGTATTAAGGACATCAGTAATTTGCCTTCTCAAATGATGGGGTGGTTTGACAAGACCAGTAGGCTTCTAGACAACAGAGTGTAGACAGCCTACTATGCAAAGTTGAATTTGTATAAACGCCAAATGAGCACAATCTCATTCTGTCAGGAAAGCAGCATTGTAGCAATGTTACAGCATGGTCACGATTTCAGCACCTTGGACAGCGATACGTGACTAAAGCCCTACCCTAAATTCAGTCCCTTTTTTCTCTTTAACTTTAGAAAAAAAGTGCATAGGATTTCCATTCATGATTGGGCCCTGTCCTCTGTCGAAGCTTGGGGGAGCCGGTGTGTATGACGGAATGGGGGGGGGGGGGCGTCCGATGAATACCAAATATAATTTACTGGAAAACTGGCGCGAATGAGCCGCAGTGGGAGGGGCTGCAAGATGCCGCATTTTTCTGAATGAAATTACTCGCGACCCCCCTACTCGCGCATTTCTACCGAAGCTCCCCATTGGTTGAATCTCCAGTCACTGACGTCAGCCAGAGTCTAGTGAATGCACCCGAGCGCTGGAGATCCAGTCTCCATTCCTGCACGACAGGCATCGACGGTGAGGAGTCGCAGCCAGACAACAGGAATTGATATCTAATGGGGACAGTGAAACAAGGCTGTTTGAGATACTGGAACTGCCAAGACTTCAGAAACAGCCGACAACCAGATTTGATTGTTTCTACCTGTGGCTCAACGGAGCGAATCAATTGGATTCCAAGTGTTGACTGAGGTAAGCTACGTTCTTTAACGCGCTGCTTTGCTTGTGGGACAGTATATGTGTGTGTGTGTGTGTGTGTGTGTGTGCCTGTCGTGGTCTCTTTGGTGCAGTGAAGCTGCATATCTCTTACACAACACCCTGCACGCATAAGGGTATCCCCATACTGTCGGATGCTTGGTGATGAGTAATTGCCTGTTGACGTGTCGACCGGAGGGGGCGCGCGATCCCTTATCTAGCCCCTTGTTATTTATTCATTGGAAACCGGCATTTCTGCCGATCATAGCTGTGGTTCCAGAGCGGGAAGAACGTAAAGAAGAGCACAGAGCGAGATATATTCTGAGCAGTAAGGAGCATAAAGGACCAAGTATTTAAATAACCAGAAAAAAATAAAGATTTTTTATTGACATTTATGTGGTTAAGAGACTCAACCTCGCTCCAAAACATATCCACCTGGAATAGTTTACAGATGCAGCCAGCTTGATTGGTTGCTTTACCAGCTGTGCTCAAGTCCTGTAACAAAGACAACAGTTTGAGAGCTTCAGCCTCGTTTCTGCATGTGAAAACCAGTGGTCTTCTTCCACCACTAGGGTGGTGAGTGAGCGCAGTAGAAAACATAGTTTTACAGTGCTAACTGTCTGCCTTGTCTCTGTTCTCCTCAGATTCCTGTGCAAGTCCAATGATGATCCTGAATGCCTCTGAAGTGGAGTGGGAGGAGTTCTCCGGTGCCTCCCCTCTCCATTTTCTGGACCAATCCGATCCACCGTTGAACCACCCTGAAGCCCCTCCTCTCAGTGTTTGGGGTGTGGCCTTGTGTGTTTCCGGAACTGTCATCGCTGTTGAGAATGCCGTAGTCGTGACAATCATTTTAGCCAATCCCTCTTTAAGAGCACCTGTCTTCCTGCTGCTCGCCAGTCTGGGATTGGCTGATCTCCTGGCAGGTGTGGCCTTAATCCTACACTTCCTCTTCCTCTTCTGCGTGGAGCCTAGTGATTGGTCAGAATTGCTGATCTCAGGACTGCTGGTGACATCACTGACCGCCTCCCTGTGCAGTCTGATGGGCGTGGCCCTTGACCGATACCTGTCTCTAAGCTACGCCCTCACCTATGGCTCTGGCCAATCACGGCGCTGTGCTGCTGTCTTGCTAGGTCTAGTTTGGGTGGGGGCATGTATCATAGGGGCAGGGCCAGCTCTAGGGTGGCATTGCCTTGATGATGTCACTTCCTGCTCCATTGCTCGACCCCTAACCCGGACATACTTATCTCTGCTGTGTGGAGGTTTCCTGGTAATTGTCGTGGTAACCTTACAGCTATACGCCGGGATCTGCCGCGTCGCTAGGAGACACGCCCATGCCATCGCCACCCAGCGGCACTTCCTGCCCCAGCACCAACCATACGCAAGCAAACACAGCGGTGGGCGGGGCTTCTCCAGGCTGGCCGTGATTCTGGGCGTGTTCGTCGGGTGCTGGATGCCCTTCTCCCTCTACGGGTTGCTAGGAGACGCGTCCAGCCCCCCTCTGTACACGTACGCCACCCTGGTGCCGGCTGCAGGGAGCTCCCTGCTGAACCCGCTGCTGTACAGCCTGAGGAACAGAGACATCCGCAAGGTGCTGCTCCACTTCTGCTGCCCTCACAGACACTCCCAGCAGGCCCACCAGCCCACAGACGTGTAAACAGCTGGGCAACCCTCACCGCAAAGCACCAGGCCTGGACCAGCCACACATCGTAGGATGCACAACCATAGACACAAATCACACCACTCGCACACGTCCATCAGATGGAATTCATCTGAGGCTTCAGAAGCAATCAGAATGTTTGGATGTGGTCGAACATCTTGAAATGGTTGGCCGTCGTCACAGTGGTCCGAAATACTGTTTCATCAACTCGTGCCTCATTGCCAATCAAACGGAACTCAGACATAGAGCTCCTATATATCTACATCCAAATATCTATGGATCGAATTAACTGCACTTTATATTGATGACGGAGGGGAGTCAGACAGAGAACACGGAGCTGTTATGTTTTCTTGTGTCGTTACTGTGTCAGAGCCAAATTGCCAATTGAAAATACTTGAATTCTTCTAAAAACAGTGTTTGTTTATTCGCATCGAAAGGCACTTTGATTGTGAGTTCTTGTTGCACAATGTTATTGTTTTTTTATTTATAAATGAATTCCTGTTTTGTAATGAAAATAAAAAAACACTATTTTGTATGGAAAGTGAAGCGAGTGGTTCCATTTCTCGTCACAGCACACACAGACAAGCGCCTTCATTGTGTTTGATCTTTATTGTACTAAGAATCATTTAGAAAGAATGCAGACGAGGCACATCATTGGATAAGCATACACGCTTAATTGCTGATACAACCAACGCAAGCGTTTTGGCTTTTAAAATAAAAAGGACACAGCAAAAATAATAACTCCTTAAGACACTGTTTGTTTGGCCCACCAATAACTATACTTGCTATTTGGTAAAGATTCTGATCTCAGACCTGTGATGTGGTAAAGGTGATCTGATCTCAGACCTGTGATGTGGTAAAGTTATCTGATCTCAGACCTGTGATTTGGTAAAGGTTATCTGATCTCAGACCTGCGATTTAAGGCATCTTTGGCCCAAATCTTCGTCAGAAACAAAGGCACTTAAGAAGGGGAGGGGCTTTGGCGTCACAGGGGCCGGCTCATTGGCTAGGGTGTATAATGGCTGCCAGGGGACGGTTTTGAACGACTGGCCGTTCTGAACGTAGCCCCGCTGTGGAATGAGTCCCTCAGTGACTGAGGCAACAGTTCCCATGACAACCATTTTTCTTTTTTTTCTTTCAGTTTTTTTCTTTTTTTTTTTTTCTTTAAAGGAAGGAAAGAGGAAAATGAAAGTGTACGCACATGGTCTTCAACCAATCGCGGTATGGAAAATTAAATAGATAATACAGATCATGATCAATAACACCATCTTTAGTAAATTGTGCATGATGAGTGTGTGTGTGTGCATGCAAGCATGTTTTGTACTAATCTATATCAATAAATGAAACTGAATTTACTGCATTTTTACTATGCAAATAATAATATATGGGACTGTGTGTGTGTGTGTGTGTGTGCGTGCTTGTATGAACTCTTTCAGTAAAATGAGCTCTTGATATGACAGAACTTGTACAATAGTACAATAGCATATGACAAACTAAGTCTAAGTAAATGTGATGTCACCCAGGGGTAACTGAACAATTCATACAGGCACCCACCCACCCACCCACACATATATATATATATATATATAAACATTATTAACATACACACACATACTATGTATATTCATGCGTGCCCCATCTTGACTGTGCTTCCGCTCTGGAAAGATATGGTCTGGTAACGAATGAAAAACAACACAGAACAGCACTGGCTCTCCTGTCTCCTGCCTCTACCCTAGAACTGGCATCTCAAACACATGGAATCAAATCATCTAGGGCCTGTGATTGGTTGGGAAAGTACGGACACACACACACACACACACACAAAGATTCACACATGACCTTTGGCCTCTACGCCATAACTCGCTGGAAACTCAGAGCGCCACAAGGTCTGGGGGGGGGGGATGTTGTCATAGTGAAGGAGGAAGACTATGGTGATGAAGAACAGGAACCAGCGCTCACTCAGACCACTCGTCATCGTCGAACTCCGAGGAGTCGTCCTCGCTGTCGCTGCACTCCACAGCGATGCGGCGGGACAAGATGGCTGCCACGTCATTGCCGCAGTCGTTGTTGCCTCTCTTCTCCTGCTCGCGCTGCTCCTCCACCTTACGGAGGTTGAACCCTGAGGAAGAGGCCCGGGAGGGTTACTGGTGGTGTGTGTGTTTGCATGTGTGTGTGTGTCTGTGTGTGTGTGTGTGTGTGGGGTTACTGGCGGTGTGTGTTTTTGCATGTGTGTGTGTGTGTGGGGTTACTGGTGGTGTGTGTGCGTGTGTATGTGTATGTGTGTGGGGTTACTGGTGGTGTGTGTGTGTTTGTGCATGTGTGTGTGTCTGTGTGTGGGAGGTTACTGGTGGTGTGTGTGCGAGTGTATGTGTGTGGGGTTACTGGTGGTGTGTGTGTTTGTGCATGTGTGTGTGTCTGTGTGTGTCTGTGTGGGGTTACTGGTGGTGTGTGTGCGTGTGTGTCTGTGTGGGGTTACTGGTGGTGTGTGTGCGTGTGTATGTGTGTGTGTGGGGTTACTGGTGGTGTGTGTTTTTGTGCATGTGTGTGTGTCTGTGTGGAAGGTTACTGGTGGTGTGTGTGCGTGTGTATATGTGTGGGGTTACTGGTGGTGTGTGTGTGTTTGTGCATTTGTGTGTGTCTCTGTGGGGTTACTGGTGGTGTGTGTGCGTGTGTATGTGTGTGGGGTTACTGGTGGTGTGTGTGTTTGTGCGTGTGTGTTACAGTGTGTTCACTGTAAGAGGAACCACGCAGACTGGCTGACACACCTCGACATCCAACACAGACACACACCTCGACATCCAACACAGACACACACCTCGACATCCAACACAGACACACACCTCGACATCCAACACAGAAGTGTGTCTACTTCCCAGTCATAAACATGATTGGGGGAGCTACTGGTAGTCATGGCTAACATGCTAGCTCAGTGCTAGTTTGTACATATTAGTGTGCCACAGGTGGACATGTCTGTCCATGAAAGGCGAGGGACTCCTACCTTGTCGGATGGCCTGGAGCAGGTCACTGCGCCCACCTTCACGGGGCTCTGGTGCAGCTTTGGGGGCGGCAGCGCCAGTGGAGGCAGGAGTGGGTGCAGGGGGCCCAGCTGAGGGAGGAGGGGGGCCCGGGGGAGGCGGGGGAGGAGGTGGAGGCGGGGGGCCACCACTTTGGGGCAGAGAGGGGGGAGGAGGAGAAAGCCCCACAGGGAAAAGGGCCGGGAGGGGACAAGGGAGGGAGGCGGTAGAGAGAGAGTTGGGGAGGGGGAGGGAGGTTGAAGGGGTGGGAGGGAGGGGGGAAAAAGAGAGAGAAAGAAAGAGGGAGAGGGAGGAGGAGGGGCCAGGGGTGGGCGAGGTTTGGCCGGGGAACCACGCAAGAGACGAGTGCCATAGCGACGGGGGGCCGGCGGTGGGTGGGTGGGGCTTAGCAAGCTGCCACGCTTTGGGGTTGATCCTCCGTCAGAATACCTGCCAGTGACAGTCGTCCAGGTCAACAACAGAAACCCTCCTGCCTCAACACCACTGTAACTCACGACAGCTCAACAAAGTCTTCATAGGTGTAGGTTGAGCGATCTAGACCAGGTGTCCTTACCCTGTGTCAGGCGGTGGGGGGGGCAGGAAGTCGTCCGGAGCAGGGGGAGGGAGGGGGACCAGGCTCAAAGGATAGGACCTGCCTTCGCTCTCTTCCAGGAGCGCCTGCAGACTCCATACTCCGGTCTCCACGAGGGCCTATACTGCCGTTCAGAGCCCTCCTGGCGCCATGGCTCCTGACCACCAGGGAGCAAACACATCCCAGGACACCCAATGTTATATCCTCTTTCTTAGGCTCGCCCTCCCTCCTCCCTCCCTCCCTCCTCTCTCCTACACTCCACCCCCATGTCGTTTTTTTAGGCACTACAAACTCCTCCCCCATCTTGCGGCGTTCCCACTCATCCTTCCTGGTTTTGATCTTCCGAGGGTTCAGAGTCCGGGGGTTTAGATTGTCCTTCTTCTCCTTCTGCTCAAGGACGGACAGACAGACAGACAGACAAGATAATTAATCCGAGGTTCTCTGTGCTGAGTGTGTTGTGGTGGTGGAAGATTGTTAGATGCGATCATCCTTGTGTGTGCATGTATCTGTATGTATGTGTGTATGTATACATGTACAGGTGTGTGTATGAGTGTGTATGTGTATGTGTGACTGTGTACATGTGTGTGGGTTACCCTGTGCTTGCGTCTCTCCTTCATGATGTCTTTAGTGTCCTGCAGCATCTTCTCCTTCCACAGTTCAAAGAAGTAGGAGGAGTCAGTGTAGAACTTCAGAGCCTCCTTCCCATCGTCTCTGTGAGGGACAGTTACACACCAGAGTGGCTGTGTGTGTACGTCAAAGAATGGGGTTATACAGCTGTGCGTGTGTGTGCTGTGTGTATGTTTGTGTGTGTTTTTGTGTTTTTGTGTTTTTGTGTTTTTGTGTGTGTGTACATGTGTTCAAAGACTGAGAGTCTACAGAAAGTAAGTGTGTGAGTGCTCACAGAGTAACAGAGTATACAGACCATACAGTATGTGTTCAGAGACAGTGTGTGTGTGTGTGTGCTGTGTGTGTGTGTGAGTGTGAGGGTGAGTGTGTGTCGTACATGTGATCAGAGACTGAGAGTGTGAGTGCTCAGAGTATACAGACCATACAGTATGTGTTCAGGGACAGTTGTGTGTGTGTGTGTGTGTGTGTGTAGTGTACATGTGTTCAGAGATGAGAGTGCTGTTCACAGAGTAACAGAGTATACAGACCATACAGTATGTGTTCAGAGACATATGTGTAAGCATGTAAAGCATGTGTGCATGTTCATACCTGTACTGGCTGAGGTTGTTGAGAGGTGGGGGCTCGTTGCAGGTCAGGTAGGTCTCCTGGATGGGCATGGGCAGGGACGTCCTGATGAGTCATAAACATGATTGGGGGAGCTACTGGTAGTCATGGCTAACATGCTAGCTCAGTGCTATGTTTGGTAACATATTAGGGTGCCACATGCGGTGAGAACATAGTCTGTCCATGAAAGGCCGAGGGACTCCTACCTTGTGTCGGATGGCAAACTGGAGCAGAGTCCTGCGCCCATCCTTCACGGGGCTCTGCGTTGTCAGTTTGGATGTGGCGAGGGCAGCGCCAGTTGGAGCAGGAGTGGGTGTCTAGTGGGGCCCAGCTGTTGGGAGGGAGGGGGGCGGGGGAGCGGGGGAGGAGGTGGAGGCGGGCCACCACTTTGAGTGGCATTACAGAGAGGGGTGGTAATGGAGGTGAGCCCTATGGGGAAGGGCGGAGTTCGGGCAGGGGGGGAGGTAGGAAAGGATTTGGAGGGGGGGGAAAGGGAGGGGAAGTCAAAGAGAGGAGGAGGGGGCGGGGCTCCGAAGCCGGAGGGAGGCGGAGGAGGAGGGGCAGGGGGTGGGGCGAGGTTGGGCCGGGAACCAGCAAGAGACGATGCCATAGGAGGGGCCGGCGGTGGGTGGGTGGGGCTTAGCAAGCTGCCACGCTTTGGGGTTGATCCTCCGTCAGAATACCTGCCAGTGACAGTCGCCCAGGTCAACAACAGAAACCCTCCTGCCTCAACACCACTGTAACTCACGACAGCTCAACAAAGTCTTCATAGGTGTAGGTTGAGCGATCTAGACCAGGTGTCCTTACCCTGTGTCAGGCGGTGGGGGGGGCAGGAAGTCGTCCGGAGCAGGGGAGGGAGGGGAGCCAGGCTCAAAGGCATAGGACCCTGTGCTCATTTCCAGAGCGTCAGAATTGAAGTCCTCTCCAGAGCCTATACTGCCGTTCAGGCCCTCCTGGG
>BROE01000011.1:10147791-10165291 GCA_036571765.1 Plecoglossus altivelis | reverse complement strand
CCGCCTCTACGCTGATGTGTTTATGTTCCAGAGTGTAGAGGTCTTGTGTTTACCCAGCTGAGTGTGTAGGAGTTACGGGCGTTTGTTACTTGATGTTTCAGGATGGTGTCTCCCTCCCCTGGAAAACTGTGCAACAGACGGAATCCTGCCACGTGGAGCTCCTGAAGAACACTGAACCAGTAGCGGACCACCTCCGCATCTGTCCCTCCGACCTCGAACCCGGCCCACTGCATGTGCACCGTGACAACCAAGTGGCGAATGATCTGAAGGGTTCCGAGCTCCGCCCAGTTTTGAAGAACACGCCACTCCGCGCTGAGCAGGTCAGCGTACAGGAAGTGGACCTAAACAAAATGAACAGACTAGAGAGGCTACAGTCTCACATGATGCATGATGACAGGGGGATACATTATGGGATGTTCTATCTGAACTTGTCAAACAGAGCCATATGAACTTAGTAGTTTTTTTTTAGCTGCCCTCATGTGGCTAGAGCATGTAACTGCAGCTGTGACCAATTCACTGACTTCACTGTTGCCATGGCATCCTTGAATGGATCGGAGCCCTGTTGCCATGGGAACCTACAAGTAAGTATGCTTTGTTTGTCTGTATATATGCAGTGTGATACTTCATGTGTTACCGTGGTAACTGTGTGTGCTCTGTGTGTGTATATCTGTGTACATGTGTGCATGTGTGTGTGCATGTGTGTAAGTTTGTGTGGGCAGTTTTACCATTTGATGTCCAAGGGCTTTCATGATCTCCGCCAGTGTTTGGGACCCACTTCCCAGAATGCTCCTCTTCTTCTGTCTACGCCCCCTTGGACTTCGCCAGTCAAGCCACGCCCGGTGGTGCTGGATTACACCCCTGCTTTGGTCACCCTCCAACCTGTTGCTATGGAAACTGCCAGAAGCGGTCAGACTGGGGTCGAACCGGTGAACCTCACATCCAGCACCTAATACAGTCTCCAGGAACTCTGCATCATTCCCATTCATGCTGCAGAGAGAGGGATGGACAGGAGGAGAGAGAGAGATAGAGAGAGGGAGGGAGAGAGATAGAGGAAAAAAAGAGAGAGAGAGAGGGATGGACAGGGGAAGAGAGAGAAAGAGAGAGGGAGAGAGAGAGAAAGAGAGAGAGAGAAAGAAAGAAAGAGAGAGAGGGAGGGAGGGAGGGAGAAAGAGAGAGAGGGAGGGAGAGAGAGAGAAAGAGAGAGAGGAAGGGAGGGAGAGAAAGGGAGAGAGAGGGAGAGAAGGGTTGTGTGGAGAGAGGGCGTGGAGATTATTGTATGCATGATTAATTATGCATTGCATTGTTAGCATGTATTTCATCCCTGCCAGTGAAATAAACACAAACACACACACCTAAAAACATGCGCACACACACACACCTGAAGGAGTATGCTACGCACGCAGGGTTTCCACTTGGAAGGCTTTGAATGTCTGAACACAGAAGCCACGGTTGTGTGGAGGCCTGTAAAGCAGGAGACTTGCCCGAAAACCCCATCCCAGGACAGGTCACCTTTGAGAGGGAAGGAGAGGGTGGGCTGGTTGGTTGGTACCGAGGATGGTTATGCTGAATGAAGTCAGATGGCACAGTCATGAACGCACGTCCTCTAAGACGTTTAGCACAAACACGAAAGTCTCATTTTTTAACACAACACAGATACGGTTTAGTGAGCTGCACAGATATTTGGAGGGTCTAAGTCTGATAAACAGGTGTGTAGTGTAACACTACCTGAGGTGTTGTGATGTATGCGATGATGCGATCAACCTCATCTAGGAAGGAGGGCTTCCCTGCTGACCATGGCTGTAGCTCCGCCCCTCCGCCGGCATACTAACACACGCACACAGGAGAACATAATGAGGGGATTGGATAAACCACCATATCTATGACCGCAGCGTAGGCACCTACATAGGTGTGCTTAGACTGGCTGCTGCATGGTATCCTTGAGTTTTCAGTGGGAGTGGAGGTCAGAGAGGAGCATAAATAATGCAGAAGAATGACAAGAATGTGTGTGTATGTGTGCGTATGTGTGTGTGTGTGTGTGTGTGGGTGGGTGGGGACGTTTGAGTAAGAGAGTGAGAGTTGCTTCCCTGTTATTAGATATACACAGGTCACAGACTTTGAACCATGCCCTACTGCTGCTAAAACACACACACACACATAAATATGCACACACACTCTCTCCCTCTAACACCTATAGACCCCTGTGATCACCATGGCAACCCTGAAAGGGCGGGGGGAGTTGATGACTCACAACACTTAGACAGAGCCTAAAGCTGGGAGTGTGTGCGTGTGCACGCGTGTGTGGTGGTGGTGGTGGTAGGGGGGGGGGTTGAAGAGACAAAGAGAAAAGGAAAAAAACCCCGAAAGGGTGAGCGAAAGAGCGAGAGAGAGAGAAAGTGAGAGAGACACAGGGAGACAGAGAGAGAGAGTCATGGATAGACAGGGAGAGAGTGAGAGAGATGTACATCAAAGAGGTAAGCCGCTGAGACAAGGCTAGGATGGTGATGCAGGCTGTGCTAGGCAGCAGAAACCAGAGGAGAGGGGGGGGGGACTGGAGGAGACACAGCCCTCTGGCCACCTAAGGGTAGTGCACAGAGCGGGGGTCAAAAGGGTACAGCGAGAGAGAGACACACAGCGACCATGCTGAAGGAGCACAGACGCAAGGTCAGACAGTTCTCACCTGTGTCCTCGTGTGAGAGTGTGTGTCCACATTTCTCTTGAATCGTAAAGTTTGGACACTCAGAAGACTCTTACCTCGCGCGCTGACATCTCATTCTCGTCCTCGTGCCCACGCTCTCCCCCCTCCTCCTCGTATTCTTCCAGCAACTCCGGTCCGATTAGTATGACTCCCTGGTTGCGCGTGCTCCTCACCGGTTCTATACTTATAACAGAGAAGGTGATGCTGTCGCTGTCTCCTAGGTTTCTAGCTTGATGGATTCTCGGCAAACTGAGCCCGACCAAGAATTGAATGGCAAGCAGAAGCGGCGGGATTAAAAATAATCCCGCGCGATAGAGCACGCGCCGCGCAAAGGCTGGCATGCCTCCTTGGTTGCACCGAGGATCATCTCGCGCCCCCTGCCTTCGGTGTGATGTCCCGTGAGAGTCAACTGACTACTTGGGAGACTAGGGCGAAGCTACTGTCTGAAAATAATAAATTAACAGCTGGACACCCTCCCTTTAGCCTCTCGGTCCCTCTCTCTCTCTCTCTCCCTCTCTGCGTTTGCCGAAGGCGGTGACGCAGCAACATTCCTTAGCTTGTCCGGCCTTGACCTTGTTGACACAATTCGTCTTACTTTTCTTTCGGTTAATCTTTAAAATAGGTTAGTGCAGGGTCCAGTCAAAAATAACAAAATTCTGATTGTTTCATCAAAAAAAGAGATGTCTGTACTAGTTTTAAGCACATTAATTAACAAATTTGCAACTCTTTGTTGCCAGATTCGTCTTATCGAGCGCAGCCACCCGTGGAATGTCACAGTAAACATTGTTCCGTCTAGGCCTATTTAGTCAGTGTGTTGACAAACTACTTAAGATATAAAAGTAGTAAACGAACATTGCAGTCCTCCCAGCTGCACACACATGCTGCATGTTTTTTTGAAAGCCGTCTGTATAAACCCGAAGGCCACGCTAATCTTCACCTGGACTTCTTCATGTCGCAGACACAGCTGACCAATCAAATGCTTGCGTTTCTACCTTTCCCTTTTAGGAGGTAAATGTTGTCGTTCTTGTTTCAGTCTTTCATTGAATGTCATTCATTTCATTTTTCCTTTCTTTTCTCTTTGCTGTAGCATTTGGTTTACTCTGTGTGTTGCTAAATTCCTCCCTTTCCAGTCTTCAGGTCTGGACCATTTTATTCCTTTCTTCCAATATCCCCTCCCTCCCTCCTCCCCTCCCCTCCCTCCCAGTCATGTCCCTATCTGAACTCCTTTAGCTCACCACGCATGGAGCTGAATACCAAGATAGACACACACACACAGGCACACACACACACACAGGCACACACACCCACACACAGGCACACACACCCACACACAGGCATGAACACCCATACACAGGCACACCCACACACACACACACACACACACACAGGCACTCACACACTCTGGCACACACACACTCTGGCACACACACACACAGGCACACCCACACACACACACAGGCACACACACACTCTGGCACACAGGGCTCCCTTAAAGCAGCAGTAGACCAGACCAGGTTAACAATGGCCAGAACAGAATGTGTATTTAAATATTTGCACCTCAGATACATGATATGTAACAGACAGATATACAACTTTTCATCACAAAAACCACCAAACAACACAAGACAACAGAAAAAAGAAGGGATAGAGTGAAAAGAGGGAGAGAAGCCCCACTTCAGCTTAAATATCAGAGCTCCACCCACTTTGACCCCTGACACACACGTACACACACGTTGATGCACACACACACACACACGCACACACGCACGCACGCACACGCACACACACACACACACACACACACACACACACATCCATCTCTTTGGGGTTGCCACGTGTCTTTTTTCCTTTATAGTTTAAACAGCAATACACAGGATGTTGGGTCTCCATGCTGCATTCTTTCCCTCTGGAGCAGAAACCATGGCAGAACGTAGATGCAACATTGATATCATGTTTGGGGTGAGGTCGTAGGCTCCGCCGGCCCCGGCTGGAGCTGGAGTCTATGTACAGATGCTGGTTTTTCAAAAGCAGAGGAAACTGGGAAGTACTCTCCTCTCACAGGGCACAACACAGAGGGGAAGGGGGGAGGGAGGGAGGGAGGGAGGAGGAGGAGGGAGGAGGAGGAGGGAGGGGATGATACTGGAGAGGGTCAGGAGAGCGAGGGTGAGATCGTGAGAGGAGAGGGAGAAAGGTGGGTGTGGTCCAGATTCACCAGCATTCTGTGCCCCTGGAGACGACTGAGTGAAGTTCCATGAAACACTGCCTTCTGGGAAATGGAGTCCTCCAAGCAGCACGGCTGGACGAGAGGCGGAGCATGTCCATACGTCTGTGTCCATATGACAATCAGCATCTGTCAGTCCTCCACAGGATCATCCTGGCCACTCCCTCTTTCCAGCTGAGTGTATACGTGCTTTTGTAGTGTGTGTATGTGTGTGTGTGTGTATGTGTGCGTGCGTGCATGTGTACAGGATGCAATGCGAATGCACAAACTGTACTATACTGCAACATTGTGGCCAACTATCTGGACGCACACATGCACGTATGTGTGCAGTGTGTGTGTGCGTGTGTGTGTGTGCATTGCTGTGAGCTCTTGATTGTCATTGCTGGAGCATTAAAGCTAGACTGTCCAAAACATGGCAGACTCTCCTTTTTCACTAAGTCTCTCACAAAGACTTTAAAAAAAAGTTTACAAATCTGTAAAAGCTTGAGATTGAAACGCACCTGTGTAAACAAAATAAGGGGCCCATCAGTAAAGTCAACCAGTCATAGAAACATTATTATTATTTGAAGTATTTCAGAAAAAGGAAAGCTGTTCCATAACGAGACTACATTGTGTGCATATTTTTACAGAAAGCGTGCAGCAGGAATTGACCCTTAGAAATTCGCTAGTGGTGTGTGTCAAATGAATGCACAATACTGCACCTGCAGCTACAGCTACAAGCTGGTCACACTGAAGCTGTCATCTGTGGGAGGGTCCAGCAGCTGGCAGAGGACCCCCCCGCCCCGCGCCGGCTGGGGGGGGTAGCGGGGGGGCATCCCTGGGTAGGGCGAGGAGTGGAGTGGCAGGGGGGAGTAGCCCATGTCCTCTGAGTGGGAACCGGCTTCCAGGGAGGGCTTGTGGAGGGGGGAGGGGTAGGGAGAGTGAGGGAGGGGGGCCTGGCGGTGGCCTGACGTCAAGTGGGCAGCCAGGTCTCTTTTGTGGTGCGGCATGCCGGAGGGAGGGGGGGCGTTAACTTCGTTAGCTGGAGGGGGGTTTGGGGTGGGTGTGGGCCTAGGAGAGTAGGGAGTTGGCGTGGAGGTGGGGGTTGGCATGCGTGTTGGGGTGGGGATGGGAGTGGGATTGGGCATGGTGGTGGTGGTGATTGTTGGGGTGGAGGGCGTGGTGGTGTGGGTTGGCGACGTTGCCGTGTAGGGTGGCGCTGGGATGTGAGTGGGGGTTAGTAGGATGGTTGGGGTTCGACGCAGGGTTGGCGTGGGGGCTCAGGTTGGGGATGAGCGGATATGATGGCGTTTGGGTGATATTTGGTGAGCGTGTTGGCAGTGAGATTGGGATTATGAATGGGAAGTTGGCAATGCGGGTTTGGTGTGCAGGAAATTGGTAGTCTGAGTGTTAGGCATGTGGGATTGGGCTGCGACGTTGCCAAATAGGGGCTAGAGTGTTAGGACATCAGTGGAGTGATGGGGTGTGCGTGGGTGCTAGTGTGCGTGTGAGGATTGGGCTGGGCGCTGTGTGCGTGAGGACTTGGGCTTCCACCGTGCGACGCCTGTCCATACCAATAGGGGGAGCCACAGTAGTTGGGGGAGTCGTATTGGGGGTACTGGGGGTCTTTAGGGGGGGCACGGTGAGGGGGGCTCAACGCTGTTCCGCAGTGGGGAGGTAACCTTGGTGACGGGGAGCAAGAGGGAGAGAAGGTCTGGTGGCAAACAGGTGGGTAGGAGTCGGCAGGGGGGCGGAAGGAAGTGGAGTTTCCGGGGGGAGCTAAGAGGGATAATACTAGGGGGCGAGAGGAGGACTCCCCAGGAAAAGATGGAGCTGGGGGGGTAGAGCCAAGCTCCATCAGAGGAAGGGGAGTAGGATAAGGTTTTTATTTAGGAGGGCGGAGTAGGGTGAGGGGTACTCACAGGGGTCTGAGGGGTAACTGTGGGGAGCGTGTGCAAGAGAGGGTGGAGAGCAGAGGAGCAGAGGCTAGCTGCCTTGTCCCCCGCTCTAAGTAGTCCAGCCCCTATCCTGGAGACAGCCCGGAGCCATCCAGAGCCCCTAACCGGAGAGCCCCCTTTAGCTTTGGCTTTTGGGCCTGACGGATGGGGCGCATCTCCCATCAGCTTGCGGCCGGGGAACCAATGTACCCCCACCCCTCCCTCCTCCTCTGAGGAACCCGCTCGACCGCCCGACCCAAGACAACTCCACCGTGAAGGCTTGGGCCCCGGCCCTTGACGGAAGCGGGCCTGGATGGAGAAGTCCTGGAGGGAACGCATGCCTGTTGCCGCTACACCCATACCCTCAAACCAACCCACTCCCCATTAGCGCTCAGCACCTTTTCCGGCGCCGACTCAGCACAGGACCTGACTTGTTAGGCCCACCCTTAGAAAAAAGTACATATTCTGGCTCCATTGTAAGGAGGGTCCAGCGCGCTCCTCGTGCCATACCATCATCAGCTTACTCTAAGGCTGGACAAGCAGCCGCACGCTAGGCCTGCTACTCCAATAGGAACAGGCCCTCCTTCTGGCCCTCTGTATACCCCTCCCCAGCCTCCGACCAGAGCCTCCACAGTGGCTACTAGGAGGTACCACAGGTGGGAGGAGTCAGATGGAGGATTCCGATAGGCTGACTCTGGGAAAGGAAGGCCTGCTTGTTTTTCCTTTTTTTTTTGAGGGGAGTGTAGTTGGAAAATGTCTACGGAATGTCTTTAGCACTCAGATAGAAACTGCTGGCGTATCTCATTGTAGCTGTTGTAACTCCGAAGCCGAAGCCGTCACTGTTTCCCTTACAGCCTATGCATACCCGCTGCTGAAAACCAACCCCACCACACACACATACCGCCCACACACCGCCCAAGAAGCAGACAAATCAACCAACTTTTATACCCACTAACGATTACAATGAACTGTATACATCCTGAAATGTGTCCCTCGCCAAGCTGTTGTTGTTAGAAATGGCATGCAAAAAAATTAATTGTGAAAACCAACCATCTGGTCTTGACTAAACTTACCTGTAGTTCCACTGATTTGATGGGTGTCTGTATCCTTCTGGGGAGGAAGAACAGGTGAAAGAGCCACTCTTGGCCATGGCCATGTAACCTGCCCCTGGAGATGTGGGTCCTGCTGTCTCCCCCCGCAGAAGGGAGGAATGGGCCGACCCAGGGTAGCCGCTGTAGCCCCGCTTGGAAGCAGCCTGGTAGCTGGAATAACCCATCTGACCCTGGCCAACAGGGGTGGCCTTGGTGCCGCCGTGTCCTGCCCCATAGGAGAAGCTGCAGTCTGTGGGCCTCTGAGAGCCCACACTGCCCCCACCAGGTGAGGAGGATGAGTAGCTGGAGGGGTAGTGGCAGTAGGAGGAGGGGTGGGGGGAACTGGGGGAGCGGGACAGGGAGAGGGATGGAGGGGTGGACTTGGGGAAGGAGGAGATGGTGGGTGAGGTCTGGGCCAGGCTGTAGCTGTAAGGTGGCCTGGCTGAGGAGCACTGGGTCTGGGCAGGGCTGTCCAGGATGGGCCCTTTGGGGCTGCGCTTGGGGAAGGCTGGGGACCAGCTGGGGCCAGGGGCTGGGCTGGAGGACTCGTAGCCCGCGGCGGTGGCGGGTTTGCGGGTGTCAGGTCGTGAGGAGGCAGGGCTGGACATGGAGATGTCCAAGAGGTCTGAGGAGGGGTGGGCGGAGTAGGGTGAGGGGTACTCACAGGGGTCTGAGGGGTAACTGTGGGGGGGTGCAGAGGTGGGCAGGGGGGAGAGGCTGCTGCTGTCCCCGCTGTAGTAGTCCAGCCCCTCCTGGAACAGCCCGGAGCCTCCAGAGGCCCCCCCTCCGGAGGCCCCCTTAGCTTTGGCTTTGGCTGCGGTGGGGCGCTCTCGTTGGCACGGGGACAGACCCCCCCTCCCTCCTCCTCTGGAACCCCGTGGCTGCCGACCCCCCACTCCGCTGCGCTTGGGCCCCGGGCCCTGGGACGGAAGCGGGCTGGATGGAGAGTCTGGAGGGACGCCTGCTGTTGCCGCTCCCCCCTCCCGCTCCCCTTGCGCTTCAGACCTTTTCCGGCGCCCGCGGCCCTGCTTGTTGGCCCCCCCTTGGAAAAGTACATTCTGGCTCCAGTTGTAGGAGGGTCCAGCCGCGCTCTCGTGCCAATCCATCATCAGCTTCTCAAGGCTGGACAAGCTGGACTGGCCTGCTTCTCCAATAGGAACAGGCTCCTTCTGCCTGTATATCCCGCCTCCTGACCCAGAGCCTCCACAAGTGGCTACTGAGCCCAGGTGGGAGGAGTCAGAGGAGGATTCCGATAGGCTCTCTGGGAAGGAAGGCCGCTTGGCCTTTTGGGGAGTGTAGTTGGAAATGTCTAGGATGTCTTTAGACTCAGTAGAACTGCTGGCGTATTCATTGTAGCTGTTGTACTGAAGCCCGAAGCCGTCTGTTCCCCAGCTAGCATACCCCTGCCTGAAACCAAACCCCCCACACACATACACACACACACAGACAAATACACACTTTTAACACTAACGATTACAATGAACTGTATACATCCTGAAATGTGTCCCTCGCCAAGCTGTTGTTGTTAGAAATGGCATGCAAAAAAATTAATTGTGAAAACCAACCATCTGGTCTTGACTAAACTTACCTGTAGTTCCACTGATTTGATGGGTGTCTGTATCCTTCTGGGGAGGAAGAACAGGTGAAAGAGCCACTCTTGGCCATGGCCATGTAACCTGCCCCTGGAGATGTGGGTCCTGCTGTCTCCCCCCGCAGAAGGGAGGAATGGGCCGACCCAGGGTAGCCGCTGTAGCCCCGCTTGGAAGCAGCCTGGTAGCTGGAATAACCCATCTGACCCTGGCCAACAGGGGTGGCCTTGGTGCCGCCGTGTCCTGCCCCATAGGAGAAGCTGCAGTCTGTGGGCCTCTGAGAGCCCACACTGCCCCCACCAGGTGAGGAGGATGAGTAGCTGGAGGGGTAGTGGCAGTAGGAGGAGGGGTGGGGGGAACTGGGGGAGCGGGACAGGGAGAGGGATGGAGGGGTGGACTTGGGGAAGGAGGAGATGGTGGGTGAGGTCTGGGCCAGGCTGTAGCTGTAAGGTGGCCTGGCTGAGGAGCACTGGGTCTGGGCAGGGCTGTCCAGAATGGGCCCTTTGGGGCTGCGCTTGGGGAAGGCTGGGGACCAGCTGGGGCCAGGGGCTGGGCTGGAGGACTCGTAGCCCGCGGCGGTGGCGGGTTTGCGGGTGTCAGGTCGTGAGGAGGCAGGGCTGGACATGGAGATGTCCAAGAGGTCTGAGGAGTCGTCCGAGTCGAGCAGAGAGCGAAAGTATCCAGCAAACAGACCCTGGGCCTCCTCTGCTGAAGCTCTGGCCTGTTTGCTGCTCCCTGGGCTTCCGTACAACCCCCCTCTGCCCCCCTCGCAGGACAGGAAGCCCCTCCCAGGGGAGCCACAGCTCTGGAACCCCCCTGGTCCCCTCTCCTTCTCCCCAAAGCCTTCCTCTCCCCAGCCCCCGCCCCCATTGGCCCAGTCCTGCCCGCCCGCCGCTGCTTCGCTCTTGAACCCCCCGTTTTTACGAGAGCGCCGCTTCCTCACAGGCTTGTCCCCAACTCCTCCATCCCCCACGACCCCGCCCCCTCGGCCTCCCGCCCCCCCGCTGGCACCCTTGCCGCGTTTCCGGGGCAACCCGGGCTCCACCCCTGCCGGCTTCCGCTTCTTGCCAATGGTCTCGAAGAAGTCGCAGAAGGAGCTTTTGAAGCCCTCGGCGCCGCCCGCTCCACCCGCCACCCCCCCTCCCCGGCTCCCCACCCCCCCTCCCCTCCCTCCTCTGCGGCGGAAGCCGGTTAGCCGGTGCAGCAGGGTGGAGATTCCGGGGTTTTCCAACGGTGCATGGAAGCTGTCAGGCTCACTGGGTGTCCAGCAGCGAGGTGGAGAGCAGCGGCCCGTGGCGGGCGGTTGGCGGTTGAGGAACGCCAGTTTCGACAGCACGTCGCCGTACTCGGCCTTGACATCGTTCGTGTCGTTGACGTACGACGGCTGAGGGGAGGGGAGCTTGGTCCGCCGCCTGCGCCGAGGCTTCTTGGGCTGGTCGGCGTTCCCCACGGCGTTCCCGCTGTTCCGTGCATCCGGTACTCCTGGCACGGCCTGCTTGGGAGGCCGCCCCCGCCGGCGCTTCAGGATGACAGGCAGTTCTCCGGGGGGGAACATCACCATCACGCTCTTCCCGTTGTTCTTCATGCGGAGCAGGGCCGTGGGCTCCCTCGTCACCACCGGACTCCCCTCTGGCCCTTCCAGGCCCCCCTCGGCCCCGACTCCACCCTTATCACCCCCGGTAACCGTCTCCATGGAGGAGATCTTGTAGCTTTTCTGTCGGCGGCTGAGGTTGACGGGGATGCGAGCCACCTTCACCACGATCTTCCTCACCTGGGCGAAGGGTGGAAGTGGTGGGGGGGGGGACATAGTTTAGTTTAAACCACGTTCTTCAAAGTACTGTGTGTTAATGTACTTGGCATTTTCAAATGAAAAATGAATAAAAAATCTGTGTATCTTTGTGCGACTGTTAACTCACCCCGACAAATCGACCACGCCTTTTCTTGGTAGGCGGAGAGACATCTACAGCCGGCGGTTCCACCTTCTTGACTGCTGGCAGAGGTCGGGGTTGGGGTCGAGGCCGGGGCCGGGGTCGAGGCCGGGGCATGGGACTGGGCTGCAGGCGGCCTGGGAGGGAGTGGGGGGAGGGGCGAGGCGGGGCAGGGAGGGCGGCTGGGCGGGACACAGGTGTGGGCGTGTCTGGGAGGGAGGGAGCTGCAGACAGAACCTCCGCAGATCCTCTCAACCCCACCACCACCACCTCCTCCTCTTCCTCCTCTTTTTTAACGCTCCAGAGCTTCTCCTCGCCCTCCTCCTCGTCCCCTTCCTCCTCTCCCCTGTCTCTCCCCGCCCTCCTCTCGCCGTCGTCTGTGTTGCGACGCAGCCGGGACGACTTACGGAGGTGGCAGGGGAACCGAGGGCGGCCAGAGCTTCGCAGAGCGTATTTCCTTTCACCTTCAATGGGTAAAGAGGAGGGGCCTGGAAGCGTTGGGCCAATAGGGACAGGGCTGCATACTGGGAGCATGTCTGTCTCTGCTGAGGGGAGGGGGAGGGGCAGGCTGCAGGGAACTGAGGCCACCGTCTGATTGGCGGAGGGGGGCTGATTGACAAGTGGGAGGGGCTGGGTTTGAGGTGAGGGGGTGTGGCTGTCAGAGGGAGGGGCCTGTCTCGGCTGCTCCGACGCTGTAGGGCCCGTGTGCGTGACAACATCAGCCTGGCTGTCCATGTGTGTTTTCGAGACTGACTTTGGGGGTCTGCTGCAGACAGCTGTGTCCATGTTAGCCTGCATGTCTAAGGGTGTCTGTGCGAGCGTGTGTGTCTGCGTGTCTGGGTACGTGTGCATGAGCGTGTCCAGCTGCCTTCGCCTCCTGGTGCCCAGGCCCAGTGTCCGATGCAACCCGTTGGCCAGGGAGGTGGGGGGGAGGAGGTCATAGTTCACCAAGGCTCCATCGCCAGGTGCCAAGGGCCCCCCCTCCCCTGTCCATCCCTCTGGCCCCTCCAGTCCCCCCACACAGCCCTCGTCCTCCTCCAGAGCCCCGCCACAGGCCCCGCCTGAACGCAGGCGCCCCGACAGGCGGCTCATCCAACGCAGGGCACTGGCGTGATGTCACAAACAGGGGATGGAGGCACAGGCGGAGCGTGTTCCGACGCTGCCTGAGCTTATGTGCTCTTCCAAACGACAGCTGTCTAGCGGAAAGGTTCAGGGACCTGAGGGAAGAAACGTGAAAAAGTTCAAAGTTTGCTCAACGAGTTGACAACGGTACAAGGAAACATAAAACGGTGAAAAAATTATAATTGGCTTTGAGAATTCTGATTGAACTCGAGTTTTCAAGTTGGAAATTCAAACCCCGCTCGAACAAAGCATGTTTCCATCGTAACACCGCTGTTACGCAACACTTCTTTCATTCACCGTTCACGTCCAGCTCGATCCTTGACTGTCTGGGACTTGTTCCAGCCTTACGTCCGCGTGTCTGGCTTCTCCTGGATATCATTGGGTCTGTGGTACTGCAGTGGAGAACACTAATCCCTCTCTCTTCTGCTCAGCCCGTCTGCCCAGTCCATGACTTCTGAATGAAGGAGAGAGAGAGAGAAAGAGAGAGAGAGGGGCAGAGAGAGAGAGAGAGGGGCAGAGAGAGAGAAAGAGAGAGAGAGGCAGAGAGAGGGAGAGAGGCAGAGAGAGAGAGAAAGGCAGAGAGAGAGAGGGAGACAGAAAGAGAGACAGAGAGGGGGAAAGAGACAGAGAGGGAGAGAAAGGGAAAACCGGAAAAGGAGATCTGTTTTGAAGCAATTCCTTCAAGGCAATCATTTGGGATTAGACTGAGGACAGCATAAGGTGTTCTGGTGCTGTATCTGGTGCTGTAAAGTTGGGATACAATCTAACACTGCAGTCCCCTCTCAGCACACCTCTTCTGTCATATAACAACAAATCCACAACCAAGCCGCCAGATCCGCCAATATCTATATCATGAGCCCCCACACACGCTCACACAAACACAGGATATACACTGTACACACGTATCTACACAAAGACATCGTAATTGTTTCACACTCATGTTGATCTGTCTCTACTGTAAGACTATCTACCACTAGGGGGGGATAGAAAAGAGCTGTTTAGCAATCATACTCTATTTTGGTTAACAGATTAAAGAAACAGAGAAGTGAAGGAAGGCATTATAAAGTAAAGAACGGCCAGAAAGAATTACTTCGTTTTCTGGCGCAGAAAAACCAGAAGCAAAAGAAGGAAAAAAAGTCATCTGAAGACATAACTATGTAACTCCCTGACAGATACAGGCAAGCGTGCACGCACACAATCGATCACACACAGCAAAAGCCAATGGACTAACCAACACAACCCAGACACACCACACAGAAATGAGTGAACAAACCAAAGACATTACAAACAACAGACAAACAAACCGAAAACATCCACTTAACACATACGGGAACACCCACACACAAAACACAAAAAAAAAAAAGCAGACTGAAACAAAACCACAAAACCAACCACGACATAAAAGAGGGGAACAACAAACCACAGCACACAACAATGAACACAAAAACCACACAACCCACATAAAGAAAGAGGAAACACCAAACGACAACTATAACACCACACATGAAGGGAGACACACCACACCAACATAGGACACACCCACCACAAAGTGATAAGCGAGAACCAGCACCACACCACACCCAAGGAACACAAACCACAGCAACAACACAATAGGGAAACACCAACACAGACTAGACAGAGCCACAACCATAACGACGGAACACACCACACCATCTCTAGGGAACACACCACACCACACATAGGGAACACACCACAACACACACTGAACACCACACACCACACATAGGGAACACCACACACTTAACACCACACATGGGGAAACCAACCACACACACAATGAGGGCAACACAGCCCACACCACACATAGGGGGGAAACACACATATACACACCACAACACACACTGAACACCACACACCACACATAGGGAACACACCACAACACACACAAACGATAATAACAACACACACATGAGGAAACACACAACACAAGAGCCAACACTAGGGAACACAACACCACAGCGCGAACATATCGAGGGAACACGACCCGACAACCACACATAGAGAGAACACACCACCACCACACACCTAGGAAGACCCACACACTGGAAAACACACACACACACATCACTTACACACTGCTCACACACTGCTTACACACACTGTCAACACACACTGTGTACACACTCTCACACACAGAGCACACACACCACAGACACCCACACACAAACACAAACACAAAAACAAACACAAACACACGATAAGGAAACAACCACAACAACTGATACACACCACACATAGGGAACACCACACACTTAACACCACACATGGGGAACACACCACACCACACATAGGGAACACACCACACCACACACTGAACACCGACACCAACCCCACAATAGATGGACCACATAGCCACACCCACAACAAGTAACACCAACACAAAAAAACCCAAAACAAACACATAGGGGAGAGAAAACAAACAAACCACACCGAAACAAACACTACGTAACAAAGCCTGTGACCAACTGCACACAGACAAACCCCCCCCTCCACACACACACACACACACACACACACACAGAAACACACACCATCCCTTCATCCTTTATCCCCTATCTTTCCTGCAATCACATATATCTGGTCTCCAGAGCCAGACCCCACCTCCATCCTTTCTTCTGCCATCATTCTCTCTCCATCTCTCTCATTCTCTCATTCCAGGTCTATACTTTCTCTCTCCCTCTCTCTGTCCTCTCCCTCTCTCTGTCCTCTCTCACTCTCTGTCCTCTCACTCTATCTCCCTCTCTCTCTCTCTCTCTATCCCTTTCTTGTGTTCTCTCTCTCCCTTTCTCGTGTTCTCTCTCTCTCTCCCTCCCTCTCTCTGTCCTCTCTCTCTCTGTCCTCTCTCTCCCCCTCTCTCGTGTTCTCTCACTCTCTCTAATTAACAGCATTCATTAATTAAGGCTCTATCCGACCGTAGTGTGAGAGACAGGATGGAGCAAAACCTCCCAACACTAGCTTTAATTAAAGACTCACACACACGTACGCACACACGTGCGTACACACACATACACACACACACACGTGCGTACACACACACGAACACACACACATGCACACATTCACTCTTTCTTTTCTCTTTTCTCAGGAACACACGCACGCATGCACGCACACACGCCACACACACACAGGCACAAGCACACACATCAAACAGTGCACATCTAAACTGCATCTGAACGCACAAGTTGAACAGGCCAGTCTTATTCAATCGATTGAGTCCACCTGTAACCAACAACAACAAAATCTGAAAATGTTATAAGGTTATACTTTAATACCTATACACTTAGTAAACTATAACCATTTCAAATCAACACATATTGTTATTTCTTAATAATCAGAAAAACACTTTTATTGGAGAATATCCTTATTTTCTAAGTTGTTCTAAATAACAGGCCGTTTCTAAACTCACCAGACAGCAGGTACATTGCATACTCACTTAGCACCAGACTCTATACATGAGTATGTGTGTGGTGTGTGTGTGTGGGTATGTGTGTGTAGTGTGTGGTATGTAAGTGTGCAGCAATTGTGTGCTTGTGCCTGGGTATATGTGTGTGTGTGGTGTGTGTTTGTGAGTGTAAGTGGTATGTGTGTGTGCATGTGTATGTGGTGTGTGTGTGAGTGGTGTGTGTGTGGTGTGTCTTTGTCTGCGTGTGTTTGGAAAAGCACTCACTCAGCTCTAACGGGTGTGCAGTTGTTGCTAAGAGACAGGCAGCAGCGCAGACACAGTACGGGCGGAGGTGGGGGAGGGGGGGTTGGGGGTGTGGATAAGGGGGGGAGGTGTGGGGGGGTAGACAGAGAAAGAGAGAGAGTGACAGAAAGAGAAAGGGGGAGAGAAAGAAAGAAAGAGCAGGAGTGATTGGGGAGGGGAGAGAGGAAGGTAGAGAGGCTTGATAAAGAGAGAACCAGACAGACAAACAGACAGACAGACAGACAGACAGGCAGGCAGGCAGACAGACAAGAGAGTGAAAGAGACAGATTGAAGGGAGAGAGACAGACAGACAGACACAGAGAGAAAGGAGACAGAGAGACGGAGAGAGAGACAGAGAGAGCTATAGAGAGAGAGATAGAGAGAGTCAGAGAGAGAGAGGAGACAGACAGAGAGAGGAGAGTCAGAGAGAGGAGACAGAGAGAGAGGAGACAGACAACGAGAGAGGCAGAGAGGAGACAGACAGAGAGAGAGAGGAGACAGACAGGGAGAGAGAAAGAGAGAGAAAGGAGACAGACAGAGAGAAAGAGAGAGAGAGAGAGGAGGGAGGGGGAAGTGGGTCAGATGCTCCACAGAGACTTGGTGACACTCTGCAGATGCTCAGTTAGCATCAGTCTCCTGCCCCATCACCCTCTACACAGCCATCCCACTACACCGCCCAAACATCCACGCAAGCTGGAAACACCTAAACAAAACTTTCAGACGACCGATCCAGAACATACACAGATAAAAAGCCAAGCTTCAAACAACTGTAGGTGTCACGCAAATCTGCAGTTCATCATTCCTAAGAGAACCAAAGACACAACTGGAGTTCATCTCCCATCTCCTACACCTTCTGGAATAATAATAAACATATATACTGTATATACTACATACATATAGACTCCTATAGATAAATACAAGTACAGCTACTTTTCTTTTTTGATTTCCTACCATTTCTACCACAGCGAGTCGCAGGGCTATATGTATTTACTTATTCATTTCTTTTTAATGTAAAATGTTATATACTTTTTGACCATTCGACTTCCAATTCCACTCCAAGGCCACTTCCTTGTGGTCCTCTAACTCTTGGCTGTATTTAGACTTGAAAGGTCATTGTGAGTGTTGGTGATGAGTTAAGGCAGATCTGCAGCCTCCCAGCACCTCCTAGTCCACCTCCATGAGGGCCTGCCGGCCCTGGTGGCGGCCAGGATTGGATGGGTGTTTCAGGGCCC
>BROE01000011.1:10132791-10145291 GCA_036571765.1 Plecoglossus altivelis | reverse complement strand
CTTATCTCTCTCTCTCTCTTCCTCCATCCCCAGTTTCAGGCTATCTCTCCCTCATTCTGGATGTGCTCGTTCTGTCGCTGTCGGAGGAGCGGTGCTCTATCCCTCTCTCTCTCTCTAGCTCCCTCTCTCTCTCTAGCTCCCCCTCTCTTTCTCTCTCTGAGGAAGTGTATGCCCCCAAGGGATGAAGGGCTCGCTACCTTCCAGCAGAGAGAGAGAGTGAGAGAGAGAGAGAGAGAGAGAGAGAGAGAAGGCTTTAAAGATAGAGGCAGGCTGAGGGGGAGAGGGAGCAGTGGAAAGAGAGAGGGAGGAGGGAGAGGGGGAGCAGGGTGTGGGGAAAGGAAAGAGGAGGGAGAGGGAAGGAGGGAGAAGGAGAGGGGAAATCTATTCATCATTTGGATCTCTGGAGCAGAGCCCTTAGCACTCTGATTAGATGTTTACGTTGATGTCACAAAAATGGTACGCTTTGCAAATGCTGCAGCCATGTAAGAGCATTTATACCATTAATAACTCTCTGATCACCTTGTGGACCACAAACACATGCTGCACACATTAATACATCCTGACTGACATACCCAGCATGACTATTGTCAGTGAGAGTAGGAGGGCTGTTTTTGCACAGGTGTATGTGTTTAAGCAGGGGTGTGTGTGTGAGGAGAACAAACTGTGTTTGACAGCCTGCGTGTGTTTGTGTGTGTGCGTGTCTGCGTGTGTAAATGTTGGGAGGAAGGAGAGATTGTGTGTTTCCTTTCTCCCCTCGTCAATAATTAAACTGATTCTGTCCAGCTTGTTAGTGAGGTACACAGTAGCCACACTCTTCTCTCTCTCTTTCTCTCCTTCACTTCATCCTCTTCCTCTCCATCTCTCTTCGGCTTTGCTCTTTCTCTATCCATCCCCCCTTATTTCTTTATGACTCCCCCACCCCCTCCCCCACCCCATTCCCCCATCCCCCCCCCCCCCCTCCCACCTCCACTCCCTCCATAAGAGGTGAGAGGTCGTCTAAGCTTCTCTACTGTCTGACTCAAACCGGCTGCAACCAGCCCAGTGGGGGGAGGGGCGGGGAGGGGGGAGGGAGGGCTGGGGGTAGAGAGAAGCTGAGGAGGAGGTGGAGGGATGAGGATGAGAAGGGGGAGGGTGGCGAAAGAGAGATAGGAGAGAGACGAGAGAGAGACATGAGAGAGAAAGAGAGAGCGAGAGAGCTAGAGAGAGAGAGAGGGGGAGAGAGAGAGAAGGGGGAGGGCAGCGAAAGAGAGATAGAAGAGATGAGAGCGAGAGAGAGAAAGAAAGAAAGAAAGAGAGAAAGACGTGCGAGAGAGACATTAGAGAGCAAGTGAGATGAATAGATAGTGGTGTTGGGGTACAGGGTAAGGTAGGGGGTGGATGTAAGAAGAGGTTGGCAGTGCTGACAGAGAGTGTTGAGAGAGGAGGAATGGGAGAGGTGAAAGAGGACAGTGAGAGAGAGGGAGAGGGGGAGAGAGAGGGGGAGGAGAGAAAACGAGAGGGAGAGAGAGAGAGAGGGAAAGGGAGTGGGAGGAGAGAGAGCGAGAGAGAAAGAGAGGGGGGAGGAGAGGGAGAGACAGAAAGAGAGGGAGGAGGAGAGGACAGGAGAGGGGGAGATGTTTTCTATTAAGTGTGTTTGATGCTACTTGGCATGAGCTGCTGTTTTATGAATGTGTGGTGTGGGAGGTGAGAGAAATGAGAGTAAACATACATTATAGGCTATAATAATGTAGTCTGAAGCACAGAGGGAGTGTGTGAGAGTGTGTTGGTTGTCATGTGAGTGTGCGTGGTCTTGTAGGGAGACAGAATCAGGCTGATCGTGGACCATGGGGATGTTCCTCGTTTTCTTTCTTAAAACACGAATGTTTAAGGCGTCAGTACGCTACACCAGGCTTAGATCTGATACTTCATCCAACTTCTGAGAGAACCACCTTTCCTTACAAAGATTGTTTTTTCATTACGTAACATTTGCACTGTGCGTGCAAAGAACTGTTGGTAAGCTCCAACACTGAAGATTCTGCAAATTGCACCTGGTTATAAAATGCGTTGGTACAGATACGTTCAGATAAAGCTGCACTTTCAGTTCAAGACTGACAGGATGGATTTCTTCCCGGTGACAGTCTGGTCTGGATGACCCTTTAAACCTTGACGTTCTCTTCTCCTGAAAACTCTGAAGGTTCTGGAAGCCCTAGAACTGCAGAACAGTAGAAACTGTGGTGGGACATGAACCCGGGCTAAAACCACAACTCTGGGTCTTCACTCCAGACAGAGAGAGAGAGAGAGAGCGAGAGAGAGGGAGGGCGTAAGGGAGGGAGGGCGTAAGGGAGGGAGGGTCACGACCTTCAATGTGGAAGTTGTTCCATCAGAAACTCCAACAAGCTTGCTCAGAACAATCATTTTCCCACAGAATGAATGTTTCAATGTGTGATGCCCTTGTGTGTGCGCGTGTGCACGCGCGCGTGTGTGCATCCACTGTGTCCAGTGTGTCAGCTTCATCTCCATGGCGACCTCTATAAAGAGGAAGTCTTGCCACAGCAGCCAGACCAGCTGATAGGCTGAGGAAAGAGACAGATGATTGGTTGAGCTGTGGATGTCATATCAGCAGGGTGTATCTGTGTGACAGTGCAGCCTAACACACACACACCGCAGTCTTATTCGTACACTGCAGACATACGTAGTTACACGCACAGACACGCCGCAGTTCAACTTAGAGACGCACAATAGAAGTACTCGAAACACCAAACACACACACGACACACTGACATACACATACAAGCAATACCAAAGGCTGAGACCAGGTGTGAGCTGGGCCAGGTGACCCGGTCTGAGGACAGAATGATACATTATCAGAGATACAAGGCCGTTGCTATGCCAACCGGCATCACTAACACAAGTAAGCAACACAATAAGTCTTTGCCCAACCTCCCCTCCCCTGCCACCCCCCACCCCCTCCCCCCAACACTCACACACACACTAACCAAGAAACACACTGTTACATGCCTGGGGTCATTTCAGTCAATCCCATTTCATTCAAAACAAACAAGTTTTTTTTTAAGTAAAAAAAGAAAAGAAAAGTGAAAGCCTGTTGGTCCCTTCATGTGCAATGTGCTATAAACACGCAAACACGCGCACATCACCCACAGGTGCAAACGATGACCTCGCTACTTACCATTATCATCAACATGTGCAAGCAAGCTGGATCTCCAAATCGACATGGCAGTAACGAAACCAACTGTCCCAGTTTGCCCAGGGCTCTCTGTTCAACACCACCATCTCTCCAACATTATCTACCTTGTCTCCCCTGCCTCTCTCTCTCTCTGTACCCCACCTCCCCCTCGTCTTCCTCTCTCTCCCCCACACTCCCCCCCCTCCCCTCTCTCTTTTTCAGACAAGAGGTGATAATCACTACCATGAGCACGGCGTCTCGGTACGTGGGCGTCACACTCTCAACGCACCGGCCCGTGCCAATACTTGATAAACGCGTCAGGATTGCTTGGTTACCGGGGTACGGCTTTAGGTTAAGTGGCGCTACATGAGTGATGGGGCGATGCGTATTCTTCCGTCTCTCCGTTTTTCGGTAATTACAGTAAACATCTGTCAGAGCGCGCCCGTGGTTCGCGCCACAGCAACACAGAAGCCCTGACTGTTGGTTGAGCTTGTAGGTAAATTGCGGGCGATCTAGACCGTTCGATTCACGGTAATGGGCCGGGAAATCTTTCTCCGTCTGTGGGTAGACATCTTAGCCTCTTTTACAAATGACGAGAATCGCATCCAAAGCTCAACTCTAACATAGACTGGAAACCGGATCACTATTGCGTAAACAAACAATGCATTCACTCACTTGTGTGTGTGTCTGGCAATGTGCCTACTATTCCAAATTACAGAAGCGCACCTCAATATGCATGGACAGCAGTGTGTCAATGACCCAGTGCAAGCCACACGCAGCGTCCAGTTAACGGCACCGACCAGGTTCAGATAAATTCCTTCAATAAAAAATGCAGGCAGCGGTGCGACGAGAATTTGGCGACAGTAGAACGGCCAGTCCTAAGCTATGCAAATACAGGGTTCTGTAAACATACACTACATGCGCACTCACCGGGAGAGGCGGCAGGCTCGGGCTCGCGCTGCTGCAGCGGTGGCGGGGCTGGCTGCTCGCGCGGCTTTCGGTGTTTCACTCGTCTCCTAGCTAGGGTCACGGAGCCGTTAGTATCACGGCTGCCGCCTCTTGCGCACAGCATTTTCCGTTCATCTGAAGTCCGCCCGGGAAGGAGGATATATTCCTCCCGTTACCAACGTTGTCTCCTTTTCCCTCGTGCTTGTCTGTCTGTGTGCAGCCAGCACCGTAAAACGCTACATTCCAAACAAGCTGCTTCACATAAACATCTGCACCCAGAGAGGGGAAGACAAAAACTGAAGAAATCGAGAGAAAGGGGAACGGGGGCGTTCACTGTCCTTGCCCCCTTCAAAGTGCACGCTGCTCAACCCCCGCGGTCTGATTTCGTGGCAAGCACGGGGCAACCCGTGGATGCGGGAGCACAAGAGTCAGAGGGAAGGAATGACCGAATCTGCGCCCGTTTCTCTCCCTCTCCGCAATCCACCTCTATAGCGTGCGTTCGGTCTCCGTTCCTCTTCAGACGTGCATGGCTGTCAGTCCCATCCGGGGATCCGTAGGTGGCCTCACTTTCTCCTCTTAATTTCTGGGAAATGTAGTTCTTTTATCCAACAGCAGTGGTTGTCTGGGTTACGCAATGCCGTCGTGTTGAGGGGAGAGAGTACAATCATTATACAATTATGGAGGACAAAAAAACTACAGGCTTGAATAACAGAGCGTTTTCCTGACTGGATCATCCCAATCAGTCCAACAGCCAGAACCAGACGGCCAGATCAGTCAGTCACTTTAGTCAGTCAGTCAGTCTGCCTTACAGTCTGTCAGTGACCATCAAAAAATGTGTTCTTATCTTAGTCATCCCTCAGATGAAAGGGAAAATTCTGCTTATCATCACCATCTCAGCAGTGCCACAGAAAACTAGCTTTACCAAGCTGACTAGGAGACCACGGAAATGATGTGTGTGTGTGTGTGTGTGTGTGTGTGTGTGTGTGTGTGTGTATGCGTGTGTATGCAAAAATCAGACAGTGCATTGAACACGCTCCAAAGATAATAAGGTATTGAGCTTTATTCCACAAAACAAGACATAAACATACAAACATTCCAAACACACGTTCCTCTCAACCCTTTGACCTTTCACCTATGAGCATCAGCGTGACCCCACATGCCCTCCCACTGGTTTAAAGCTGTGTATATGTTAGTTCAGGGAAAGATATATTGGCATTAAATTAAAACAAGAAAGGGAAAGTTAGACTAAGCACGGAGATCATTCCATCCTTCAAAGTTTGGTTATAGAGTAAAAATAAAAAAAACTTGTGGAAATTCATCTGATCACCTGTCATGAATAAAGCATTTAGGCACACTGGCATCAGGTCTATACTTTTCACAGATCCAAGAGATTTTGCTAGAGGTTTAGACACAGATCTGTGATCAGCTTCCAACCTATGAAATCTGAAAATATTGTAAATTCGGAGATGAGCATAAATCTGACCCGAAATCAGTCCTGTTGCGCCCCACAACACTAAACCACAGTAAGCCCTATCTTGCTCTTGTGCTTTTTGTGTCCATGTTGCCACGATTACAGATAAAAGCGTAAAGGCAAATACTGACATCAGTATAATTGCAACTCCTCCAGGCCTGACTATTAGAGCCCAGACAGCACGGCTCATATTTGATTAATCTGGCCTGTCCTCTGACAGGAGTGAACCAGAAAAGCCTGTCATATAGCATCGCCATGTTATCTATAAACAAACAGTGTGTTTGTCTCTGTATGTCGATCTGCATGTAATGGTTTATGAGTGAGACAAAGTGTGTGCGTATGTGTGTCCATGTAAGATGTGTGTGTGTGTGTGTGTGTGCATCCCTCTGCATGTAACAGTTTATGTGTTGTGTGTGTGTCCATCTGCATGATGCATGAGAAGGTTTATGCGTTGAGTGTGTGTGTGTCCATCTGCATGAAACAGCTTGCGTGTAAGATGTTGTGTGTGTGTGCCTCCCTCTGCATAAAACAGTTTATGTGTTGTGTGTGTGTGTCCATCTGTATGAAACGGTTTGTGTGTAAGATGTTGTGTGTGTGTGTGTGTGGTCACAGGTTCTCCCCTGGCTGGTACTGGGGTTCGGTAGCAGTGAAGTAGTCCTCCAGGAAGCCCTGCAGGTACTCGAAGGTGTGCCTCTCATCAGCCTCCCTCCTCCAGCACTGCACCATCAGCTCATGGAGGGAGGCGGGGCAGCCCACCGCACACGGCATCCTGTAGCCGCGCTCCACCTGCTCCAGGACCTCCCGGTTGTTCATCCCTGGGAGAGAGACACACGGAGGGGAGGGGGGAAGGGGGGAGGGAGGGAGGGAGGGAGGAAGAGAGGGAGGGAGGAGGTAATGGGAGGGGAAGAGGAGAGGAGGGTCAACATACAGTGAGAACGGGAGGAAAATGGGCTGAGGTCCTGTGAGATAAGGAGAGAGAAGAGACGGAGACAGAGATGGAGAGGGAGAAGACAGAGAAGGAGAGAGAGGAGACAGAGAAGGAGACAGAGAAGGAGACAAAGAAGGAGACAAAGATGGAGAGAGAAGGAGACAGGGAAGGAGAGAGAAAGAGACAGAGAAGGAGAGAGAGAAAGAGACAGAGAAGGAGAGAGAGAAAGAGACAGAGAAGGAGAGAGAGAAAGAGAGACATGAAGAAAGAGAGGAGAGAGAGCATAAGGAGCCAGGAAAGGGGACAGGGAAGGGTGTGTGTACCTGGGTATGGGACGCGGCCCTTGGTGATGAGCTCAGTCAGCAGGATGCCAAAACTCCACACGTCGCTCTTGATGGTGAAGCGTCCGTACAGCGCCGCCTCGGGGGCGGTCCATTTGATTGGGAACTTGGCCCCTAGAAACCATAGCAACGGCCAATCACAATGGTATGGATCAGTCCAGACACTCAGCCCTGAACACCTCATGCACAGGCTCGTAACACACACTCTTTCAGGCTGATTTGAACACACACAGTCACACGGAAAATTGGCTCTCTTACCTTGCCTGGCAGTGTACTCATTGTCCTCAATGAGACGCGCCAGACCAAAGTCAGCGATCTTGCACACCAGATTGTCCCCGACCAGAATGTTCGCCGCTCGCAAATCACGATGGATGTAGTTCATCCGCTCTATGTATGCCATTCCTGCAGCAATCTACACACACACACACACACACACACACACACATACAGACAGAGGGCTCAGAGTGTGTGTGGGAGTGTGTTTAGAAAAGTGTGTGTTATGCAGTTCTTACCTGTGCAGCCATGTCCACCAGTTGAGGCAGTTTGAGTCCGGCCCCCTCTCCATCCTTCAGGAAGTCCAGCAGACTGCCTGCAGCCAGCAGGAAGACATCGGGAGTAATGAAGTGGACATTGATGTGTATGCATGTGTGCATGTATGTGTGTATATATGTGTGTATGTGTGTGTGCATGTATGTGTGTGTATGTGTGTGTGTGTGTGTGCATGAATGTGTGTGTATGTGTGTGTGCATGTATGTGTGTGCATCAGTATGTTTGTGTGTGTGTGTGTGTGTGCAAGTGTTAAAGTGTGTGTGTATGTGTGTGTGAGAAAGTGTGTGTGCATCTGCATGTGTGTGTATACGTGTGTGTATCTGCATGCGTGTGTACATGTATGTGTGTGCACATGTGTGTGTGTGTGTGCATGTGTGTGTGTGTGTGTGCGTGCTCCTCACCCTGGCTCATGAACTCTGTGATGATGTAGATGGGCTCCTCTGACACCACAGCGTACAGCTGCACCAGCTTGTCGTGTCGCAGTCTCTTCATGATCTGAGCCTCTTCCAGGAAGGCCTCAGGAGACATGGTGCCTGGCTTCAGGGTCTTCACTGCCACCTTGGTGGTGCCGTTCCACATGCCTGACACACACAAACGCACACATAGAGACACACACACACAGACACAAATACAGAGACACACAACACACACACAGACAAACACAGTTAGTTGTTCATGCAGACAGACTCACAAACAGACATTCCAACAACCAGATAGACGAAGAAACAGCCAGAGACATACTGTTACAGTAGCGATGGAGGGCATGCATGAAGGATACACTGGGGGAGGGTGGAGGGAGGGGGCAGAGTGGCGGAGGAGGAAAAGGGGGAGAGGAGGGGGCACTGCGGGGTCACAGCAACATAGTGTTGGGACGGGCTCTGATCTCCAGGCGCAGGTGGATGAGGAGCCTGTTTCACTCCTGGACCTGATGCACAAACACAAACCAGCAGGGACGCCAGGCTGCCTGGCCCAGGGGACGCCACCCCCCCAGGGGATGCAGGACGCACCATGACCCCCTCAGGACACAGCGACCTCCCTGGCCTCTCTCTCTCACCCATCCAGACGTCACCGAAGCAGCCATGGCCCAGCTTCCTGTGGAGGGACAGCGTGTCCCGGGACACCTCCCAGGCATCCCGGCCCAGACCGTTGGTGAGGGGGGTGGAGTTGGGACACGCCTGGGTGAGGTAGCAACACAGCCCGTCATTACAGCCTATGGGAGGAGGGGGGGAAAGACAGGGAAGGAGGAGGAGAAGAGAGGGGGAGGAGGGGGGGAAGGGGAGAGTGGGAGGATGAGGGGGAGGCAGGGGGGAAGGGGGGGCTCAGGTACACCTGGATTCGAACGTCAATCAATACAAATATCAAGCATCCAGAACCTCCAACAGTTGACGTGAGTCATCATTCCCTAGGTGTGGCGTTGCCGTGTCCTCCATTCCCCTCTGCCCACTGCTGCGCTCTGGGCAGAGGTTTCCGTACCCATATCCACACTTCTTCTCTTAAACTGGCCGTGCGTTTTTCCTAGCTTTTCTTAATTGTAGCTGCTAGGACTCGCGAGCCGGAATTCTCCCACACATCTCTTCTAGTCTTCTTACTGATAGGTCTGTGTCTTATCTGCTTTGGGCATGCCTCCCTTACATGTCTGCCTATATTCAGGACTGACATACTACAGTCCCTGTCTTGTCTCTCTTCTGAGATCATATGCATAGGAAAAAATGATTCTGAGAGAGGAAACAATAGAGTGCGATGAGAGTGATGAGATAGGCATATGACGTATGACAGGTTGTTTGAGAAAAATGAGACAGTAGTAAAGTTGACATGAATATATATAGCGGAGAGAGATAAGGGAAAAGAGAGAGAGAGGGTAGGGAAGAGAGGGAGAGTTACAGGGAGAAAGAGAGAGACGGAGATGAGGAGGTGACTGGCTGATGTCGAGTATAGAGGTTGAGGGACGGGTCGAGGAGATGAGAGGTACAAAAGTAGTGGAGAGATGGCTTATGAGAGAGGGAGGGGAGAGAGGTTCTATTTTTTTGCTTTTTCTTTTTAGAGTAGAGAGGTCTGGTCGTTTCTCGTTTGATGAGAGAGAGTGGTGATGAGTTATATATTTTAATGGGGATTGGGGAGGTTTTTATTTTTTTCGAGAGAGAGAGATGGGAGAGTGAGAGAGGTTCGATGGAGAGAGAGAGGGATGTTGAGGAGGGATAGGGTAGGGGGAAAGAGAGAGGTAGAGAGATGAAGAGGGATGAGTGAGTAATAGAGGTTGGAGATGATTGATGAGAGGGAAGAGTGAGTAATTATAAATAGTAGACAGAGAGAGAGAGAGGGAGAGAGTAGACTAGAGAGGCTTTTTTATATCTTAGTATCATTTGTTCTCTTTTTATTCGAGTGATGATGAGAGTTGTCAGAGAGAGATTCGTAATGATGTAGATTTTTGACTTGCGAGATCCTGGATGGTAACCTGAATGATGTCTGTGTTTCTTTTTTTTTTTTTTTTTTTTTTATTGGATGATGAGAGAGAGAGAGAGATGGATGATTTGTGTGTTGATTTCGATTTTGATGATTGATGAATGTGTTTTGTGTGATTTTGTATGAGTTTGAGAGTGTGGTGTAATTTTGTCTTGTATTGATTGGATGAGATGTTGAGATTGAGTGTGATCGGTTTTGATTTATGGAGTTTTGTATTTTGAGATGATTTTGTTAGGATGAGTTTTTGATTGGTGATTGATTGTTTTTGTTGATCTTCTTGATGGTTTGATTTCGATTTTTTTTAGTGATTTGATTTGAGGGAGGATAAGAGAACATGTATGAGATTGATAGATGTGATTGAGAGATTTTTTTAACGAGAGATGAGACGTTATACGGAGATTTGAGTGTGTAGTGAGGAGAGAAGATGAGAGATTTGAGAGAGGGAGAATAGACAGAGAGAGAGTTAAGATTGAGATTGAGATATATGACTGATGAGAAGAGTGCGATTGAGGAAGGATAGGTTAGTAGGAGTTCTCAATATGGATACAGGTTTCTATATGAGAGAGAGAAAAGCAGAGCAGCACAAACGGACCGCAACAAAGTTAAAGACAGACCAAGCCTATGTTGAAGCTGGAAACACAAGTGACTGAGTCACTGAATCAACACGGTTGTAAACAAGCCACAGACTCAGCAAACGAATGCAGCAACTCCGATACTTAGGGTCTTCAGACGCAGCACAGATGCCCACGCACGTGAAATGCCACGTTGAAAATGGGTTTATAACTCATACAAATAATGGTTTGTTTACGTACATATTTCAAGCACACAAATCATCCCATATTAAACGCTGGAAGCTCCTGCGGTGACTGATAGTAGGTGTTACCGACACACACATGCACACACACACACACACACATGCACGTACATACACACACCGAGAGAGACACTGCAGAGGGGATGCTATCCTAAAAGTGTCCAGCAGAGGGCAGCCAGGCTTAAAGACAAAGAAGGAAGAGGTTACAAAACCAGGCCCTGTTCAGTGTGAGCAACAATGAGTAGCAAAATAGCATGGCTCTTCAGCTGTTACCGCTTCCTCTCAGATCCTTCAGTACAGAGTGAGTAGCTACTGTTAGCCGTCCTCACCCAGAGAACAAAGAGGAAGGCCAGCCCTTCACATGAAGGGTACTTTTACAACCATGTCACATTTGCATTTGGTCATGTGAAAAATGTCCAAGTGTCCTCTGGTATGTAAAGGAATGCGTGTTGAAGCGTGTGCTTCCGTGTCCGTCTTACCTGTGTAATGCTCGACCAGTTCATGCACCGTTTCAAACTGTGTCCTCGTGGTGATGTAATATCCGCCATTGTCCAGCTTGCGGATCTTATAATGCTTCACGTGGTCCCCCTTGTTCTCATCCCAGTCCCTGATGGACAGAGAGTAGGCACCTGGAGGTCAAGCAAGCATGAGGGGAAGGAGGGTGGGAGGGAGGGTGGGTAAGAGGGTAGGAGGGAGGGTGGGTGGGTGGGTGCGTGGGAGGGTGGGTGGGTGCGTGGGAGGGTGGCAGGGAGGGAGGGAGAAAAGAAGTCCAAGTTTAAGCACAGAGCAGAGAGAGCAAATGAGAGAGTCATATTTAGAGAGGATAAAGAACTTGTGATATAATATACAAAAAGATATCACCTTTACATGCGTGTATGTGTGCGTGCATGCATGTGTGTGCATGTGTGTATGTGTACATGTGTGTGCGTGTGCATGTGTGCATGTGCGTGTGCATATGTGTATGTGTGCATGTGTGTGTGCATGTGCATGTGTGTATGTGTGCATGTGTGTGTGTGCATGTGTGTATGTGTGCATGTGTGTGTGTGTGCATGTGTGTGTGTATGTGTGTGTGTGTATGTGTGCATGTGTGTGTGTGCATGTGTGTGTGTGTGTGTGTGTGTGCATGTGCTCTCTCACCCTTAGTCGTCTCACTCTCTCGTATGAGGAACGTCCCCCTGGGGTTCCCCTGTCCCAGAAGCTGTCTCTCTGCATCCTTCCTCCCCATCTTCCCAAAATACCACCTGTCACCACACACACCACCGAACACAACACACACACACATATCACCACACACACACATCACCAGACACACACATCACTACATGACACATCGCCTCAGTGCTAATTCAGACACACGTCTGTCTGATGCCACTGTTGTGTGTGCGTGTCTTGGTGTGTTTTCCTGTGTGTCTGTGATTGCACGTATGTGTGTGTGTGCACTCACTCCTCAGCCTGTATAGAGTCTACAGGAGCAACGTAGTTGCTGGGGATGTAGCCAGAGTTCCCTGTGTCCAGCGACCTGGCCTCCCACCAGTCTCCCTCTCTGTCAGGGGTCAAACACACTCAGCACAGTCAACAGGGTGTATGTGTGTGGGTGTGTGTGTGTGTGTGGGGGGGTGTGTGTGTGGGGGGGGGGGGTGTGTTGTGTGTGTGGTGGGTGTGAGTGTGTGTGTGGGTGTGTGTGTGTGTGGGTTGTGGGTGTGTGTGTGTGTGTGTGTGGGTGTGAGTGTGTGTGGGGGGTGTGTGTGTCTGATGTGTGAGATGTGTGTGAGTGAGTGAGAGAAAAAGAAAGAGAGAGTGTTTGTGTGTGTGGGGGGGTGTGTGGT
>BROE01000011.1:10121150-10132174 GCA_036571765.1 Plecoglossus altivelis | reverse complement strand
GCACACACACACGTCAGTCTACAGCCTCGAGGCCCCTCCCCCTCCAACGCACACACACACACACGTCAGTCTACAGCCTTGAGGCCCCTCCCCCTCCACGCACGCACACACACATGTCAGTCTACAGCCTCGAGGCCCCTCCCCCTCCAACGCACACACACACACACGTCAGTCTACAGCCTTGAGGCCCCTCCCCCTCCACGCACGCACACACAACATGCTTCAGTCCTACACAGCCTCCCGAGGGGCCCCTCCCCCTCCAACGCACACACACACACACGTCAGTCTACAGCCTTGAGGCCCCTCCCCCTCCAACGCACACACACACGTCAGTCTACAGCCTCGAGGCCCTTCCCCCTCCACACACACACACACACGTCAGTCTACAGCCTCGAGAACCCTCCCCCTCCAACGCACGCACACACGTCAGTCTACAGTCTCGACGCCCCTCCCCCCCCACACACACACACATCAGTTCGCATCCTGACAGCAAGCCAGCACATCTCATCCCTGTTACAGAAAGCTCCACCAGCAGCAGAGAGGTTTAGATGTGAGGTCTCAGGCCTGGCAGACACACCTGTTATTCCTCCAGCGCGGGGCTGTGTGTTGGTGCTGGGGAAGATGGCCGTGCCAAAAGGCTTGTTGAAGTCAGGGATTGTCTGGGTGGGGTCAGGGCAGTAACGGGGAGGAGTCAAGACCGCGGACACACCCCCTTCGACGTTGCCAGGAAACGGATCGGCAACGTCGGCAACAGACGTTGCTTTGGCGTCCTTTTTCTGTTTGCAGTGGACACACCCCATAATAACCAGCTGGGAGACGGTCGCTATGGAGACAGCCGGAGATCCCATTTTAGACACTGACTCAAAGAAGAGTAATCAAGCCAAAGTTTGGCCTTCGTAATCAGCATGCAGTGAGGAGGTTTTGTACACATTGGAAATAGATAAATACTAACTACTTGAATGACTTGTATTGAGTTTCGTCACACAGAGGGAGACGCTGACGCCTCAGCTGTCAAGAACAAGCAGAGTTTCTCACCTGAAATGTTCCTCTGTCAAATCATCTGTCTGGGACCATCGCAGCTGGACAGGAAAGACAGGAAAGATGCAGAGGAGGGAATAGACGGGATGAACGACAGGTCGGTCAGAGGGAAGCGGGAGAGGAAAAGAGAGACAGAGAGAGAGAGAGAGAGAGAGAGAGAGAGAGAGCAGGGTAGTGTGTGAGAGAGACCAGGGGAAGTGAGAAAGAAAGAGAGAGGGAGAAAGAGAGAGGGAGGAAGAGAGAGGGAGGAAGAGAGAGGGAGAGCAGGGCAGTGTGAGAGAGAGAGAGAGAGAGAGAGAGAGAGAGAGAGAGAGAGAGAGAGAGACCAGGGGAAGTGAGCCCGATAAGAGAAAGTGAGGGAGAATGAGAGAGGTAGAAAGACAGAGCAAAACTGAGAAATACGAGGTTAGCCACTTCCCTTCCAGACATGAGGACAGAAGATGGGGGATGCTAAGTATATTAGAGTTTCGACCTCTCTACCAGTAGGGTGTCTCTGTGTGCGTGTGGGGGGCATGCACTCGATTGTAAATGTCACATCTACACAAGGCCTTGACACTTGTCACTCATTATGCATGAGTGAAGAAGGTACCTTTACTTAGCCACTGAACATCTGAACATAGTCCCAGAATAACACAAACGCACACATTAGAGAGTATACTAGTTCACTGCTCACTGTTTAGTTCACAGCAAAATACTTTCTCCATGTCCCACTCCAAACACACACACACAGGCACGCACACACATATATGCAAACACACACACAATCTGGCCCTCCATCAGGAGAGCCACAGGAAGTCAGCCCTGTAAGAGTTTCCTGTCCACCCCACTGATGCCCCCCCCCTCCTTTTCCTGGAAACTGAGGACAGAGTCCCTTCACAAAGCCAGGCCATCTAGAAGCCCCTTCTCTCTGTACACCCTGTATGTAGCTGCCAGGGAGGAGGGCGTCACTGCCCTCACCTTTACCACTATTCTATTCTTACAGGAATATTGAACAACACACTGGAAATGTAGACTAGCGTGTCTCTCTCTTCTCTCTCTCTCTCTCTCTCTCTCTCTCTCTGTCTTTCTTTCTTTCTTTGTCTCCGTCTCTCTGTCTGTCTGTCTGTCTGTCTGTCTGTCTGTCTGTCTGTCTGTCTGTCTCTCTCTCTCTCTCTCTCTCTCTGTCTCTCTCCATGTCTCTCTCTTTCTGACTTGCTCCTGGGTTTTTAAAGTTAAGGGTAGAAGAGTGAAAATGAGTCTCGCCCACAAACGCACATGCAGATACCTTCAGAAAGAATCATTCTGATTTGACAAATATTGAATGTTACAGTTAACGAAACAGATCACATTGTCTTCTCTTCATTACCAAGCTGCCCATTACAGCCAAAACAGGGTGATATTTTGATAACACACACACACGTGCACACACACACAGACACACACATGCGCGCACGCACACACACACACACACACACACAAGCAGGAGGAGAATGTGCAAGCAGCCCTCTGGTCATTGTTCTCCATGAGTTCCTGTTGATCATATTTTCTCTTTCTCTCTCCATTCTCTCTCTCTATCTCTCTCTGTCCTATTCCACCACCCCAACACACTCTCCCTTCTCTCTCCATCCTCTCTCTCTATCTCTCTCTCTCTCTGTCCTATTCCACCCCCAACACACTCTCCCTTCTCTTTCCATCCTCTCTCTCTATCTCTCTCTCTGTCCTATTCCACCCCCCAACACACTCTCCCTTCTCTCTCCATCCTCTCTCTCTCTCTCTCTCTCTCTATTCCACCCCAACCACTTCTCTTCTCTCTCTCTCCTCTCTCTCTCTCTCTCTCTCTCTCTCTCTCTCTATCCTATCCCCCCAACACATTATCTCTCCCTTCTCTCTCCATCCTCTCTCTCTATCTCTCTGTCCTATTCTGCCCCCCCAACACACTCTCTCTCTCCCTTCTCTCTCCATCCTCTCTATCTATGTCTCTTTATCCTATTCCCCCAACACACTCTCTCTCTCCCTTCTCTCTCCATCCTCTCTCTCTATCTCTCTCTGTCCTATTCTGCCCCCCCAACACACTCTCTCTCTCCCTTCTCTCTCCCTTCTCTCTCTCTATCTCTCTCTATCCTATTCCCCCCCAACACACTCTCTCTCCCTTCTCTCTCCATCCTCTCTCTCTATCTCTCCTATCCTATTCCCCCAACACACTCTCTCTCTCCCTTTGTCCCTTTACACTCCCAAAACTCTGATATCATTCACAAACAAATCCTCCCAGTTGTTGACTTCCTGCATGTGTGGAGAGAAGCGTGGAGCTGTGAAGCTGTGGGTTCAGCAAGCACAAACACAAAGCGTCGCCCTGGTGGACCGACAGAACTCACGGCTGACGTTCTGCTTGCTGTTACCTTTCTGAAGAACCGTAGAACCGTAGACCCTCAACCGTGTTTCTCCCTTCGTCTCAGCGCAGAACCCGGGCAGGTGAGGAGGACCAGGGGCGTAGACACAGCAGGCCAGAAGACCTGTTGTGATGTCACACGCCATGATGAGGGAACTTGTGCGGTACACACGCATGTGTCTTTATCTAATGTTCTAATGTGCGTTCACAGAAGTCTACATTTATACCTATGTATAGATCATAGAAAGGGGGCGAAAATAACACGTGTTTTTGGAAATAGATTCATAATTGGAAAGACCCCTATAGTTCTCAGACCCAGTCTTACCACAGAGAGACAGCTAGGTGCACGCACACATGCATCTAGAGAAATACAAATGCATACACACACATACACACTCCCTTAATAACCGTCTGTTGTAACATCAGTGACATGGTTATTACAGTAAATCCCTCCAAGTAGACTTTGTAGAGGTAATAACAGGTAAGTACACCGCTGGACTTATGCCGTTTCCTTCAAAAGATAGTTTGTTCCACAAACACAACTATGGACATATCCACTGTCTCTGCAGAGGTCATCCCATTTATTCCAAACTGTGGTGGTTTACTGTTCCCTTGTCTGACTGGGAACAGGCTAGCCTAGCAGCAACCAACCAGCACTGCCCAAGCTGTGGTAAAAACATGCTGGTTGAGAAGAATAAGCGAGTAATCCAGTTTGATCTTAACGTTTTACAAAGCTCTTCTCGTGTAAGGGTCAGTACAAGTACCGCGGCCTGACCGTACAACCCCATAGGCCCAGATGAGTGTAAACATAGCCAATGTCCACACAGGAGGAAAACATGCACCTCAGCCTGATTCATCACACTCGCAAACATCCACATTCACAGACACACCCTTTCCTGCCCAATGAACTACTGATAAGCAGATCCCTGCGGGGAATTCTCTACATGCGACACACACACAGACACAAACACGCAGACACACACACACATGCAGACAGACACACACAGTTGTAGAGTTACTGTATTTTCCCCCTACAGATTTACAGTGCTATTGTCCTTTCTTTCTCACCTTTTCCCTTCTGTCCCACCATTTTATCCCTCACTCCCTCCCTCACTCCCACCCTCCCTCCATACCTCCCTCTATACCTCCTTCCTTCCCTCCACACCTCCTTCCCTCTATACCTCCCTCCCTCCTTCCCCACCCCCCTCCCTCTCATTATCATCTTCCCTCTTCTTACTCCCTCCTTCCCTTCCCTTCCCCTCCCCACACTACACCACACCTCCCCTCTATTCCCCACACTACCCCATCCCATCCATCCCTCCCTTCCCATCCCCTCCTCTCCCCACATCCCCTCTCCTCCTCTCCCTCTCCACCTCTCTCCCCCCCCTATCCCTTCCTCCCTCTTCTTCGGCTCCTCTCCCTCCTCCCCTGCCTCCTCCCTCTCTCTCTCCCTTCCTCTGTTTCTGCCTCCCTCCCTCCCTCAGGAAAGCAGGACAGCCCACAGGATGCTGTGTGTGAGTGGAACAGGAGTGATAGGACACTGGGAAGTGAGCTGTCACTGAGCCGATGGACACACAGGCACGCACACACACATACGCACACACACACCACCACTCACCACAACGATGAATACACTACGCCGGCAATATCCCCACACACCCAGCGTGAAGTGAAAGATGAGGATAAAGGGAACTGAAGCGGGATCTAGACCCTACTGGCTCTCTCCCCTCCTCTATGCCTCGTACTGCCTCTTCCCGCATTCTTGACGAGTAGTCATGCTCTGACTATGGGCGCGCCGAGTGATAACGGGGCTGGGTAACCCCCTGGCTGTGCATTCTGTTTTGTGGGGTACCCCATTAGGTGTTCTGGGCTCTGAGACATCCTGTTTCCTCCACATGACGTCATCACATCCCCTTTGTGGTGGGGGGGGCCGGGCCGAAGGGAGCGGTGACTTAGGATACAATACTTCAGAATGTAATTCTCTCAGCAACTGGATGAATGGATTAATTACATGACCCTTTTTAATTACTTGATAAAAAACGAAATCCAGTGCAAGCAGAGAGGCGGGGCGAGAGAGAGAGACACGTGATGAGAGAGAAAGAGGAGAGCTAGAGAAAGAGAAAAGAAAAACGAACAGGGGAAGAGAGAGAGGGGGGGAGAGAGAGAGAGAGAGAGAGAGAGAGAGAGAAAGAGAGAGAGAGAGAGGGGAGGGGAAATGAGGACTGGGTTGTTTATCCTATTTCCACAGCCCTGTGCCATTGTTGCTGAATGCTGGATTCATCTTGGTCAGTGCTGGGCCAGTAGGTAGGTAGTCCTCTCACTGGTTCCTGGTGGGAACGCAGGGTTTACAGTCCCCGAGCAAAACCACTCCTACTTCCTTCCTGCATAGCCCAGAGGCTAAAGCCAGGAAGTGACCTTGTGAAGAAACAGGAAGTGATGAAGCCTGGTCATGGATGGCCTATAAGCAAATCATAATCTCTCTTTTTTCTGAATTCTAAATCAATCCCACTGATTACCTCTATTCCAATTCCACGGTCCAACCGTTTTACACTCCAAGAGAAGAACTTGTTAACTGTTGAAATTCCGAATGTCATTACTAACAAGACTTCATAGACAACCATTGTACATCCAGGGGTTCTGACCTGGTGCAACAGTAATAGTTCCTACCTGCAAATGACTGGGAACCAAAGCAACAACCACCAACCCAAATAGTCTCAGCCAAGAGGTTTGAACATTATATAAAGTACTGTTGTTAGTAACTTGACAAAAACACCAGTCCATAGCTAATTATTTCCAAATGACATGTGTGTGAATGGCCAGACCAGAGAGGAAGTGGTGCGGTGTGTTTGCGTAGGACAGCTAGTTTTCTCGCAAGACATCACAGCCAGTACCAAAACTTCCCTTAATTAAACAACTGCTGGATTTCTCCAAGTTGCTCAATGGCAGACAACCGCAAACGAACAGCAGTCTGGTGTCAAACGAACAGCAATCGCAGGGCCTACAGTAGGCCCTATACAAATGAGAATGAGTTAACATGGGACAACAAGCTGTTTTTCCAATCAACACCACTGCGACGCGGAGTGATTATTTCAGGAGAACCTCATACAGACCGTTTAGGTGGGACCGGAGTCAGGACATCCTAAACACAACATAATCCCTTTTTATTTTTACTGGATCCGCACTCCACACACCAACGCAGCCACTTAAAATTCGAATTTAAATATTAAAAGAAAACCAAGTTCCTTAAGTAGCCTATTTAACCTTAAGTACTTCCCGCGTCATTTAACAAGCCTACATTTTGTGGCTGTTTAATCTGGCACTCAATATAACTTGTTGAAGACGTTTAGACTTTAACCTTTGTCCTTTTTGATAATTCACATACAAAATGACTTACCAAGGGGCGTCCAACCGGTCTCCCGTTGGTCAAACCCGTTAGACAGACTTGGCGGATAAGAAATCAACACCTGGCAGAGAGTTGGACTTGTTGGGACAGTGGCCGGTGACTTGTCGCACTAGACAGCTGAGCGCTCCTACGGGCAGAGATGTGAGTGCGCGCGCTCTGTCCGGAAGGGCAGGAGTCCGTGCGCAGACTTCCATCCAAGGAACGCCTCTTATGTCGGACTCCTCTTTGTCAGCCTACTCATTAAAAACCACACAAGAAATGAAAAACGAATACTACAACGTGGGACTTAGACACGTCCAATTCGAGAAGTCCGGAGTGAAACAACTTCACAATTTGTGGTTTAGTCAAATAATCACGTGACGCTCGGTGCCTCTACGAGAAGTAGATTGGCATAGTTAATTTCCATCACCCTTAAAAAGTTCCGAGTTTGCACCCCTGAGAACAATGTAATTTCACGCTGCTAAAACGTAGCCCGACTGTAGATTATCTACCTCCAATTCTGAATTTCTACAGTGTGAAATGCAAATGTGTCAGAATAGAGGCGTCAGTTCAACAGGAAGATGAAGGCTTGATGGTGTGATATCCGCGCCCAACATACCCACGAAACATAGTCTAATCAGCAATTACTTCAATGAAAGGACATTGTAGTCTACTTAAGAAATATCCAATGTTAGTAAAATACGTAAAGAGAAGTTAAGGTAATTTTATTTACCTAACACTAAGAATAAAAAATCGTTCAAAAACATAAAATTTGGGGCATTTCGTTTGAGTCACTTCCGCGTTTGATGTTAAAAATCTAGCAATCCAGCAAATCAAAAGAGAAGTTAAGCATATTAAGTACATATAAAGTACATGGCAGCCGTGCCACCCCACATAGCCTTCCACAATTGCATCTTTTGCTGTCTGCAAGTGGTGTATAGGGTTAGGATATTATGCCTGGGCACCTGAGTGTAATGTTCTTGTTGCCACCTGGTGGAAGGTCTCTGTAATTACAGCCAATCGGCATTCTGATCGTCTGACTAGACTTCACTTCGAACCCAAACATTTAAAGTGTTAATGTTACATTTAAAATATTACAAACATCATTTGATAAAATATATATTTTATTGTACACGAAAAATACAGTTACACCTAGGGTTTGATGCTCGTAACAGACGCGCTGCCCAGGTAGACGTGTAGCTGCTGTAAAAGCGCGCTAGCTGTACCATGAACGGCTTAAGCTTGAGGTATTTACTTCCAGCAAAAGATATGATTTAAAATACTGCAACATGGGTAAAACCGACAACAGGGCACTTTCACATTCATAAAATATCACATTGATTCAGATAAGACTGTTTCACAATGTTTCCAATGGGTCAATGTGTCATTTGCCGGAAATACCAGAAGTAACACTGAGTGCAAAAGTGTAAACCACACATTAGTGCACAAACGCACACACATGCATTAAATCAAAATAGCTAAACCTGATCAATATCAAAAACATTCACCTTAGAGTTCATTTGTACAGTGCACACACAGTGTAGTGTGATAGGAAAAGAGGGCCTACGAGCATCTGTGTGTGTGTGTGTGTGTGTGTGTGTAGTGCTACGGCTTAGAGTAAGTGAGCGTGCTTGCATATCGATGCGACGTAAACAGTATGTAGTGTGTGTGTGTACATCATGGTGCCCCATCATATCATGTAACATGATGGTTCCCCTGTCATGTCATGTAACATGATGGTTCCCCTGTCATGTCATGTGACGTGTGATGGCTCGCAGAGTGTACAGCAGGGCAGCCTGAAGTCTAGCCTCCATCAGCAGCAGGTTGAGGTGCACCTGCAGAGAGGGGAGGGGTTAGAATCCCACCTGAGACGCAGGGAGGGCAGACAGACAGACACCTGAGATAGACTCAGACAGACAGACACAGACAGACAGACAGACAGACACACTCACAGACAGACAGCTAAAGTGAGAGACTCACCTTCTCTGAGTGTCTGAAGTGTCTCCAGAAGGAAGCGTAGGTCCTGGCGGTGGTCTGTTCAGGGTGACACGCCACTGTCTTCACGTACACCTTCAGAGCGCGCTCCAGCAGCACGTTTACCTCGCCGTAGTCGTAATCGTCATAACTGCACACACACACACAACTCAGTCAGTCAGTCAGTCACACTGTCGTGTTTGCAGAGACGCAGAGACGCAGAGAGACAGGGAGATGGGGGGAAAGAGAGAGGGGAGAGCAAGATGGCATGAGAGAGAGAGAGCGTAAAACACAGAAAGAGTGAGAGACAGAGACAGTGAGAGAGCCAGAGCAAAATACATAGAGCGAGAGAAAGACTCTCACCGTATTCCATAGACACACTGGATGTAGTTCCACAGAGCTTTCCTGAGGGTTTGCGTGTCCACACCCTCGTGCATGGCCATCCTGTGATAGGTCAACCCATACACCACCTGAGGACAGGAGGAGAGAATGTCACCATGACAACCACCCCTCCATCCCTATATCATCACCACAGATTCACTAACTCGAAAGATACTATTCGTCTGCTTAATGCTAAATACTTCAGCCACGGATGATGTCACGACCTTGACTGTGACAGAGTGGGTAAAAGGAGAGGGGTTAAAGGTCACCTGGAACTTTTCATCCAGTAGCTGTCCCATGTCGGGCAGCAGTCTGTTGACCAATGAGAAGCCATGGTCTTCCCAGGAGTAGTCCTGCACAAACGCAAAACAATCCATGTCTACGGAGGCTACGTAAACGCCCACAAACAAGCCTACCCAGCCCCGTGATTGGTGGGGAGTATTTAGCACCAACACCCACCTGTGCTCTCATGGTGGGTGGGGATTGTTCTCCTCTGGGAGCAAAGTCCTCATAACTGAACTCTGGATCCTCCACAAACCTCAAGACCATGTTAGACGGGGCTCCACGCACCACCGCTATGCACAAGGGGGCAAACAGCAGTCTGGTTTGTCTTTAGTATGTGTGTACGCATGTGTCTGTATGCATGAGTGTGTATGCATGAATGTGTGTGTGTGTGTGTGTCTTCCATCATAACCGCGTCTGAGTGACCCAGAGCCCAGCCATACCTGTGGGTATGCTCTCACTCCTCTCCCTTGCCCCAGAGCCCAGCCATACCTGTGGGTATGCTCTCACTCCTCTCCCTCTCAAAGCGAGTGATCAGCTCCTCCTGACTGCACTCCTCCTCCTGCTGCTGCAGCTCCTCCATCCTCCTCAGCAACACCTCCACCTCCATGCCTCCATCCACTACCTGGAGGAGCAAACAGGAGGCAGGCAGGGGGAGAGGGGAGGGAGAGAGAGAGAGAGAGAGAGAGAGAGGGAGAGAGAGGGAGAGAGAGAGAGAGAAATAAGCACTCCTGGCCAGCGGACTTGTCAGAGATTAACTATAGCAGAGGAGAGTTAGCCACACCTCCTGTCTGCCATCCTCGTGGGCGGGGCTACTAGGACTGCGTGGTAAGTGATTACTGGGCGACGGCGGGTTGAAGGCGTGGCCTCCTGTGTGATCAGGTTCAGGGTTGAGGCCACACCCCCAGGAGAAGGACGACAGCGAGTGGGCGTGCGTTATTAGAACCACGGCGTGGATCAGCTCGGCCAATGACCAGCGAGATTCGGCCCCGGGACAAACTAGCTCCTGTAGGTCAGAGAAGCAGACACAGATCCCTCGGCACATTTTAAAAATGAATAATATATAGAAATGAAAAAAATAAAAAAATAAAAAAAGGCACTCAGATTACACCAAACTACCAATATAAAAGGTGACACTATGTGCTACTCACCCAGACCTTCACCTCGCTGCACCAGCCACACGGTGAGAGCCGGTCTAACCCTGCATGTGGCTCACGCTGCCTTGATGCCTCCACGGCCGGGGGGCCAGCGAGCTTGTTGTGGAGGCGTTGAGAGGGGTGCTGGGAGGTTGGGTGGTGGGCGGGGCGCTGCGCACGCCCTGCCACAGCCCCAGCCCCTCCCCCACCCACACTCCCACGAACCCGCCCTCGTGCCTGCCATGCACCGAGGCTAAGAAACACCTCTGACGGGCTCGCCAGCCCTGGACACAGACAGACACAGGACCCAGACGACACGGACAGACACGACAGACAACGGTTACCTTCACGTAATCGTCGCACGCTCTGTTAACCCACATAACACAATGCCGCTGAACCGGCTTACACACAACGCACGGTTCACTGACTCACTAGTTGGAAGACGTGATCCCTATCTCTCCCTCTT
>BROE01000011.1:10088143-10121087 GCA_036571765.1 Plecoglossus altivelis | reverse complement strand
TAGCGGAGATTAACCTATGCAGAAGCGAGGTTAGCCCACCTCCTGTCTGCCATCCTCGGTGGCGGGGTCTGACCTGCGAAACCGCGCCTCCACCTAGCGACTGCTGGTACTGTTTACTGGGACGCGTCGAGCGGGTTGAAGGCGTAGGCCTCCTGGTATCAGCACGGTTGAGGCCCACACCCAGGAAAGGACACCCAGCAGAAAAGTGGCAGTGCGGTTATTTAGACCCACGGTCGGATGCAGCTCCGGGCCAATCGACCAGGAGATCCGGACCCCGGGAAAACTTAGCAAGCTCCTGTAAGTGATCAGAAGAAGCAGGATACAGAATGTGGCATAGATAAATAATAGATAAATAAAAAAAATAAAAAAATAAAAATAAAAAAAGACTCTCACATTACACAAATACAATATTAAAAGGTGACATATGTGCTATTTAACAGACCTTCTGAGCTGTTTCACCAGCAGTGAGAGCGTGTCTAACCTGTATGTGCTGCTGTGTGATGATCCAGGGCCGGTGGGCCAGCAGCTTGTTGAGTGTGTTGAGGCTCTGGAGTTTGGGCGGGGCGTGCTGCAGCCCTGCAAGCCAGCCCTCCTCCCCACCCACCTCCAGGAACCCCGCCCTGTGCTGCTGCACCAGGTAAGAACACTGGTGACGGGCTGCAGCCTGGACAGACAGACAGACAGACAGACAGACAGACAGACAGGTTATTTACGTAATCGTACGCTTGTAACACATCACAATGCTGAACCGGCTTAAAACAACGCAGGTCACTTGATCATCAGGTTGGAAGACGTGATTTGAGTGACTGCTCTAAATACCAATCACAGACAGGCAGGCTGAGGTCAGAGGGCACCCTCACCATGATAACGATGTAGTGTCTCCAAGGGTGTGGCAGCGGACCGTCCAGCTGCAGCAGAGCATGCTGGGTACGCAGGAAGCAGCTGAGGTAGGCGGGGTGCATCGCCATCACCATGGTGATGTGATCCAGACGGCCCAATGAGAGGAAGGCTTCCATCAGAACTTTCTGATCTAGCCCCTCCTCCAGAATCTGAGGAGCCAGGGGAACAGGAGAGAAATGGGTTGTTTTTGTACGTCGCTTTTGATAAACACGTCTGCTCAACGTAAGTACGTACGCAAGTACAAATGAACAACAATGGATACAGAACGCTATGGCAATAGTGTTACCAGGCAGGAAAGTGTTTCCTGTTACTGTGCGCACACACGCGCACACGCACACGCACACACAAGCACGCGCGCGCCCACGCACACACACATGCACGCACGCAGGCACACAGTAGAAAGACTCACCTGTTTAGTTGGTATGAAGGCACTAGGACCTGGAGCTAAAGCACGAGGTACCTCCACACCTCGCTCCTAAAGCCAGAGGGGGAGAGAGGGAGAGAAGGAGAGGGAGAGAAGGAGAGGGAGAGAAGGAGAGGGAGAGAAGGAGAGGGAGAGAAGGAGAGGGAGAGAAGGCGAGGGGGAGAAGGAGAGGGGGAGAAGGAGGGAGAGAGAGAGAGGTAGATAAGGAGAGGGAGAGAAAAAATTTAGAGAAGGAGAGGGAGAAAGAGAGACGGAGGGACGGAGGGAAAAAAGGAGAAAGAGAGGGAGAGAAAGAGGGGGAAAATGAGAGAAGGAAAGGAAGAAAAAGAGAGGGAGAGAAAGAGAGGGAGAGAAAAACAGCGAGAGAAAGGAGTTAAGAAAAAGGGTTTGATGAAAACAGTCAAGTGCTGACTATGTTTATCTCTATAAAAATCTCGCAATCCGCATTAAGAAAAAAAGAACTGAAAGTGTGGTAAGACTAAAACAATATCTGTAGCCAATTACAACAATATCTGTAACCAATGTTCTAACCAATGTCCTAAGATACAGTAACCTTGGCTTTAAGCCAACTGGTTAACTTCGCATTTAATTTCAAAAGGTTGTACTCACTGCCATTCACCAAACGGGTACAGACAATGACAATCAATAACTTCTGAGTTGAAAGAGTAACAACGACACAATCCGCGGAAAATATTTTGTTTCTCAACTAGTGAATCGAAAAGGGGGTGTGTCTGTTTTGCACACCATAAGGGGGCGTGGTTTGTCACTGTAAAAAGATTGAATCTTGCATCACACCTGATGAAATCGACATGCAACAATACAAATGAATTCAAAGACAGGAATAATGCCTAATTAGCCGAGTCATGTATAACGAAAGATAAATTATTCTATTATAACCGTTCAAATAGATGACCTCCTCGTTTGGAGTAGTACAGTATGCAGCCTACATATGAGAGCTGTGTTTAGCAATCAACCATTCCACTAACGCACTATATCCCAGCTATAAGATGAATATTTACAAGAAACGCACGACTTCAACCGTCGAATGACTTGACAATTATACCCTACCTGTGCAGTTTGTAAAAGTTCCGCTGCTTTCTCGCGAACCTCCGGTAAAGGGCACGAGAGAGATACTCGGAGAAGCTGTACTAGGGTGTTTTTATCGATCCGAGCAGAACCGGGTCGATCTAGACCCAAACAGGCCATTATACTTTGGGTCAGCTCGACCAAAGCTGCAGCTCGCTCCGCTTTGTCCCTACTGCACAGACGTGAAAAGCTCTTGGGATTTGGTCCAAGTTCTGGTTCGACATGGGTTCGATGTTGAGGACCGTCTTGTCCGTTTGATGGATTGAGCCCCAAATCCTGTTCGCTCTTTCCGTTAGTAATACATTCGCACTGTACGTTCGTGGCTTGCTCCTGCGCCATCTCTTAAATCTTGTCTTGATAGAGGGCTACCAAGAAAGCTAGCTAGCTATCTATCTCCCAGTAGACTCACACTACACTACACTACCGAGACTAGACTCAAAATCAAGTGTTAACTAAGAGGCTGGCTCACTAGATTTACATTTAGAAAGAGTTGATCATGTAAAGTTATCGACCGTGTCCTTCCTATTCAATTGCCATAAATTAAGTACCAGCAAGTGAACGAAAAGCCGACGCTCTTCGTTGCTAGCGGGTAACCTTGCTAACTAACACAACGACTAACCGGCGAACAGTGAACTCAGAGCAGACGACGCTGCTGGCAAGCTATGCTAGCAGCTTAACTACTGTAATGCTAGCCTAGGTAGGTAAGAGTTGAATCACCAGCTAGTTGCAATCCTGTGAATTTCTATTAAAACAAAATGAAGATACTTGTTTGTTTGCCACAGTGTTGTCGCACGTGTCCAATAATAATGTAGCCACGATGGTACTCATCGAGTAAGCTTGTTAGTTGTCGATGTTAAAAAGTTGGCAAACTTCCATCAGGACTTTTCGTTTGTCGGCGGTCATTGATTAGCACCGGAGAGCTGACAAACTGGTGACGTCAGATATTACTTTTAAGTTGGTTTGCCTGATTATATTGATCGAATCAATGAAATAGATTTAACTTAGATCTGAATTCTTGGCCCTTGTTTGATTTTAATATGTCTTATCAGTGGAAATACTACTTTTTGTGTCGTGAGATACGATACAAAAGAGGACGCTTTTTAAATGCCCGTGGATCATTAAACCGGAAGTAACAATCTCCAACTGTCCGAGCTTGTGAAAGTTCTTGCGTGCATAGACGTCATATGAACACCTATATGTTGTCTAGGCTTGCATGGACTGTGGTTGTATGGTTGTGTTTTCCGGCGAGTGCAAGACACCCACGCCGTTTATAATTCATTTTTCATTCAGTTCATGATCTTGCAATGTTTACTTCCTGAATCATCTTTATTTAGGAAAATAAAAAAGCATGAACACATGTATCTTCAAGACCAGTCTTATATTAAATTACCTTTATATATATATTCCATATAAAATAAAAGATACCTTTGTGTTTTGGAAAAAATGGGGAAGGTATAAGTAAGGGAGAATGAAGAGATAGCTGAGAGACAAAACAGATCAAAATGTCAAGGTGATGTAATGCTCTATTGGGGTATGACAGGACACAAACTCTCTTCAAGGAAGACTTTATAGTGCACACACAGAGGCCGCCAATAGGGGAAGACTTTTCAGTGCGCACACGCAAGCTGTCGATGGAGGAAGACTTTACAGTACACGCAAGCTGCCTTAGTGAGGACCCTTCAGTGTACAATCACCGATTCCCTATGAGGGAAGACTTTTATTAACACACACAGAGGCTGCCAATGGGGGAAGACCTTCAGGAGCACACGCAAACCAGGGATGTCTCCCCAGTCGACATGGCAACCAGTGCTTCGTCTCCAAAGAAACCAGTGATGGACAGGCTGAGACGGACAGAAGCAGAGATAAACAAGGCAGGAAGGGTAAGAGAACAGGGGTCCATGTTATCACAGGCTCCTTTTCTGGAATGTACAGGAAGTAAATTGTGTGTGTGTGTCTGTAGAGAAGGGGGGGGGGAGGGATGGTTGTGTGGTGGAACAAGGGGTGTTGTTATTGATGAGGGGCGCGTGCCAGTCCTTAGACGATCTTGTTCTCCAGCGCAGCGATCCTCTTGGACACGGTCTCCAGTGAGATCACAGTCAAGGAACCCACAGACAGAAGACAGAACCTTCAAGGGCATTTCACAACAATCCAACTCATCACAAACGCTCACACACGCAGAGCTTCCCTTGGTACCCTTCACACACACACACACACACACACACACACACACACACACACACACACACACACACACACACACACACACAACAGAGCACCAACACACACACACACACACACACACACACCACACACACACACACACACACACACACACACACACACACACACACACACACACACACACACACACACACACACACACACACACACACAGAGCTTCCCTTGGCACCCGTCACACACACGCGCGCGTGGTTGAAGGATATGTTTTTTCGTTAGCACCTGCAGGGCATCTTCTACTTTTTTCTGGAACTTGACAAGGGAGTCACATTCACACGGGTCTTCCTCTGTGGAACAGAAGAATCGCATCAGAATAAGGCTCTGCACCGGAAAAACCTTTGTGGTACATCTGGGAACACAATGTGTGAGAGAGGTGTGTTTACGTAGAGGGGTCGGGGGGGGGGGGGGGGGGGGGGGGGTGTGAGGGTGTGTGTGCGAGACCTTGACAGATGTTGATCTGCAGCTTCTTGGCGATCTGGGTCATGGCTTTGAAGTCGGCGGTGTAGAAGTAGTGTTCGCCTGTGGGCTCTGAGGCGATCTCTCTCAGTTCATCCTCAACAGCATTGCCCACTCCCACAGCGTACATCTTGAAGCCTGAAACAAACACACAGGTGGCACGTTCCGTTGTTTTCCCGCCTCCATTTGTTTAGAACCCAGTTTCTGAACCACTCAGTTCTACTCGGGCGCTCGTGTGACCACTGTGTGACCATGTGACTCTGTTGACCTTCAGAAGTCTCACAAAAGGCTTCTAACACACCTGCACAGCCCAAACCCCCACCTCCCTCCTTCAGCACACGCTCCTACCCTCCCTCCATCTCCTTACCGTTTTCTTTGGCCTTGCGGGCGGCGTCTCCGATGTAGTCCTGGCTTCTGCCGTCGGTGAAGACGATGCCCACCTTGGTGACCCCGGGCCGCGCTCCCTGGGTGGGCGTGAAGCTGCTGTCGGTGAGGTAGCGCAGGGCCTGCCCCGTCATAGTCCCACGCTCCATGTAAGCCATCTTCTTCACAGCATCTTTCAGGTCCTTCTTGTTGTTATAGCGACCGAGAGGAAACTCCTGCAGAGGGAGAATAAACAAGGGAACAGAGTGTGCATGTGAGGTCATGGAGAAAACAAATGCTCAAATCAAATACAAATGTATTTTTCACAAGCGATGTCGCAGAGGGCTTCTCATACGTCCATAGAATTGACCCTCAACCAACCTGAACCCTCAAGGAAGACAAGGAAAAACTCCCAGAAAAACTCACTAGAGGAGAAAAAAACACATCAAACACACACATACCTGCTTGACAGCGCTGGAGTACTGCACCAGTCCCACGTGAGCCTTGGTCTCCGACACGTCCAGTTTGTCAACGATCTGGTTGATCCACTTCTTCACCAGCTCAAAGTTTTCTGGACGCACGCTCTTGGAGCCGTCGATGAGGAACACCACATCTGTGGCAGCGTTGCTGCAGGCTGAGGAGGAGGGAGAGAGAGAGAGAGGAGGAGAAGGAGGGAGAGAGGGGGAGAGAGGGAGAGAGAAGAAGGGAGGGAGAGAGGAGGAGGGAGGAGAGAGAGGGGAAGGGAGGGAGAGAGGGAGGGAGGGAGGGAGGGAGAGAGAGGAGGAGGGAGGAGGGAGGGAGGGAGGGAGGAGGGACAGAGATGTGAAGGACAGTGTTAGGACACACACACGTACACACACGTACCCGGCACAGACATCCCACTCAGATACAGAACACAACCTTAATCTTTCATCCTCTCGCTCTCTTGTGCACTCTCTCTTTCTCTCTCTCTCTCTCTCTCTTGTTCTTGCTCTCTCTCTCTCACTTTCGCTTTCTCTCTTTTACACACACACACTCACCACTGCAGCTTCGCCCATCGGCCATTAGGGTGAAGCCATCTTTGCAGGCGCACTTGAATGATCCAGGGCTGCTGATGCATACCTGCGCACAGTCATGATCTCCAGTGGCACACAGGTCCGACACTGGTTGGCATGCAGAGATACACACACACAGAAGCAAAAACACACATGCCCACACACACACATACAACACAGCAAAAACACACAGGCACACACACACACAACACAGCAAAAACAAATAGGCGCACACGCACACACAACACAGCAAAAACACACAGCCGCACACACACACGCACACACACACAACACAACACAGCAAAAACACACAAAGAAACACAGCACACATACACACGCGCACACAGTCAGGTGGTGGGGGGTTAGGGGATAAGAATAAAACTATGTCAGTTTGAAAACTGAGGAAAATGTGATATTTTAATGATTCACTGTGATTTATTGAGTTGATGGACTAAACAATTATGCATTTTATTTTATATTAGCATATGGGCACAGTGGATCATTAAACTTGACAGGGTGGGAAGTATTGGAGTAATCTGTACCAGTCTAATTAGATTCAAAATTTCAGTACAGGTTCGTCCAATAACAACCCAAACCTGTGCACGTGCAGCTCCACCCCTTTGGGAATCCCTGCAACATGATTGGCTGAAATTAGGCGCCAGTCAAAGTGCTGGAGTCCTCGTCCTTTTAAGGAGCTTCACTGATTGAAAATAATTCTGAATCAACCCTAATGGAACACTAATCACAGGCGCTTCAGTCACGCCCAAATCCAGCAAGGGACGCTGAAAACGTTGGCTGGATTTCATTCCAAAAAGGTGTTCCCTCCCTTTAGTTCTCCAAACAGAACTTGTTAGATGTGCACATTAAACAGAACAGAAGGCAGGGAACAGTGTTTTGAAATGAAATGCAGCCCCTGAACCTTACCATGGGTGCTATGCCCACCAGGCCAGCTCATTCAGTGAAGGAGCAGATCTTGGTGAAGTTGAGGATCTCAATGACTTACACTGCTTTCCCCTCCCTCCCTCCCTCCCTCCCTCCCTCTCTTCCTCCCTTCCTTCCTGTCCTCCTTACCACAGAAGGCCTCCTGGAACTTCTTGGTGAGCTTCTCGATGACGCTGTAGCTCTCCACGTAGTCCACATGGTCGTCCAGCGGCTCGCTGGCGATCTGCTTGAGCGTGTTCATGTCCACGCGGCCCACGCCGATGGCGAACAGCTCGATGCCGGCCTCGCGAGCATGCACTGCGATATCACGCACGTTATCCTGGGGGCGGCCGTCTGTTACGATGATGGCAACCTATTATGGAGGGAGGGGGTAGAGCAGGGAAGATGGTGGAGATGATAAGGGGCCCAGGTTGAAGAGTAAGTGTGATGTGTGTGCCTGTGTGTGTGCGTGCAGGTGTATGTGTGTATGTGTGTGCCTGTGTGTGTGCATGCAGGTGTATGTGTGTGTGTGTGTGTGTGTGCGCGCATGTGTATGTGTGTGCATGTATGTGTGCATGTGTGTATGTGTGTGTGAGTGTGCCTGTGTGTGTGTGCATGCAAGTGTATGTGTGTGTGTGCATGTGTGCGTGTGTGTGTATGTGTGTGTGTGTGTGTGTGTGTGTGTGTCAGACCTTGCTGATGTCTGGGGATTTCACCCGCGCCCCTTCAGCTTCACTGAAGGCGATGTTCAAGGCAAACTGGATGGCCAGGCCAGTCATGGTCCCAGTGGAGAGGGGCTGGATCTTAGTCACTGCCTTCACCAGGCCTGCCTTGGTGCGGTGAGTCTTCAGAGAAACCTGCAGCAACACAACAGGTGGTCTGGGTCAAGGCTGTGGTCAGCTGAACCTGCTGCCATATTAGTTAGGTCTGAACCTCAGTTTAGCCTGCACTTTAAACAGAGCTGATGCACACACACACACATACAACCACACACAAACATACAACCACACACACACACCTCGTTCTTGACACGGCTGGCGTAGTTGACCACTCCCACCCGGGTGGCATCGGGGCCGACATCAAGACCCTCGATGACCTTGGCCAGGAACACTTTGACCTGCTCGAATTCTGAGGGACGCACGCTGCGACTGCTGTCCACGATGAAGATCAGGTCTGTGGGTCGGGTGTTACACAGTCCAGCCGCTGCACGTGGAGAGAGAACCACAAGGAAAAAATCATTATGTATTACGGGATATGTTGATAATGATCCAAGAATTGCAGTTGAGATGTATGGTCCATCATCTGAACAGAATGTTCGTTTTAGGGTGAGTGGATGAAGGGAGTCCATTTAATGGCTGGTGAATTTAGTTTTTTATGGGCCAACTTGAATTTTGAAGGAAACAAACTTCACATTGTGCGTCTGTCTGGACCGAGTGTCGAGAGCGGAGAGAAGGGAGGGAGGGGTGAGAGCAGTGGGAGGAGCTAGAGAAAAGGGGGAGGAGCTAGAGAGAAGGGGGAGGGGCTTGTAGGGATGGTGAGATTCAGAGGGAGAGGTGGGAGCCTATGAAAGAGAGAGTAGGAAGATGGTAGAAGGTAGCAAATCATTGGGGTTGGAGGGAAAGGGTGATGAAAGGAGGAATGGGCAGCAGGTTTAAAAAAAGGAATGAGGAAGATACGTATGATACAGATCAAAAGTTCAATCAAGCAGTTTGTCCAGTTTAAGGTATCGAAGCACTTAACCTTCATGCTCTCCAGGTTAAATGCAGACACACGCACACCCACAATGACACATTTAGATTGTATGTGCTTGATTGAACTCAGACAAAATGAAATCTTTCTGCTTCATGTGCAGCATGGCTGCACATTTCAGTGTCCAAAAGGGGACAGGGTATAAATGTGATTAACCTGCGTTATTTCAAGGTTGAATGTGAGGCCTTTTTGACCCTTAGGACAGGGTGAGTTGCACAATAAGAACAGAGCACCAGGGTTAAAGCTGTGTGTACATCTGCAGTCCTCTTGTGTGTGTGTGTGTGCGTGTGCGTGTGTGTGACAGAGAGAGATAATAAGAAAGAAAGAGGGAGAGAAGGTATGTGAGAGAGAGATAGAAAAAAAGAGAGAAAGCGACACAAACATGGAAAGATTATTGAAGATGCAGTCATATCCCAAATTCATGTTTCCAGAATAAATATCCACCGAATCTACCATTCAATCCAATCATAACATGAGATAAAGGGATAATGAACCGTTGCAATGTTGATTGGATATTCCAGGAGTAGTAGGATCCCTGAAACACATGGGGAATCAAACCTCACTGATCTCCTTTCTCTCCCTTCACCTCTCTCCCTCCCTCAATCCATATCGTGCACCCCCCTCCCCTCCATCGCCAACATTAAATACACACACACACACACACACACACAGTACACAACCCACACACAGCATCTCCACGCCTTATACCCAACCCACAGACAACGCAAGAAAAACGCATTCACATGTTTACCGATCACCACAAATTGCAACGTTACTTTACTTGCATCAATCCAGTCCACACAAAGTCCATCAATCCCACATTATCATTCCACAACTAAAGTTCTCATCGACCTACGAACACCCAGAATTGGCTAAAACCCTGTGAAGATAATACATCCTTCAAGTGAGGCAGGCAAGTCAAGCTCTGGAGCCCCTTGAGTCAAACCCACTCTGCTCCTTCACACAGCACATCTAGACACAAGCTGGACGTTCAACACGGACCGCAGGAACCTGTTGGACGTCCGAGCCTGGAGGTCGAGGCCGTCCGAGTTCAGAGTCAAACTCAGAGGATAGTTGCTGTTGTTTTGAATAGAAGTCAGCTGTATTCACCCCAGGGTTTAAGACAAGGATGAAGTCTTGAGACCATGTGTCTACAGCATGATCTTCAAAAGCATCAGCAACACACTTCAGACTGACTCAGTCCTAGCGACCTTGACTGTATAGTGGCTTTAGAGGTGAAAGGTCAGATCCGAAGGTCCGGATCAGCCCGGATCTTACCCATGGCGGCGGCGGTGCGGACGTCCACCGTGGCGTGAGCTCCCACGAGGCCAAGCAGAAGCAGGAAAATCGGCGGTGAGGGCGTCATGACGACCGAAGGGACGAGCCTGACTGAAGCTGGGCTGAGAGAAGCGGCGCGGAGGGTCGAGCGAGCGGACGACCAGACAGGAGCCCAGGTGAGGGAGACTGTGGCAGGGCAGGAGGGATGGCCACAAAGTGAGACTCTCTCTCTCCGAACTGCAGGTTATCAATGCAACTGCTTCACGCTTGCCCACAGACAGCCCCCCTCTATACCTCCACTGTGTGTGCGTGGGGTGTGTGTGTGTTCCAAGAGGGAAATACCTGCTTTGGGAGGACCTTAAATGGTGGGCAGGGAAAAGCAAACACACCTTGATATAAGTAGGATGGACGGGTATATTTGAGTGTAAAAGGTGTATAAATGTTCCGTACGCACTTGAGTGGGAAAGTGAGTGTGTGTGTGTGTGTTGTGTTTATGGTGCGTGCATTAAGTATGTGCAATGTGTGTGGCTGTGCAAATGCTTGCATGTGTATGTTCTGTACGTGTTTGAGTGGGCAAGTGTGTGGGTGTGTATGTGATGTGTGTTTGTGGGGGCTGCATTCAGTATATGCAATGTGTGTCGCTGTGTGTATATGTGTTGGAGTGCGTGTGTGGGGTATGTACATGTACCATGACAGTGTGTGTGTGTGTGTGTGTGTGTGTGTCTGTGCGTGCTGGGGGTACAGAACTTTGTGGGGTTAGCATAGGGTGCAGGCCAGCACAACTCTAGGTTGGATTTGGCAAAAAGCTCAAATAAACACCAACATGAATTCCTCTTTTCTCTGGTGTTCCCTCGTATAGCAAACACACATTTATGGTCCGGAAGTGAAAGCGAGCCACCATACACAGCATACAGTGTTCCCACTCCAAAGGCCAAAGACGTGTGTGTGTGTGTGTGTGTGTGCGTGCATGCATGATGTTTCACAGTGTGTTTATGGAATGCAACATCTAACGAACTTAGTCTGATTGACTGTGGGATCTCTGTGCTCTGCATCAGCCCATCTGGATGAGAGGTTTTGCTTCTAGCATGTCTGTGTGTGTGTATGTATATGTGTGTTGTATGTGCGTGTGTGGGTCTGTGTGTGTGTGTATGTGTGTGTATGTGTGCGAGTGCATCTATGTGTGCGTGTGTGTGTGTATGTGTGCGTGTGTGTGTGTATATGTGCGTGTGTGTACGTGTGTGTGTGTATGTGTGCGTGTGCGTCTATGTGTGTGTACGTGTGTGTATATGTGCGTGTGTATGTGTATGTGTGTATGTGTGCGTGTGTATATGTGCGTGTGTGTACGTGTGTGTGTGTGTGTATGTGTATATGTGTGCGTGTGTATATGTGCGTGTGTGTACATGTGTGTGTGTGTGTAGGATTACCTCCATACAGTACAGGTTGTTCTAGTTTCTCTGACTTTCTCCACTGGGGCTTGTTAGAAGCCTGTGCACTGTGTTCTTCCTTCTCCTCCTCTCTCTTCTCTTAGGAAAGCACCACGTTTCCAACGCCATCTTTCAGCCCATTATACTCGTTTGGTGGTTAAAGGAGATTATCTGTCTACTCCTGCGCCTGTTTTTTTCCTCTCCTCGCCCTCCTTCAGTCAGGGACGGTCAGAGCAGCTTCGGCCCTCGCTAGTCAGGACATGAAACAGAACGCATCCAAATATTCCCCCCGTCCCTCGCTAACATGGAACACAGAACAGAGACCCCAGTTTTCCTCCAGACGTCCCACCCCACCTAAATCAACCCCAACATTCCTTGGTACCCCCCCCCCCCCCCCCCCCCCACCTGAACAAGCCCTGACTTAGAGGGGGGGAGTGGAGGGGGGATGTGAGGTGAAGCTGTACTGTAACTGCCCAGACAGACTTCCTACTCAACACACGGCAAAGTCAACAGAGGGGTTGTGTACGTGCGTGTACGTGCGTACACTTGTGTGTACGTGTGTGTACGTGCCGACACGTGCGTGTACGTGTGCGTCTGTGTTTCGCAACAGGGAGACAGATGACAAGCAAGGCAGTATTCCTGGATGCCATCTCTAGGAATGGTTTCCAATATTGGATGAACACACACATACGTATGGAGCGAACTGTGTGTTGATATTAGCAGGTAAGACACTACATCCAGGTATCTTCAGGTTCCCAACTTTAACCCTGTCTGCATTTAAGAACTTGTTTTGAAGAGGTTTTACGCTCCAATATCCAGCACCTTTCAAACACCTCCTCCTGTCTCCCCCTTTCCTCCACCAATCTATTCTGTCTGTTCTCCAGACATTCACCTCTCCTCCCTCTCTCCATTCACATATTTCTTTCATTTCCAGCCTTGACAAAAAAAAATCAGCGAAACGAAAACATAACCAGTCATACATAATGGGCTCACACAGCAGTCAGACTGTGTTTATGTAATGAAAAGATTTCTTCATCTACCTTTTTTCTGAGTGTGTGTGTGTGTGTGAGAGAGAGAGAGGCGGGTTAGGAAAGACTGTAAGGATTTCGTGTTTGACCACATCCATAAATATTGAAACAAGTTCCCTTTTTGCATCTCAGAATACCAAGTAAATATTTAGATGGTGGACAGAGGCCATCCCACACTTACACAGACACACACACACACTTACAGACACACACACTTACACAGACACACACACACACCAGTCTGTACGTGCTGTATTCGCTTTACACCTGGGAAGTCCTGAAAAATCTATCACAAACATAACCCTATAAGAAAACCTTCTCCATCACGCATTAGCTATGCCTTTCTCTCTGTTGTATGTTCTCTCTCTCTCTGTCTCTCTCTCTCTCTCACACACACCTCTCTCTGTCTCACACACACACACACACACACACACACACATGCCTAGAGCTGAGACAAGCTGAGGCTAAACGTGCTGTTGGGACGCACCCAGAAATGAACAGAGCTCCTGTGGCTATCTGCAGGCCTCTCTCCTTCTGATACCAAGGAAAGGCTGTCCAAGTGCACTTTCTAATTATGCATCATAGATGAGGGTGTGTGTGTGCGTGCGTGTGTGGACGTGTGAGTGTGGAGGGGTGTGTATGTATATGCGTGTGTGGAGGTGTGCGTGTGTGGACGTGTGTGTGTGGAGGTGTGTGTATGTATATGTGTGTGTGGAGGTGTGTGTGTGTGTGGAGGTGTGTGTACGTATATGTGTGTGTGGGTATATGTGGGTGTGTGTGTTTGTGGAGGTGTGTGTGTGTGGGGGGTTGCATGTGTGTGTGAATGTATGTGTGTGTGGAGGTGTGTGTGTATGGAGGTGTGTGTATGTGTGTGTGGAGGTGAGTGTGTGTGTGTGTGTGTGTGGAGGTGTGTGTTTGCGTGTGAGTGTGGAGGTGTGTGTGTGCGGAGGTGTGTATGTGTGTGTGAGTGTGGAGGTGTGTGTGAGTGTGGAGGTGTGGGTGAGTAAGTGTGGAGGTGTGTGTGTGCATGCGTGTGTGTGGAGGTGTGTGTGAGTGTGGAGGTGTGTGTGTGTGATTGTGTTGGGAGAGGGTGGCTCGTGTGTGGAGGGGTGTGCTATAGTGTGAGTTGAGTTGTGGAGGTATGTGCGTGAGGTGGTGGAGGTGTGTGTGATGGAGGGTTTAGTGGGGAGGGTGTGTGGGGTGCTGGGGGGGGTTGCCATGTGCTGATGGGAAGTATTGTGGTGTAGTAAGGATAGTAATGGTTGGTGGGGTGTGATGGAGGTGGTGTGTATGTGTGTGTGGGGTGGTGTGTGTGTGTGTCATGTCGTGTTGTGTGAGGTGTGTGTTGCGTTGTCTCGCAGGAGGGGATGACGAGGTTGGTGTGTAGTGCGGAGTTGTGGACTAATGGTGTGTGTGAGTGTGGAGGTGTGTGTGAGTGTGGAGGTGTGGTGAGTAAAGTGTGGAGAGTGTGTGTGTGCATGGCGTGTGTGTGGGGAGGTGTGTGTGAGTGTGGAGGTGGTGTGTGTGTGGTGAGTGGTGGAGGCGTGTGTGAGAGAGTGTGATTGTGTGGAGGTGTGTGTGTAGTGGAAGAAGTTGTGTGGTGTGAGTGATGTGGAGGTATGTGCGTTGAGTGTGGATGGTGTGTGCTGTGTGGAGGGAATGTGTGGTTGAGATGTGGAGGTGTGTGTGTGTGAGTGTGGTGTGGAAAGGTGTGTGTGTGTGAGTGTGGAGGTGTGGTGTGAGTTGTGGAGTGTGTGTGAGGTGTGGGAGGTGGTGTGGGTGTGTGAGTGAGTGTGGAGGTGTGTGTGTCGTGGGTGAGTAAGTTGTGGAGGTGGTGTGTGTGCATGCGTGTGTGTGGAGGTGTGTGTGAGTGTGGAGGTGTGTGTGTGGTGTGAGTGTGGATGTGTGTGTGTGTGAGTGTGGAGGTGTGTGTGGTGTGGAGGTGTGTGTGTGTGAGTGAGTGTGGAGGTATGTGCGTGAGTGTGGAGGTGTGTGTGTGTGGAGGTGTGTGTGAGTGTGGAGGGTATTGCGTGAGTGGTGGAGGTGTGTGGTTGTGGAGGTGTTGTGTGGTGGAGTGAGATGTGGAAGTGTATTGTGCGTGAGTTGGAGGTGTAGTGGTGTGCGTGGAGGTGTGTGTGCAGTGGTGTGAGGCGTGTGTGATTGATGTGAGTTGAGTGGGAGGTATGTGGCGTGAGTGTTGGAGGTGTGTGTGTGTGGAGGTGTGTGTGAGTGTGGAGGTGTGTGTGTGTGAGTGAGTGTGGAGGTGTGTGTGTGTGGGTGAGTGTGGAGGTGTGTGTGTGTTTGAGTGTGGAGGTGGAGATGTGAGGGTGGGAGGTGTTTGTGTGTGTGGTGTGTGAGCGTGGAGGTGTGTGAGTGTGTAGGTGTGTGTGTGGGTTCTACAGAGAGCCCTGCCGGGACACAGCAGGTCAGCTTGGAGTAGCAAGTGAGCTAGGAAGAGAAGAGGATTCATATAAGCAACCCAAAATACAGAAGTTAACATAACACGCATGCGGTGTGTTTAAGCACGCAGATCTAAACACAGTTCCCTCCCCATACCCCTCCCTCCCTCTCCCACCCTCTCCCTCCCCTCCCCCACCCTCCCCTCTCCCACATCTATCAACACCCTCCTCATCTCTAGTTCAGACTTCACCGTCCTCGTCTCATACATATATACTCCTTTCCCCCCCCCATCTAATCACCCAGACAACCATCTCTTCAATTATTCATTCCTCCCTTTTAAAAATCCCACAAGGTCAAATCCAACTCAAAGCAAACTGGACACCAAAGGTCTTTGATGCGGGGAGACGAAGACAGATGGAGAAAGTGAGATGTTGTTTGGATTGCTAGTTAACAGACACGTGGACAAACACATCCTTTGAGGGAGGCAAAAGTGCTGTAATGCCCAACATTGGGATGTCTGACACAGAAAATGGCACCCTCTAGTGGTCAAACATGGTCATCAACCCCTTCAATGGCTTAGGGAGAATTAAAACAGCAATATTAGTGATGATCCATTTCAGCCCTGAAATCCAAACAAAAAAACAGGAATAGCACTTTTACCCTCCGAAATGCAAAAACCAAAGACACACACATAAACTTAACAGGAACAACCAAACACACGTAAATTAGATTCCGGAACCTTTAGCAAGAACAGTGAAAAGAGCTCAAAGATTAAAGCAGAACATCAGCATGTCACAATGACACGTGTTCAAAAGTGGATGGGGGAGAAGTCACACTGGAAATGGCTGTGCACTTCTCTGGGGCTGTCGTACTCCACCTTCAAGGAGGGGGGCTCCGGGGGGGGCTCAGGGAGGGCGGGGCTCACGTGAGGAACCAGAGGGGCTCCTGGTTTGGGCAGGGCGCCGTCAGCTCTGGAGAAGGGAGGCCGCAGTGAGGAGGGAAGGGCCGAGGTGCTGGCGTTGGTCGCAGGTCTCTGGGGGTGGGAGGGGCCATGCCCCCCTCTTGGGTAGTTTGAGAGGGGCAGCAGGGTAGGAACAGAGGCTGTGTAAGGGTAGGAGGAGGTGGAGGAGGCGGCAGCAGGCACATGGTCTCTGGTTGTGTACTGAGGGCAGGCAGCTCGCTGAAACATGCCTGGCTGGCTGTACACCTCACCCCAGGGGTAGGTCTGGTATGCTGCTATGCCCCCTAGATACACACACACACACACACACACAGAGTAAAACCAGAGGCATGTCTTTGTAAGTATCTCTGTCTGAGAATCTCTCAGCGACTCACCATGTGGTCCAGACTGCAGCACGATCTGGCCTCCACTCTGGGATTGGAAGTAAGCGGGGCCTCCGCCTCCATAGGTCACCACCCCTGCTCCTCCTCCTGACCCAAAAGTAAGGTAGGAGGTGGGGTTGGAGTCTGAAGGGTTGGGAGGGAGGTAGGGGGAGGGGTTGAGGTAGGTCAGGCGAGGGAGAGAGGCCTGGGTCTGGCTGTGGGTCTGGCTGTGGGGCTGGGCCTGGCTGTGGGCCTGGCTGTGGGGCTGGGTCTGGCTGTGGGTCTGGCTGTGGGTCTGGGTGTGGGGCTGGCTGTGGGCCTGGCTGTGGGCCTGGCCGTGGACCTGGCTGTGGGCCTGGCCGTGGACCTGGCTGTGGGCCTGGCTGTGGGCCTGGCCGTGGGCCTGGCCGTGGGGCTGGGCCTGGTAGGAGGGTTGGAGCTGGTAGGATAAAGAGCTGCTCTGGTGGCTAAAAGCCTCCCCGTAGTCAAATAGAGAGCTGAGGATGAGAGAAACACGTCACCTTATGACAAAGCCAAACTCACAGTCAAAGAGATTTATGTGTCATATGCATAGTGTGTCACAGGTCCTTCTGGGAGTAAAACTGGTGAGTCTAGAAAATAAACTGTGTGTCGCATGCAAAGCCACTGTCATTGCCGGTCCTATCAGCTCACTAGAACTGTCAACAAGTCCCCCTGCTGGCGGTTTGCAAGCTACCCCAGTGATGTCATGATGTTAATCGTGTCCTGTTCCTGGGCTGTACTGACCCAGACTCTGTCTGCAGGCTGAGTCCCTGGGGGTCTGGAGCAGGGGGGTCGGGGTTGGGGAGGGAGGAGCTGCTCTCCAGCATGTCCAGGAAGAAAGATGATGACGAGGGGGTGGGGGGGTTGTGGAGGGGGGGCGCGGTGTTCAGGGGGTTGTAGTTGGCGAAGAGAGGTAAGCTGGCTCGTTGGAGAGGGGGAGGGCTCACCATGGGAGGGGGGCAGGGCTCCAGTGAGGCTCCATGCCCCCCCTGTGGCACCGCCTGATGCCCCCCTGGACCTGCCCCTCTCCCTACTCACACACACACACACACACACACACACACACAGCAAATAAGCTAAAATGATGATCCACTATCCATATTTATCCACATTCTGCATGGTAATCATGTGAGTGTGTGTAGTACCTGTAGGACTATGTAGGCTGGCTAGTAGGGCACTGTAGGAGGGCAGACTTTTGGGGGGGCTGGACATGGGGGCTACAGGGGGAGCGGGGGCGATGTTTCCGGAAAACGTCACACTCCTACAAGGAGAAGCACTGAGCCTTAAACCAGAACCCAACAACGGTCCCCGGCCTCCGCACACACGCACACACACTGACCTGCTGAGGGGGTCCATGGGGGCCAGGAGCGGGTAGGGGGCGGTGCGGGGGCTGCTGCGGTGCTTACGGCTTGGTTTGTGTTCGGGTTTAGCTGAAGAGGAACGCTCAACCTTCCTCCACTTAGCCCTCCGGTTCTGAAACCACACCTGAGAGAGAGAGAGAGAGAGAGAGAGAGAGAGAGAAAGAGAGAGAGACGCAGGTAGAGAGCGAGACAGAGACGCAGGTAGAGAGCGAGACAGAGACGCAGGTAGAGAGCGAGACAGAGACGCAGGTAGAGAGCGAGACAGAGAGACGCAGGGAGAGAGGCAGGGTGAGAGGCAGGTGAGAGAGAGAGGCAGGGTGAGAGAGAGAGAGGCAGGTGAGAGAGGCAGGGTGAGAGAGAGAGGCAGGGTGAGAGAAAGAGGCAGGGTGAGAGAGAGAGGCCGACACAGACACACAAGGTGGAGCGACAGAGAGATTGACAAAGTGGAACAGGCTGACAGTCACCTCCTCCCTCCTGTCTGGGTGATTCTGTCAGTTATACCTGATCTCTTGGCCTCTGTCCCCCAGGAGAGGAAAGCTGTACTAACCATTATCCTTTGAGGGGTGACACACACTGCAGCGGCAATCTCTTTCCTCTTCTCTGCGTCTGGATAGTGCTCCTCTTGAAACATACTCTCCAACTGCTCTAGTTGATCTACACACACACACATCCGTCATTAGATCAACACAATTTTATGTAAATGTACACACACACACACACACACACACACACACTGTCCTCACCCATGCTGTAGAGCGTGCGTGTTTTCTTCTTGGGCTGCGGAGCCGGGTCCGTAGACTCGGCAACCGTTACCACCGGCAACATGGGGAATGGCAGTGCCTGGCCCCTCCTCCTCCTCGCTCTGAAGTGGACAGAGTGGCGGGTGGCGTACACCTGAGTCACCTTCACCTGAGCGGACGACACAAGGACGGTCAAGAGTACAGTTTACAGGGAGAACATGGAGGTGAACAAACAACCCCCTCAGCCCCTCGTTTCCTGCCCGCTCACCTGCAGGGGCTGAGGGGCTGGAGGAGGGGGCAGGTCAGGGAGGAGGGAGCTAGCAGGGTGTGTTGTGTCAGAGGGGCCGGGCTGGGGCGCTGCGGGATAGAGGAGCGGGCCAGGAGGGCAGTAGAGTCCTGGCTCACAGCTCAGGTAGCCCGAGTCTGATAGGTCGCAGGTTGGACCAATGGCGGCGGACGACTCGGCCGGGTCTCCGTGGTTCACCGAGGTCAGTTCCAGCAGGATTTCGTCTTGGAACTTTCTCTCTCTCTCCTGGTCATCCCTGCCCTCGCCGCCCCACGCCGTCTCCTTGACGTCCCCGCTCTCACTTTGGATGCAGAAAGTCCCGGTCTTGATGTCCGTCTGTTCATCTCCCTTCTGGAAATCTGTCCTTTCCTCCTCCTCTGCTTTCTCAGTGACAGCTGCCTCACGTGAGTCCATCTCCCCGTCCTCCCCTCTCTCCTCCCCTCTCTCCTCCTCTCTCTCCTCCTCTCTCTCCTCCCCTCTCTCCTCCGCTCCTCGCACACTCCCTTCTTCTATGGTCCCTCCAATTGGTTCTTCCTCCTCTTCCTTCTCCTCCTCCCCACGTTCTCCCTCTTCTTTCTCCCCTTCCACTTCGGTCTCATCCCCTTCCCATCCTCTTCCTCCCCTCTCCGTCCATCTCTCTCTCCCCCCCTCTCCCCCTCTCTTTCCATCCTCCTCATCCTGCCTCTTGTCGTCTCCGCGCCCATTTTCCTCCACACCTTCCAACTCCTCACACAGCAGGCTAGGGCAGTCTGTACAGGGGCACAATGTGTGCTAAGAGTCATGCACTTTTATACCCCTGCTACATACAGAGACACTAGACTGCTAATTAAAGAATTTCTATTGTAGCATGGGAGGGTTTTAGGTCCAGTGTTTTGCTGTGTTATGTCTCAACAATAGACGTTTGTGTACGGTTTGTGTATTTCTTGGCACCGCAAAATTAGACACATCGATGTGACTATGTCGGCATTTTGAGGTTGATAACATTGTTCCTGAAGGGCGTGTGACTCTTCAGTACTGTCATTAGAATAATTGTGTGAAGTCTACGTCATTCGATAATTGGCTGTTCGCTAATTAGCCTACCGCAAGTTGCTTGAAAATATAACCATTCAACCTTCAAAGCAAATCTATTGCTTTCAAAAGTTTCAATGACAATTCGAAAACATATTTTACAAACACCTCCAGATGGACGTAAGCAGCCAAACTAATTAGTATAATACAGCAATTGTGTGTTTACTCTCGAACAGTAAACCAATTATTCAATTTGCCCTGAAATTATACCCAAATTTCCTCCTTACCGAAATCACCGACTGGCTCACGGCTTTCATCCATCACGAATCACAAATTCAATGAAATGTTCATTGTGGTAATAGACGATCCATTAAGAGACCGTATTATTAGGAAACGAAAACGAATTATTCAGACTGAAGGCAAAGATAGTCTGATTGATTGACTAAATTAGCTAGCTGTGAAGTTGATCATCACGTGAAGATGAAAGAGTGAACAGGCCAATCAGAGCTTCAATCCAGAAACGAGAAGATTTTGGGGGGGGAAACTACGAAATGTAGCCTGTTAGCAATGACAAATGGTGCAGTCGCCCATGAACTTGGTGTACATATAGTTTCAGTACGTATATAGTCTGTACGTATACAAGAACAGTTGGGTTGTGAAAGAAAATTCAAGCAGAGATTTACCGATGTAGTTACGAGTATAAGCCACCAGATGGGGTGCTAAACAGTCAGAATTCTTTCCAACCTTGTTACCTTGTTGAACCAGTTGTCACGCCTCACTCAAATTAATCTCTGGATCAGTTTCATATTATTCACAGTGCCAAAGATAATATGTAACTCAACACTGCCATATGCTATACATATGTGTCATAGGTTAATAACTTTCTCCGGAAACAGACTAATTAGACCATTCCTAAAATATCTGCTTCCTTTAACAACAGTGCATTTTTTGCACCAGAACTATTGTCCAATCTTTACACTTTACCAGAGGTAGGTAGAAATCACAACGTGAACCTAAGGCATGTTAGAACTGCTTGTTAACAGTCCTTCCTTCGATTAAATGCATCGATGCCTTAGTCAGTTCCTTGTTTGATTTTCCACCAGGTCTCAGTACAGAACCCAAGTAGATGGAGGGAGAAATGAAAGCCTGCAGAGCTGCCAAACCTTCAGGCCCTCTCTTCTTTCTTTTTCAAAAGCTTTCTTCTTTTCTCCGCCTCCTCTGCTGGCCTTCGATCCTGTTCCCTCTCTCTCTCCCCCTCCCTCTCTCTTTCTCTCTCTCCCTCCCTCTCTCTCTCTCTCTATCGCTTGCTCTCTCTCCCTAATCCGCATTCCCTTCCCCCTCTCCCTCTCTCCTTAGAGAGCTCTGGATGGACTGGACGTCTGGGATATGACCTCCAGGCAAATCTTATCTAACTTAAATACTTGGAGCGAAATTAAATTGAATTCATTAGTTGAATCTTAATAGAACAGGAGAGTTTTTATTTGAGTTCCACTTCAAACTTTGATGGACTTTGATGGAACCGTTTAACATTAACTTGAATGTGTCCCCATGCTCACTGTGAAAGTGAAATTAAATATGTCGGAATGTCCACAAAATAAAGTAAAATAAGTTAGCTTTTATAGTTTCAAAAGAAAAGTGCATTATACTATGGTACCATTGTATGGGAAAGTGCCTTTTAGCAACATGTGTTTTAGCAGGATATGCACACTAGTTATCACATGGCCAATAAAATGACAGAGAAACAAAGTTTACCCAATCAGGTCTTTTATTTGGAACAGAGTGGCAGATTAGTGACAGGGCTGTGGCATGGAGGGTCCGCCTCCTCTCGCTCACTCAGCCAATGACAGAAACTCAGCCTTAAAAAATGCAAATGTATAAAAACAGGATGGGTAACAGCAAACACAGAGTAGTGCAGCCTCTGTAGGCTTCACACACACACACACGTACACACGTACACACACTCACACACACACACCCGTGCACACATACACACACCTCTCTTATTTGGCTATGCAGGCTTAAAATGGGTACAAACACAATTTGAAGGTAACTTTAGAAAAGAGTACGTTGTTGAGATCATTCCTGCCCGTGCGGAGGGAATCTCGTGTCAGTTGGTCTGCCCTGCTACAGACCATAAACAGACAAGACGGTGAGAGACACAGTCAGTGTGTGACCTCCACAGCGAGGGACACACTGTCCCACGTTCAGCGGTGAACAGACTAAACACACAAGCGTGCATACACTAACACACCTTTAGACTAGTGAGTGGGCACAAGAGTCTGATGGGATATCGGTGCAGTGTCTATCGCCTAAACAGAGAGGAGACACCAGCTGGAGAACACAAAGAGGGGTAGAGAGGGCTGGTGAGGTGCACACACACACGCACACACGCGCGCACACACACACGCACACACACAGGAGCTGGGTGTCAGGTGACCTCCACACTCTGGTGGGGGGACAGGTATAACTACCTGACAATGGAAGAGCATCTGAACTGCTGGAGCAGGTAAATGAATACCCACACACAGTACATTCCACCTAGTACACACCCCTCAGTTACACACACACACATGCGCACACGCACACACCCACCAAGACTAGTATAGTTGAACTCCCATGCAGTGGTTCTACAGTACTGAGTATAGTAAGCTACTAGTCCAGTCACACTGGTGTGGTTATTGTTACAATCTTAGATAGAAGCACAACGCCCTGTCTCCCAACCCCTCCCCTCCCCCCTCAGAGCGCCCCTCCGAGAGGCCCCCTGTGATGAATGAAGCGCACCCCCCCTCCCTCTTCTCACTGACCTAGGTTCATCAGAGTCTGGTACAGATAAACTGGTCCCAGATCTGTGCTGGAAGGTAAGATCTCGGAGCCTCACTTCCTGTTTAAACCCCTCCCTCAGTCCCAAATGGCCCTCCCCCATTAAACAGACAGCCAATGGTGAAACACAAAGAAAGTGAGCATGCAAGGGGATTGGGTGTATGGATACATAGTTGTGCTTATACACAATAGACCAAACGCTAACCAACCAGCAACTGATTGATAACTAATCAATAACATACTGAAACCACCTAAGACTCACTCATATCACTTGTGGTGAGGATGATGATGATGATGATGGATGATAATGATGCTAAAGATTGTTCTTGTTGTAGAAGCGAGTGTTTGAAAGTTGATCAGATGATGTGACTATTCCTGTGTGTTGTGCACCCGTGTCTGTGTGTGTGCGAGCGTGTGATGTGTGTGCGTGCGTGTGCGAGCGTGTGATGTGTGTGTGTGGACAAGAGCACAGCTCATCTAACAAATTGTGACTTGACAGTAGCTCTTCATGATCATGCAAATGGTTAGAGTGATGAAAGAAAGATATGCTCATATTTACATATAAACCTTTAAAACTGCTAAATACACATCCTCCCATTGACATATTATTATTATCATTATTATTATTATTTACCATCCAGCCCGGAACATTGATATATTATTGATTATTATTACTATCCATAACTAGTCATCTTTGTACAGCTTAGAGGAGTAGACTCACTGCTAACACTGTGTTAGCACCAGCAACTCTTGCTTGCTACGCGAATGTTCCCAAAACGTTCTCCTGAGACTGGGAGAATGTTAACTGAGGGTTGAGCTCCCTGTTCTGAGTGGCCAAGCACAGAGAGAGGGGTCAGAGCCATTAGCAGATGTGTGTGCGGGTATTTGTGTGTGTGTGGGCGGGCGAGTGTGTGTGTGTTTGTGCGGGCGAGTGTGTGTGTGTGTGGGTGAGCGTGTGTATGTGTGTATATGCGTGCACGTGAGTGTGTATATGTGTGTGTGCGGGCGAGTGTGTGTGTGTGAGTGTGTATGTGTGTGAGTGTATGTGAGTGTATGTGCGTGTGTGTGTGAGTGTGTATGTGTATGAGTGAGCACCACAAGGATGGAAGGCACAAAGAGACCTTTCCTATCACCTTTGACCCCCGTCTCTGTCTCTGCGTGGCGAATCAGATACTTGATGTGTTTGGGTTAAGGGCGGGTCATACGCCTATCTTTTCTTCTTCCTCCTTTGTCTCCCTCGCTCTCTCCCAGTCTCACACCCCTCCTCTCTCTGTCTCTCCATTGTTCTCTCACCCTGACCCTCTGTCTGTCTGTCTCATTCGCTCTGTGGAATAGAAGAGGAACTGTGCTGGAACACAGGTTAAGAGCTTGTGTTTTTACAAAATCATTTTCATAACATCAGAACGATAATTCGTAGAATATTAATAACGACATTTACTTTAAAAAAAAAAGTTTTTGTGTATGTGTATGGTTATTTTTTCTGCTGATATATTTTTATCCTTTTTTTTCCTTTTTTTTGTTGAAAAGAAAGTTCAGAGTCCACAGAGAGATAGGCACTCTCAGGAGAGACTGGTGAGGAGGAGAGGAGAGAGGGATGGGGAGGGTAGAGGTGAGGAAGGGAAGGAGGGAGGGAGGGGGAAGAGAAGAGGGGTGGAGAGACGAGCCAAGCTCTAGTTCTCTCTCCCCGTTTTCCCTCTCTCTCCCCTCCCCTCCCTCCCACCCTCCCTCCCTCTCTCTCTCCCTCTCTCTCTGTTTGTGTCTCTCTGCTCAGGTTATGCGTAGAACTCCTCCTGCTTGTCTGGTTTCTGGTAGGTAACCGTGGCCTGTTTAGGCTCTTCTAGCGTGTAACTTCCTTCGTCCTTCTTCTTCATCCTGTAGACCAGCAGCATCACCAGGAAGGCAGCGAAAAGCGCTCCCACGACTCCTCCCACAATCACCGCTGAGGGAGGGGGAGAGATGAAGAGAGAGAAATAGGTCAAAACTTGAGGGAAACAGTGTTGAATAGGCTCACAGATACAAGCAACAGGCAAACACGAGTCAGGACGCCATCAGAAACTGCCTCACAGTTGTCTTGCATTGTATTAGTCTTGCATTGTATTAGTCTTGCATTGTATTAGTCTTGCATTGTATTAGTCTTGCATTGTATTAGTCTTGCATTGTATGAAGTTCTGAAACGCTGCCATCTACTGTCAGTCCCAAACACGCATGACCTAAAAGCAATGCTAAACACTTCAACATAAAGCTAAGGTCTACAGAAGCTTAATCTAGGCTAAGCTCACAATATCAAAACGTACGAGCTGCGTGTTACTAGTGTATTCGTGTTCAGAATTGGGCCTCCCAAAATGGAAGCATACCATTGAATCTTTCTAAGGAAAATTGCAAACGTCCTGAACAGTTTGTTATCTTCCTTAACAAATACAATAATATTGGAATATTCTTTCTTACAACATCAATATATAAGTGCCCTTCCTACCAGACCTGGATCAAAATAGAATCTGTTGATCTTTCAAATCCTTTGTGCGCCTGGTTTGCTTACAAAGCACATAGGGCTTGTACCAGTGGGCACTTTTGAGACGACTTTGCTATTTGACCCAGGTGTGATTCTGACGCACTGTGGTACTGTGCCACAACCAGCCGTAGACCAGCCATGTTGTGTTTTCTATCCTTGTGTGTCTACCACTGGTACACGCTACTGCTGTTCCTGCTCTTTACCGATGACCAGGAAGTCAGCGAAAACCACAGCCAGCAGCCCACCAATCAGAATAGCTGAAGAGAAGACAGAAGGCCAATCAGATCAGATAAAACTGAAACAGATAGAAAGAGAATGAAACAAAGAGAGGGTGGAAGGTAGGGAGAGCGAGCGAGCGAGCGACCGGGACTGAGAGAAGAGAGGGAGGTAGAGAGAAAGGCAGAGAGAGGTAGAGAGAGGTAGAGAGAGAGAGGTAGAGAGAGGTAGAGAGAGAGAGGTAGAGAGACAATCCGAGACTAACACAACTTGTTCTCAGACAGACACCGATTCACCGATCTTTCCATCTTGACTTCTGAAACACCCTCAGATGTGATCCTGTTCAACTGTTGATTAGACCAGTGGATTCTTGGTGCCACAACCAGGGTGAGAACAAGAGGACACTACGTCTGTTGGTAGGAGGGTAGAGGCTAAAGGCTAGAGGCTGGAGGCTAGAGGCTGCTACGATACTCAGGTCTACTCAGGTCAGGTGTGCTTAGGTGAGCTACGTTACAGGAAGTAACCTAAGGTTGGTACTGCTAATAGCCAGGCACACAGACACAGATAGACAAGGAGGTGGACAGAGAGCCAGACAGACAGAGAGCAAGACAGACAGACGCATGGACAAAGGTGGCCTGCAAATGGACCACCAGAAAAAACGAGTTCACCCAAACTGTGCACCCTCCCATTCCCGAATGATTGACAAGCAGTCCTACCAATCAGAACCTCCTTCCTCTCCAGGATGTTCTTCTGGGGCAGCTGAGCGGCAGAGCTTCCTGTGTCCACCGTGTTGCCCACCAGGTCAGGCCCCGCCCCCACGTCCAGGCTCCGGTCCCGTCCCAGCTCGTTATTGTTCTGACGCCTGTCTTCTTCCCGGATCTCGAAATCTCCACTGGGTCCCACAACACCCAGCTCATTATTCCCTTCCTCTGGACGTGCCTGGGGAGGGGGCAGACGTGGGGACCAAGAGAGGGAGGGAGGAAATATGGGGAGAGTTAATGAGGGGGGAAAAGAGACGGAAAAGGAGAGAGGTTCAATCTGTAATTTCATTGGTTGACTGATGTCTGTTTTGATATTCATCCAAACCTGAATTAAATCTGTTTTCCTAGTGCCTGTTCCAGACAACGTTTACACAATGAGAGCCTGTGTCTTGATTGGTAGGAAAATGTCAAGATTTAAATAAACTCCAAAACAGCAATGTGCAATTACCCCTGGAGCTAACCACAGAATGAGTCAATACAAGGCCACGATATGTGGGTACGCTTTTGCAGAATCATTGTGTCAGATCACAGACACAAGCTGTACGCTAAGTAGCGGCTGTTTGCTATATAAGGGCATGTTCCATGCTACCATGCAGATCTGATAAACCTTTAACATATAAGTAGCATGACTGTTCTGCAGAAGCCTAAGGAGAATGTTATATCTCATCTTATAACTTGTTTTTTATGCTGTGGCCTTCGAGTTTAGAGTCACTCGTGCCTAATTGTTTTGTTTGTCTGTTGTTTCTATTTATTGTTGTTTGTCAAAATTAACAACTTTGTAGAAGAACTTTAGTTTGTGTTGGCCGTTTTAAAATGGGCTTTATAAATAAACGGACTGGACTGGAAGTCAAAGCACAAGCAGGCAACAAACGTCCACCTGGATCACCTAACTGTGTTGGTGGTGATTGTGCTGCAGTGTTGCTAGGCAGACCCACCGGTGTTGTGGAGGGCGGGGGGGCGCGTGTGGTCCGTTCCATGGGAGGCGCCCGAGAGGGCGTTGTCACCGGGGCCCTCGGCCTGAAAGGCGCATTGGTTTTGACTGCTGTGGGCTCGGCGGTGGGCGACAGGGGTGGAGTTGTCGTAGGTTCAGGTGTGGCCTCTGTTGTGGTGGGTGTTTCTTCTTCTGTGGTGGTGTCCACAGGTATGTCCGGATAGGATGTGCTGGGCTCTGTGGAGATGTAGACGTCCTCGTCTTCTTCTTCTGTAGTGCCTAGGTCCTCCAGGCCACTAGAGGGCATGGCAGACTCTGCAGTGGGAATGGCAGAGCTGGTGGTCGCCACGGGAACAGCGTCGGGGGACTTTGGGGAGACGGTGGTCTGCGCTGCCCTGGCTCGTTCCCTCTCGCGCTCTCTCTCCCGCTCCCTCTCTCGTTCACGTTCTCTCTCTCTCTCCCGCTCCCTCTCTCGTTCACGTTCTCTTTCTCTCTCACGCTCCCTCTCCTTTTCTCTTTCCCTCTCTCGCTCCAGCTCTCGGACTCGCTCTCTCTCCCTCTCTCTCTCCTTCTCCCTTTCTTGCTCCCTCTCCCTTTCCCAATCCACCCCGCTCTCTCCCTCGGCCTCGGTGGGCAGTGGGGTGGTGGGGTCGGGGTTGGGGCTGGGCTCAGCGGCGGGGGGCGCTGAGGGGGCGGGGCCAGTGGCCTGTGTTGTGGACAGCGGGATGGGCTCCTCTGTGGTGAAAGACACTCCTGCAGCTGTAGGTCTCGGCTTTATATCTGGAACTGGAGAGAGAGAGAGAAGAAGAGAGAGAAGAAGAGAGGGAGAAGTTGAAGGAGAGAGAAGAGGAGGAGGGAGAAAGAGAGAGAGAAAAGACAAAGAAAGAAAGACAGAAAGAAAGAAGGAGAGAGAGGGGGGAGAGAGATGCTGTTGAGTGACTCTCCCCTCATGACTTCAATGACCAAGTTCTTGCCTCTCTCGTGTCAGCGAGGCTTCTTGGGTTGCCGACTAAACCCAGGCGATGCAGACAGATATATAAGCAGAACAAGCCTGGCTTTGTTACACCAGACAGGGCTCTCCAAGGCAGGTCAAACTTCTCACATTCCAAAGCCCAATGTCACTGTTTGACCAAAGCCATTGGCTCTGCTGCTTCCTCAACAACAGCGTTGTGCCGCTCCTTGTGCAGAACAAGTCATTTAGCAGGGCACTGGCGCAGTGTTTGAACTGATGTAACAGCCAGACTGAGTCATCCTGGGAGAGACCTGCTGAAACTGCAACAACAGACCTCTAATAAAGAGGATGAGGACACCTGTGATTTGAGTTACAGAGAATTCGTACTTGAATAGACCTAAAGACAGACTGGCAGACATGCACACTCATCGGTTTGTGTGTGATCATCTGATCTACAGTCTATAATCAGATTACAGTAAATAAGATCACTTAATCTGGTGGAATCTGGGTGTTGGTTCTGATAGTGTGTGTTCGAGTGTGTTGCAAAACTATATGTGTCTGTCTCTATAATTCTATTTGTGTAGGAAGCCTATTTCTGTAGGAAATCTGGTCTGTGCATGTGAGTGACCTACTCCAGTCTATTTGAGCGATGTGTAGGTTTGCGTTGGTGTGCTTGGTGCCTGTGTTTAGCTTGACTATCCACTGGGGGGGAGGGAAACTGAACAGCACACTTAAACACAGCAGCTGTCACCTCTTTACATCCACAGGGTTCAAAGAGTATACACACACACTTGAACACACACACACACACACACACACATACTTAAACACACACACATCAACACACACACACACACTTAAACACACACACACATACACTTAAACACACACACATACTTGAACACACACACATCAACACACACACATCAACACACACACACACACACGTCATAGACAAATACGCACACATCTCATACACACGCACATCTCGTACGTGCACACACACATCTCGTACGTGCTCACGCACATCTCGTACGTGCACACACACATCTCGTACGTGCGCGCGCGCGCACACACACACTCACAGCCAGAGCCGGAGCCTGAGAAGAGGTCTTCGTCATCGTAGAACTCATCCCCCGAGGAGCCTTCCTGATCCAGAGAGGGAGACCACGAGGTCTGCCCCTGGGAGAGAGGGGGGGGAGGGAGGCAGAGAGAGAGAGAGAGAGAGAATGAGAGAGAGGGGTAGGAAGAGAGATGGAGAAAGTGAATACGAAAGAGAGAGAGAGGGCGGGAGGGGAGTGAGAGAGATGGAGAAAGAATAGGAGGGAGAGAGGAAGAAAAACAATTAGATTTCACATCCTTCTACATTGGCTTATGTCATTGTGACCACTTTGCTTGATTATACATGCAAAGATTACACACGCACACGTATTAGTGGACTCACACAGCATCGAGGGGTCGTCCTATAGCACAACATCAGTGCTACCTCTGTAATGGCTGTTCTGACAATCTGTCTGTGGCAGAATCAAAGACAGAGCCAACTAATAACCATGTGGACATGGCAAGCTGTTCCTCTCAAACCATTTCAATGGAAATCCATGGAACAATGGGTATAATGTATGTGGTGTTTGTATCATTGCCATGTACAGAAACGTATGTGTTGAACGTTGTGTGTGTGTGTTGGTGCCTTCTTACTCAGCGTTTGATAGGTTACACAGGGTGAGTGACCTCAACAAAGTTCCCTTTGGAGTTAATCTTTCAATTTCACTTCATTTTCTCCTAATTCGGTAAACCATTCAACCCAATATGACCGCTCTGTGGCGTGGGGGTCTCACAGTCAGTAATCCCTTAGCAACCTGTATCCACCTTCAGAGAAACGTATCACGGATTTCTAGCAATCATCATTGAAAACATCTCGTACTCAAACGAGCAAACGATTCAACAGTTTAATTAATTCCCTCCGAATAAGAACATCAAAGAACGCTGCTAACTCTATCTCGTATGAATCTTGAACGCGGCCTTCTGGGTCGTCCTGGCAGCCTCAGCGGATCTGAGCGGAGGCTAATACCTGCTTTCGGATTCTCTAAGACCGGGCTGAGGAAACACGATGCCTTTAAAAGCCAATAAAACCATAATGGAATCTGGAAACCTGACCACATCCAAGTCCCTGGCAGCATCCCTGGGCCTGGGCCGGGCTTGAAGACAGAGAGAGCGTGAACACATCCGCTGTGTCTCCTGTGGATGCATTGCCATGATGAGCCTGGCCTGAGTTGGAGGAAGCTGAAATGTGAAGGGCCCAAAGCAGGAGACAGGGCTGTTGTTTTACTAGACTGTGTCTGTCTCTCTGTGAAGTATACATGCCCGCACTTGTGAGTCTGTGTGTGTGTATGTGTACATGTGTGTGTATGTGTGTGTGTGTGTGTGCCTTTTATGGGGGGAAGCAGTAATTTCCCAACACCAAGAAGTGCTGAAAAGACATCTTAGAGCATGCATGGTTGGAGTGTGTGTATGTGTGTGCGTGTGTGTGTTTATGTCTAACAAGGATCAGTTTCACAATGAAGCTTGTTGCTAGGGGCAACCTCAGCCTTTTACAGAAATTCCCTTCTCCCTCAGTGAGAGGCTACCATACACACACACACACACACACACACACACACACTCTCTGGGTCTGCTGAAATGAAATCAGCAGGTTGTTGCATAACACCAAACAAACAGCCGGAAAGCAACACTAATCAAGACCTCCATCATCTCATGATCTAGTCCTCGCTCTCTACCTCTTTTTTTCTCTCTCTCCCTCTCCCTCTCTCTCTCTCTCTATTGTTCTACTATCACATCACTTCTTCCTCCTCCACCTCCATGTTTCTCTCCCCCACACCTCTCCTTCAGGTCTCCACATCTCTCTCTTCTCCATCTGCTCTCCTCTGTAGCACACCTATCCTGGTCCACTTCCTTATTACATCTAACAAAACTGTAAACAGTCCAACACCACCCACCCCCTCACACACACACACACAAATAACCACAGCAGCCCCTGAGGCCCAACGCAACCTTCTATACACAACCTCCAGAGCCACTGTAACGATTCCCACTACACACTACACACTACACACGCCACACACTACACACGCACACTCACACAGACAACCATCAAACGACAACAAACCAGGGCACAGATGCTGCTGGTCTGTCTGTTTTCAGTCTGAGAAACATGTAAGTAGGTTACACACTCATCGTGTCTGGAATGTGTCTGTGAAGATGGCAGAAGCGGAGTGGGAGAGAAGGAGAAACGTACGTGTGTTTATGCGTGTTATCTGTGTTTATTCTGCGGGAGTAACGTGCCGCTTTTCTCCAAGCCCAGAGGGTAACACATGTGAGCAGATTCCCAATATGCACATTTAGGGTTTATGCAACGCAGTGTGCGTCTGCGTGCGTGTAATTACAGGGTGGGTGTCCTTCCAGCGTGCGTCCGCTCTCTGTGTATATAATCACAGGGTTTGTTTGTGGTTGGTGTGCGTTTGTTTTATGTGACTTTAGGGAAGGAGAGTTCAGCCATGTCTGCAGTTTGTGTCTCCACACAGTCCTCTATAAACAGCTGTGCATAATGCCTATTCTGCATACCCTGCAAACCACGCTCACACAGGCCCATCTCACAGGCCCCTAAACCCCATCACCTGGGGCCCCTAAACTCATCACCTGGGGCCCCTAAACCCATCACCTGGGGCCCCTAAACCCATCACCTGGGGCCCCTAAACCCATCACCTGGGGCCCTTTCCAAATGACCTGTTGTAAACGATCCTATCGCCAGCTCTGTCCTCCGGCTACGTTTTGCAGCCATCTTTCAAACGCCTTCGACGGCGCAGGGATGCGAGGTCGTTCTGGATCGCTCTCCGCAGCATCGATGCTGCTTTTCTAATCGAAAGGATCTGAGTCGTGTCACAGCGCTGGAAAGTCCCAAGACAGTTCAGGCTGCTTTATAAATGAGACGTTCTCATAAGTGCTTCCCCTGTGTGGAGGCTATGTTAAGACTGTTAAAGTGTGTTTGTGTGTGTGTGTGTGTTTGTGCACTATTTTGGAACAATAAAACCGGTTAGCTAAGCCAACAGCTGTATAAAGGAAGCCAGAAAACAATAGGAGACGAGCTGTCGAGCGGGGCCACTGTAAACACAAACGATTACAAGCTGGCTTGGGTTCCCACAATCAACACAGACACACGCACGCACACAGCTTGTACCATCCTTACCTACACCCGATATTCAGGTTTAGAAGTAGTCTTTCCTGCTTGTTGGTAGAGCAGAGGGGGAGAGAAAGAGAGAACGAGGGAGAAAGAGAGAGTTAGAGAGAGAGAGAGAGAGAGAGAGAGAGAGAGAGAGAGAGATCTGTTTCTGACTGAGATTCACTTCAAACACATTCCTGTGTAATCAGAGTTCGGGGGGCACAGGGCCTCGTGTCTCATGCTATTGTCCCGACATACGATCCGGCTACCTCACCTCCTCACCCAGCCTCTTATCTCCAAACAAGCCCTCAGCTGCCATGGAGATGATGGACAGACTGAAAGGAAGGAAGTGGACGGACAACACTACACATTCTGTATTGTTGAAAGGGCCAGAGCGCTTGGTACAGATGGCGGATGCATGGTTTACAACTACCACTAGCTTCTGTGTTTGGTCCAGCTGTCAGATGTGGGGTTTTCTCCATATCTCCCTTGTTTCCTCCCC
>BROE01000011.1:10038743-10081280 GCA_036571765.1 Plecoglossus altivelis | reverse complement strand
TCTCTCTCTCTCTCTCTCTCCCTCACCTCCTCTTCTTTCGCATCCTCTCCTTCCATTCCACTCTCTCCATCTCTCCCTCCCCTCCCCCTCTCTATCCCGCTATGCCTCCCTCCCTCTCTCCTCTCTTTATCCTTCCCTCCAATGCCCTCCCTCCCTCTCTTCATCCCTCTGGTCTTACCCCCTCCCCCTCCATCTCTATCCCTTCATCACTCTCACCTAGTCTTTCCATCAACCCCTCAAACTCTCTCATTCTACTCAACCATAACTTGCCTCTACCCCCCTTACATTTCTATCATTCTACCAGAACAGGTCTTTCATTCCATCACCCCTCCCATCTCTCTCGTCAATTCCCTCTTTCGATTTTCATTTTTCTCAAACCGCCAATTCTTATCGAGTCTATCCTGTTGGTCCTTTAACACACCCCTGTCTGTTCCCCCCCCCCCCCCCCCCCGGCATGTTCCTCTGCAGCCTTCCTCCCATGCAGACCTGCCTCTTCACTCCTCCTCCCCCTTTCTCCTTTATCTCTATACTCTCCCGAGAATATGCATGCGAGTACTGCCTGCAGTTCTGCCCAATTACTGTGTGTGTGTGTGTGTGTGTGTGTGTGTGGGTGGGTGTGTGGGTGTGTGCATGCACTGCAGACTATAGATGACTCTGGTTCAGAGCGGTGTCTGTGAAGCACTGGTTACTACACAGCTGTGACCAACCTTAAACACCTGAAGCATTCCGAGTTTCCCTCTGACTCACTGAATCAACACCCCTGCTATTACTACCCTTGTACTGACACTGAACACCGCTGGTCTCTGTGTGCGTGTGTGTGTGCGTGTGTGTGTGTACGTGTTTGTGCGTGTGCGTGCGTGCGTGTGCCCGCTTGAGAGAAGGGGGGCGATTGAGTCAACAGCTCTCCGTAAACCTGTCTATGCATGAACAAATATATGTATTATTGCAATATGGCTAAACGAATAGCGTCTCAAATCTGCTCACCCAACAAACACCCAGGAATGTTGCCACTTGTTGCACACGACCCCAGGAGACTCCTGTCGTATCATGCTGGGAATTCCTAAAAAAAGGTACTTCCAGGCTTCGGCCGGTGGACCCAGGGCAGGGAGTTTGCTGTTCAAGGCCAGTTCCAGGAGAGGACCATTAAAGCAATCCTTCCCCCTGACCTCCTGGCCCCTGTTCCCCCAGCGATCGCTCCTGGGTGATGGATGTGACCTACAGAAACCTTGGCCTGAGGGCTCTGTATCTATAAACGGAGGGATGGGTTTAACCATCCCCCATTATCACTGCTGGCTCCCACCCACACAATCGACAAAGCTGTGAACAGCCAGGTGAACAGCCACAGTGGGGCCAGGAGTTGAAGGAGAGGCTAGAGAGAGAGAGAGACAGAGAGACAGACAGAGACGGACAGAGAGACGGAGAGAGAGACAACAACAGAGAGAAAGAAGAAGAGAGTGAGAGAGAGAGACAAAGACAGAGAGACAGAGAACGAAAGAGGGAGAAAGAGCGAGAGCGAGAGCGAGAGCGAGAGAGAGAGAGAGAGAGAGAGAGAGAGAGAGAGAGAGAGAGAGAGAGAGAGAGAGAGAGAAAGAGAGAGAGACAGGGGCCGTTTTCAGTCTGTGAGGCTCAGGCACGGCCAACTGTTGTGCTTTCAGGCTCCATTGGAGCTGAGCTGGACTCTGTAGGTCTGTGAACTCGGCTCCGGATATGAACTCAGATTGATTTCATTTCCTGTCCGACTGGAATGACGGAGGGGTGAGCCCCCTGCCCTGACCTTGAAATATCAACACCTCATGGCGTGTGTGTATCCACCTATGTGTCTCAAATGTATGTGTGTACTCATGTCCATGTGTGTGGGGGGGGAGTGGGTCTCTGAGGGACTCTTTGTCTTCTAAGGGAGTGAGAAAGACCTACTTCCTGTGTCAAATTGCCTCTCGCATTCCACACTCCTTCTCTATCCCTATGCTCAGTCTATTTTCTAACTCTTGCTCCCTCCCTGCATCCCCAGGCCTCTATGGGGGGCTTTGTCAACGATCGGAGGCACAAAAAAATGGATTCATTCCACGGGCAAAACATGATCCTCGAAAACACAGCCACTACTTTGACAAGCACGCACACACTTGCAAAAGTCACATGTCTATGTCCGTATCAAAGGGATGAGAATACGAGCTTTTGAGAAAGCGGAGGGGAAAAAAAGAAAAGAAAAAAAGTCTGGCAACTCATCCCAACCCACAAATGCAGGGAACGTGTGTGGGTTCCAGTGCATGTCTGTGGGAAAAATCTGCCTTCATCTAAACGGATGCCTCTGGATATGACATCAGAGCCTCCCATCACAGGAAATACCAAACAGAGTCACTCTAGTGGGGATTGATCATTAAATTTAGGACACCCATACGCAGTTGGTGCTAAAAACAGGGAGGACTTGTTAGTGAATGTGCCATCTGGGTGAGAAAATCTGTGATGTGCGCCGCGTGTGTCATACTCCTCAAAACAGGGTTGTCTGGGTTAGTGAGCAATTCTGGGACTGTTCATGCGTGTGTGTTTGCGTCCATGTGATGGTTACCTATTCCAGCGTGGAACACACTCACATTTATCTGAGCATGGCAAACTGTGTGTACTTTTGTGAGTGAGAGACAGAGAGAGAGATACAGAGAGGCAGAGAGCCAGAGAGAGGCAGAGAGTCAGAGAGAGAGAGGGAGAGAGAGAGAGAGAGAGAGAGACAGAGAGAGACAGAGAGAGAGAGCTGCCTGCATCTAAGGTGTTAAGGTTATATTAACTCGGCGGGAGATATCTGGCTGGCCACCAACAACTGACCCAGTAGCCTAATCTCGGTGTGTGTGCGCGAGAGATATAAAGTGGGTGTGTCTTTAGTCAATTCTGTCAACGGTTTCCTCGTGGCCAGCAAGAGAAGCGTCCAACAATCTCACAGTGTAAATCGGTAACGGAAAGTGTGGGTGCTGGCTGAGCGTGACGCACGGGTTGGTTCCGGGGGGCTCGCGAATTCTTAATCAGTTCCCCTCCTTGCGATTCTCGATGACATCATCCCCATCCCTCGCCTACCGCATCGCGTTTCCCATCCCTACCCCACCCCTCTGCCACAAACACACACCCTCTGGTAACGGAGATGCCCTCGGATGTAGCCTATTGCCAATCCCGGTCGGAAGTCACGGCCCAGTCATCTACTGATGAGCGAACTAGCGTTCAACACTGAAAATCAAGTGATCGGGCAAGGAACCCCCCACCATGTCTTCGTACCCATATCATAACCGGTAATGAAGTCGTTAAAGCCGCCGCAGTGTGACTTGAGCTGAATTACCGACAGGATGGGAGATTGTGAGGCAGACACCACATAGCAGAATAGGGGACGAAAGCTCCGCCATCACCCTCAATTAAAGAATACCCGCTAATTACTGGTGCGCACACGTTCATTCTCTCCCTGCACACACACACCCCCGAAATCGAGGCCGAGGGGACATATTGCTACAATAAAAGCTCCACTCTGAGACACAAAGACAGGAGAAAGGCGGGGGGCACGGGGGCCGCGAGCCAGACACGGGAGTCACGGGCAAGAAGGGCCGAAATGTGGGTCGATTCCAAGATTTACAACCGATCACCGAGCAGCAGGCACACCGCTACTGTTTCCTCATTATAGACGATGCAACACACACACACATACACGCACACAGTCCCACGCACATATTAAGCATTTGATAGCCTGGGTCCCAACACTGGTAGCCTGGATCCAGATGATTATATCGTAAAACACTGGTTAAGGGTCTTGCTCACAACAATGGAACACAAAGGAAGCGGGGACACTCGTGCTTACCGAGGCTGTGTGAGCAAGCAGCGCCGCGAGCGCCATCAGACACGGTAGCTTCATGCTCGGGGCGCGAGCACAGCCTCCCGATGGCTTCACGGGAGAAACAAAAGCGCTTCTTTTGGTATTCGGTGTTCACCAACTTCAGAGCGCGCCACTCGTCCGCGCTATCATCCGTCTGGCGTTTTTAATCCGTTCTCTACCAGACCTCGCGTTATTATTCCGGTGACCAATTGCCGATAATGGGAGATTCCTTAGCGAACCTACTCCGGTCTTTTCTCTGGGTTTACTTTCTTGTTGCTTGAATTGTAATCTACTATTGGGAGACGCAAGACCTCAGCTATTTCGTTCTCTCTCCCCTCGCGCTCTCCTCCCCCTCTCCGTTGAGAGCAGTATGTTCCGTATGGCGACGCCGTTCGGCCTGGGAGTAAGGCAGAAGGAGGGGTGTGTGTGTGTGTGTGTGTGTAAATGGAGATGCGGGGGATCTCCTTCACCGGATGAGCCGAGGATGCCCCCTGCAGCCCGATTAGGCACCAGCAGCTCCCGTAGTCTCACCCGTCAACTCGTGGAAAACCTCTTGGTCAGACGCGCGCGCCATTAACAGAAGTCCCGGGGGGCTAGGTAGGGCACATTCCACGGCCTGAGGGCACGCGCGGCTTTGCGCGTATGGCAGTGGAATTACAGCGCTCAGGTGAACAAATAACACGAATCATTTACTATGTCACGCAGTAAATGACCTCTAACAGGACATTTTAAACATGGTATTCAAAGTGTGAACTGGCACAATTCCCTGAAGAACTGATTCAGTAAGTGGGGGGCCCTATAAGTCGATACACTCCCGCCATTTTGTACCTCACCTGGCTCAAACTCACTGCCGGAAAGTAGGAGGGAAAGCTAGCATTTGATTCATTTAGCTTTGCCATCCCTGTTTTCGTTAGTCCACAACTTTTAATTAGTACATGAATCCGAAATATACTCAACGAAATGTATAGTGGTATATCTTAATATAAGTAGCCTATATCCGACTGCCTTTTACCGTTTCTCCACAGTGCGAAGACAAACCCACAAATCACGTTCAAACAGAAAAACACCAGACAACGTTGAAATTTTGAAAGTTTTTTTTGTTCAGTTTTGTTTCAAAATAAAGATCACACAATTGTTTAGAGACAATCTACAACAGGAGTTACAAAAAATAGTTGCCCAGGCAGTAAGCATACACAGGTTCTGTTAACTATACACATATGGTTACAGGTGTGCTCGTAGTAAATATACACAAAGCTGCTCCAAATGTACACCGCATCAAGTGGCGGGCTGCCTCTCCCGCCCAAAGAACATGAACAGTATGATACAGCACTAACAGCACTAGAGAAATGCCAAAAACACAAGAGTCTCCTCTGTACAATCCATGGGTAACACCCCCGTCTGCACTCCAAAGCAAGAGGGGGTGCAGAGCGGAGGTGGAGTGGGGGCAGGAGGTGGGGTAGAGGGGCTAAATCATAATTTCTCCCTTTCTGCCCCGCCCCCAGACCCTCACCCAAGAAGCAAAAGCATTCCTAAAAAATAAAAGCTAAAAAAAAAGAAAGAAAAAAAGCTTAAAAAAGAGGAAAGTGAAACAGAAAGCAGACACCACTAGTCTAACAAGAATGTGCTGTGTGAAAAGGGGGTCAGTCAAGAGAGGAAAGGAGAGGTGAGTTCTCTTCATTTAAGCAGTGACAAGGATAAAACCAAGCATGGGGGGTCTTTGTACAAGTAGGCTACTATGCTGTATAGAAAGGGCTTTTCAAAACAAAAATTTGATATTACAATTTACAATATACAACAACTCATATGTCACAACCAAGGAGGTGAGAATATACACTGAAATGCACATGTTTCTAAGATTTTTTTGTGAGATTTTTCCTTTTCTTCTCATACCAAAAAGGGTGGTAAAGCACTTTTACATTACAAGGGTTTACAAATGTACAATTATACAGTCAGAAGTATGTGGTCACTACTAGGATACATTATAGATACAGAATCAACATCAAAAACCAGAAAAACTACAAAGTTTTATATATATATTTATATATATATGCAAAGGTCTACACCAAGTATACACGTTATATTTATAGAAGCAAGACCAGAAATAAATCTCCCATGCTAAATGATCTTTCTGCTGGTTAGCCAACGGTGTGTCTATGATTGTGACGTCAGACAAATTAAATACTCGATCCATCTCATAGTGGTTGCTACTTGGTGAAGGGTCAGGACTTTGTGAAGCAGTAGCAAAAAACCCAACAAAAAACAAAGTGAAAAAGTTTTTTTTTTTTGTCTAGTCAAAAAAAAGAAAAACAGAAAGAAGAAGTGGGGGTAGGAGTCCCCTCCCACCCCCACCCTCCCTCCCTCCCCTGCCCACCTCCCCCCTCCCCTCCCAATACAGCAGTAAGGAGCTTAGAGAAGGGGGCCAAAAAAAAAAAAAAACAAGGCTTCCAGGGGTTGCCATGGAGATGAGAAGTGGTGGGGAGGTGGTGTTGGTGTTTACATGATGCCTGCTGAAGGCTAGGTAACTATAGTGACGAGGCAGGGAGCCTGCACGTAATGATTCAGAATGGCTGTTTGGAGGGGTGGTAGGGGCATAGAGGTTGATGGGCTGTTTGACATGATGCTGTTTGGAGGCGTAGGGGCATGGGGTGCGTGGCAGGAGCTTTACATGATGCCGTTGGGGGGGCCACAGAGGGGCCCCAGGTCGACCCCGTTCTTCATGTAGTACTTCTCCAGCTTGGCCAGGATGTGTTTCCCGTACGTGTACTTCCTCAGAGTGGAGATGTGAGGTCGGATCTGACCAGGTGCACAGCAGGAAGTGGGAAACAAAAGTGAATCATGACGGTAGTTTGGAGCAACAGCGTGCCACAAGCTTTTGGTAACCGTATCAGAAATCCCTGTAACAAAGTCCTATCAAACCCTGTGTGACTCCCAGTTCTATACCCTCACAGCTTAACACAGGCTACATACAGGGCACTTTGACAGTAGCAACAACACAACACAATATGAAGCCACTGAAACAACTTCTGACTGCTCTGGAACTTCCTTATAAACACGCATACACACACACACACACACACACACACACCGAACCATGTACATGACGAACTTGAACACACACACACAAACACTACCTTGTGCATGACGATCTTGCGCTGGCTGGGTTCAGCCACGTCAATCATCTTCTGCACCACATAGTTGGCGTACTGGTCCTTCATCATGGTGTATAAGGCACTGTGAGGCCCCTCAGTCAGGCTGCACACCTCATCTATCAGCACGGCCCGCTCCGCCCGCGACGCGTGGGTCACACACTTCTCCACCACGTTGCTGCCACGCAGGGGGGAGAGCACGAGTGTGAGGGCGGGAACAGTGTGAGTGTGTGCGTGTGTGAGCGAGCGTGTGTGAGCGAGCGTGTGTGTGTGAGTGTGAGAGAGAGAGAGCGTGTGTGTGTGTGTGAGAGAGAGAGCATGTGTGTGTGTGTGTGTGTGAGAGAGCGTGTGTTTTACCTCGCAAACTTGTGTTGGCTGAGTCCGAGCACGTTTCCTCTGATCTCAGCCACAATCTTGCTCTTGTCCTCAGCTCTGCCGTGTTCCAATACATGCTGGATGACGTAGTTACCATACTGGTCCTACACGCACGTGCACACACAGAGTTACACACTGTATGCTCTGAACTCACCCAACAAGACAGTATGTACACTCGTCACTTTCAATAATTTATTAGTTAGTTCTTTCCACAAAGTGTACAGCAATATCTCTGAAGTATATGAGGGTGCAGAGAACTGTGCGTGTGTGTGTGCGTTACCTGCACCAGCTGCTCAGTGTGTTGGTGAAGCTCCTCTAGTATAGGCAGGGTCTGTTCTGGAAGGCAGTGTTCTAGAATGCGCTGGATGACTCTGCAGCCGTAGGGGTGGGTAGAGAGGGCAAACACCTGGGAACCAAACACCAGAGGTTCAACCAAGCTCCTGTTCCTACCTACACACACACACACACACACGCACACGCACACGCTCGCACACACACACCCCTGTCTGAGTCACCATTAACCCCCCCAGCTAATCTCCAGTCCTCGCTTTCCTCCCACGCAAACAAAGGCAAGAGAACCAGAGTGACAGGATGATGGTTTAGTAGTGGATATTGCATGATCTCATCTCCCATAAACACTTAATCCATTCACCATTTAAAGACTCACTGAGCTTCAACGCAGTCAAATTCATCCAAAACACACACACACACACACACAGCGCGCTATGCTAATTCTGACATTTAGCCAGTGGATAGAAGATGGCTGCCACCGGGCTACAGTCTGGGTTGTCATAGCAACTTGTGTGTCCCTCCAAGGTGTTGGTGACGGGAGAGTGTGTGTGTGTGTGTGTGTGTGTGTGTGGGAGAGAACACAACCACCGGCCTTCGTGGCAATGACGTCTGTAGCGTCTCGCTCAAGGCAGCACTGGTGTGTGTGTGGTGCAGGTGCATGTCCTGACCTGTCCCTTGAAGGCGTCTATGATGAAATGCAGGGCGTGAGGCTGAACACACTCGATGCACTTCTGCACAACGTGATTCCCGTTCTGGTCCTTCACACACTTGAGCACATGACCATCCAGCTCTCGAACCATCTCGCTCTACAGAGAGACAGGAGGAGGGGATGCATGAAAAACAACCCTGTTGGGTCTTCCTTCTGAAGAGCTCTTTGTCTCTGTCTCCGTGTCCGTCCGTCTGTCTCCGTCCGTCCGTCTGTCTCCGTCCGTCCGTCTGTCTCCGTCCGTCTCCGTGTCTGTCTGTCTCCGTGTCTGTCTGTCTCTGTGTCTGTCTGTCTGTCTCCGTGTCTGCCTCTGTCCATCTCTCTCTTTCTCTCTTTGTCCGTCTGTCTCTCCCTCTCTCCGCCTCCCTCTCTCCGTCTCCCTCCCTCTCCCTCTCTGTCTTTCCCTCTCTCCATCTGTCCCTCCCTCTCTCTGTCTGTCCGTCTGTCTCTCTGTCTCTACCTCTCTCTGTCTCTCCGTCTCTACCTCTCTCTGTCTCTCCGTCTCTACCTCTCTCTGTCTCTCCGTCTGTCTCTCTGTCCCTCCCTCTCTACCTCTCTCCGTCTGTCTCTACCTCTCTCCGTCTGTCTCTACCTCTCTCCGTCTGTCTCTACCTCTCTCCGTCTGTCTCTCTCCGTACTTACTATGACTTGCTGGTCGGAGGGGATGAACTCCAGGGCCTTCTGGATGACTCTGCAGCCGTACATCTGCAGGGCCAGAGACAAGACGTGGCCCCTGATCCTCTCTGCCAGGGCCAGCTTCTGGTCCAGACTGCCAAACTGGAGACACAGGCAGGAGATGGACGCGTTAAGAAATTCCCACGCACACCCTCCCACTGTTCTGACACCATTCTCTTAAAACACGCCTGGACGACACTTGCCGGTACTAGTAGTAACTCACACACACACCTCAAAGAACTTCTGGATGACGTAGTTTCCGAACACGTCCACCATGAGCTGGTAGGCTGCCTGCAGGATCTCGCTGAAGACCAGCTGGCGCTCTGCTGAACTGGCCCGCTCCAGCTTCAGCTGGATGAACCTGGCGGAGGAGACAGAGGTGAGCACATAGAAAAGCCCACCTCCAGCCCAGTGTGTGTGTGTGTGTGTGTGTGTAGATGGGGGGGGGGGGTAGAGAGGTTAAACAGTAGAGAGGGGTGAGCACAGACCAGCCTAGAGCAGCAGGACACATTCGGAGCAGAGAAGAGGGAGAGATAGGGGAGAAGGCAGGTGAGAGGGGGAGCGTTGGGGTGGTGATGGATGGTGGTAGAGCGAGAGAAGAAGGAGTGTGTGGGGGTGGGTGGTGATGTTGGATGGGGGGGGTAGAGAGATCCGACAGAACTAGTCCTGGAGTCTCTCCTCCACTGGGATAAACTTGGCAGGGAGGCCGTGAAGACAGGGGGGGGGGGGGAGCGGGTGAGAAAATGTACAGAGAAGTGAGGAGAGAAGTGAGGACTGAAGAGGAGGAGACACATGAAGAGGGGGAGGAGTGAGAAGCACAGGAAGGAGAGAAAGCCCAGAGGTGGGAAGATAAGATGAAAACAGAGAGAGGAGGAGGACAGAGAGGTGAAGGGAGAGTGAGAAAGAGAAGAAGGGGAGAGAGTGAGAGGGAGGTAGGGAGGGGAGAGAGTGAGAGGGAGAGAAAGAGAAGAAGGTAGGAGGAGAGAGAGAGTGAGAGGGGAGAGAAAGGAGGCGAGAGAGAGAGGGAGGGAGGGGAGAGTGAGAGAGGGGGGAAGAGGGAGTGAGAGGATCACATGTGGAATGTGCAGAACGGTCATCATGGTTTATTTATAGATCATCCTGACTCTCCAAGGCATGTTTCAACACTGCCAGACCCAGAACCTGTGGCCCAGTCCTGGGCCTCTCTCAGCCCACTGTGTTGATCTATGGGTTAGGCCCATCTGCGCTCCAGCAGGAACACTCAGGAAGAGTGCATGCGTTAACAGCATGAGTGAGTGCGTGTATGAATACTAATCTATTAGTGTTTGGTATCATGTTTGCGTTTCATCACAATGATATCACAGAAATGGAATGGTTTAGTGGTGTGTTTGCACGTAGTTTTAGTTTGTGGAGTTCTGCTATAGTGTGTGTATTCATATTGTTTTAGTTTGTGTACCTTTAGAGTTGTGCTAAGGTGAGTGTATTCATATTGTTTTAGTTTGTGTAGAGCTGTGCTAAGGTGAGTGAATGTAGAGTTTGTGTAGAGTGGTGCTAGTGTGTGTATTCATATTGATTTACTTTGTGTAGACTTGTGCTAGTATGCGTGAGTGTACAGTTTGTGTAGAGTTGTGCTAGTGTGTGTGAGTGTAGACTGTGTAGACTTGTGCTAGAGTGTTGAGTGTAGGACTGTTAGACTTGCCTTAGAGTCGCTTGTGTAGACTGTGTAGACTTGTGCTAGAGTGCGTGAGTGTAGACTTGTGCTAGTGCGTGAGTGTAGACTGTGTAGACTTGTGCTAGTGTGCGTGAGTGTAGACTGTGTAGACTTGTGCTAGAGTGCGTGAGTGTAGACTGTGTAGACTTGTGCTAGAGTGCGTGAGTGTAGACTTGTGCTAGTGTGCGTGAGTGTAGACTTGTGCTAGTGTGCGTGAGTGTAGACTGTGTAGACTTGTGCTAGAGTGCGTGTGTGTAGACTGTGTAGACTTGTGCTAGTGTGCGTGAGTGTAGACTTGTGCTAGAGTGCGTGAGTGTAGACTGTGTAGAATTGTGCTAGTGCGTGAGCCCTCTACCTGCTGCCATGCTGGTCCTGGCTGAACTCCATGATGTGCCCTGCGATCTCCCTCAGCTGCAGGTTGGGGTAGCGGTTGTTCCGGAAGTCCTCCAGCAGCCGGCTCCGACCCGACGGCATCACGTCCGACATCCCATAGCGTAGCCGTGACGACGGGAAGAGCTGGCTGCTGGGAGAGAAGAGGGAGGAGCCGGAGCTGGCGCTGCGGTACTTGGCCTCCGCCCCTGGCGCTGCGGAGATGAAACGGCCGCTGCCATTGGTCAGGCCTCCTGGGGGGGCGGGGCAGAGGAGGGTGTGGTTAGTCTTAATTGTATAACGAGTGCTGATCTAGGACAGCAGGCACGGTGGACTGTTATGAGAACTCTTGTTCATCACACAGAGTGGAAAATCGAATTATAGGAATATTATTCTGGTTCCAGAATTGGTTCAAGATGTTTGAAGTACAAAGACTGTCCAGTGTTACAAGTCATGACAAGTGTCTACAACAAGCAAGCCAAAGAACGTCCTAAGAATGCCAAACACTTTCAGAAGCAGTTGGAAAAGCAGATGGTATAAACACACACTCACCAAGGTTGAGGTTGGATGAAGAGCTGTGATTGGATAGTGACGGTGGGGGGGTGAGAGAGTGGGAGGGGCCCTGGTTGGGCAGAGGCATTCCCACAGGCCCAGGGGAGGAGCTGAAGCCCAGGGCTCCGTTATAGAAACCTCCGTGGCCAATGGGAGTGAGACTGGAAGGCGTGCGTTTGTACAGGTCACTGCTGCCAGTCAGGGAGTCGCGTCTGGAGCCACTACCACCGCTGGAGTTGGCCACTAGATGGAGACAGAGTTATCATTTACAATCATGGAAGCACTAGAGATAAACTCCCCTGTCTATCGCTTACAACTACAATTAGACTCACCCACCGATAAAAGACCATTTTTTAAAAGCTATACGGCGCATTCACACAAACTTACACACACCTGCAGTGCCAAACCCCCCAAGTGTAGCTCCCAATGATGGTCCCAGGGAGGTGGAGCCTGCCTGGCCAAACCCTAAAGAGGCGGAGCCAGGGCCGGGCTGGGCGGAGCCCTGAGAGAAGAGGGAGGAGCTCTGGGAGGAGGAGCTGAGAGAGGAAGAACCATAAAAGGAGCTTCCTCCGAGACCCCCGCCACCTTGTTGCTGAGGCTGCTGGGACGTCATGGCACGGAAGGGGCCGTTGGCTCCGCCCCCAAGACCTCCGTTGGGCCCATTGGCTGAGGCTGCCGCAGCTGCGACTAGAGAGGCAGGGATGACAGCGAATAGGAAAACAAACACACTTAGGAAGGAGGTCTTTCTGGAGGCTAATGAGAAGATAGTTGGCGTGAATCCTGGTGTTTGTAAGCATGTGACCAAGGGTGTGGTGTAGCTATGTGACGGGGCGTCTACATTACCTGCCTGTGCTGCAGAGGGTGATATGATGACAGAGGCAGGGGCCATCAGGCGGACAGGGCCACTACGAGCCCCAGTGTTGACCACCAGCGCCCCTGTCTGGTCATAGTAGGCCGCCGGCGCAAGAACTGGATACCCTGCACACAGCAGGAGATGGCAGGGGGTTTAGGGCAGGGTGTCTGATCTGTGACTTCTCCATGGACACACAGACACGGACACAGACCCACACACCTGCATGTTTGATCTTGAAACTTACCAGGAACTCCAGCAGCCAGCCCCTGTCCGAAGGCAAGGGCAGAATTGACAGCTGCCGCGGCGACCAGCTGATCGTTTTGCTGCCCCTGCTGCCCCTGACTGGGGGTCAAAGGTCTCTGGTTGCCTCCTCCACGCATCACCTAGGAAACAAAGCTTCATTAGCAACCAAAATGGGAGCCAAGCTAAAAACCAGCGAACAGCAGCAAAGCAGAAAAGTAACAAAAAACAAAAAAAGACTGTTGGAAAGGGGGCGGGATGACCTCCACAGAACCCTGACCTGCTGTTGGTTCTGCTGGCCCTGCCCTGCTGCCTGCTGATTGGCTGAGTTGTTGGCTGCAGCAGCCTGCTGTTGGAACAGGTTGGCAGGGTACACACCCCAGGGGGTCACGCCATAGTACTGGGGGGGCATCACAGCTGGGCCTGCAGAGAATACTAGTCAGTATGTGTGTGTGTGTGTGTGTGTGAGTGTGTGTGTGTCCGTGGGGAAGTCACAGAACAGTCAGAAGCAGCAGGGAGCTTGAGAAGAAGTCGTCTCGGTGGCTCCGTATTGTTTTGCGTGCGTCTCACCTAGCGTTGCCGCGGCAGCGAGGCCCGCAGCATACGGATCGGTCCCTGGCGGTGCGGCGCTGATGATGTAAGGGTTGGGAACAAACGCTGGGGCCAGACCTGACCAATCACAGAAGGGGGTAGAAGGACAAGGCTAATTTAGTTGATACTGTATGATACTTTGAAACTCAAGTTCGAACTGACACACACACACACACACACACACAAACACACAAACACACACACACTCACCAATGTGAGACTGTTGGGCAGCGGCCAGAGCATACTGCTGCTGTTGGGCTGCTGTCAACTGCTGCACTGCCAGGGCGTTGGGTCTCTGGAACAGCTGTGCCCGCACGCGCACACACACACACACACACCCCGTTTATACATTAGACAGATATGTAAAAAATGTGCAAAGACAAAGGAACACACCTCTGGCCCTCACACACACACACACACACACTTGTTTGCTTTTTTGATACTTATCGTATTAGTAGAATTCTCCAAAGTAATCACCAGTTGTCCAGGACACACCTGCTGCTGGTTGGTGTAGTCAAACAAGCTGACAGTGGGGGCGGAGTCCATGGGCATCTGGGAATTGTAGTCAAACTGCAGAGGTTCCATCACCGACTCCATTTGGTCCATGGACACGCCCCCCTGCTCCACACCAGAGAAGTCGTCTGGGGGTTTCGGACCCCCGCCTCCCCCCATTTGAGCCATTCCATCCCCCCCTAAAGCCCCCGGACCCCCCAGCAAATCCCCCTCTGGCCCAGGGGCTGGCATGTTGCCTTGGTTACGACTGCAGAGGAAGAGGAGGGAGGGAGGTGTGAGAGGAGAAAGAGGGAGGACAAGGAAGCTAAATTTAGAGAAAGAATGTTTTTGCTGTCAGCAGGAAGTGCGAGAGGCGCTCGCCTACCCAAAGTCTTTGACGTCCACGTCCAGGCCGTTCTGCACGGGCAGCCCGTTGGGGTTAATGACGTCACCGATGACGTCGCCATCCCCCTCCCCGAGTTCCTTCAACTTCTCCCCTTCAAACACAGCTTTTGGCTTCTCCCTCTTCTCCTCCTCCACCTCTCCATCTCTCTGACCCTGCGCAGGATGGACAGAGGGTGAGGGGGGCGAGCCAGCCAAAAGAGTCACTGACAAATGTGACGGTGAAATCGACTGAATCTTTGTTTGTCTAAGTCATAAGAACTCTCTTCAGCTGAGTCCAGGACCCCCTTATAGAGAGAGAGCAAGATGGAAAAGGATGATGAACTCACATAAGGTCCTTTGCGAAGGCAGGAGTCCAGTTTTTCAGCAGGCGAGGAGGATAGGACATACTCGACCATGCTGACCCCTAACCCTCCACTCTCCGACCTGGGCGACATCACAGAGCCAACTCCGACCTCCCCACCGCCATGGAAACCTTGCCCTGGGCGGCGGGACACCATGATTGGCTGAGACACCGAATGATCTGGTCAAGTAGAAGGAGGTCTTGGTGAATAAACAGCCTTTTCAGGTTTTCAGCGGTTGTCACGTGATATCCTGGGCTGGGGTGTCGCAGCCCAAACCCACCTGAAGCTCCCCATGCACTGTCTCTCCACTGGTCCAGGAAGATGCCTTTTGGTCCATCCTTCCCAGAGTCATCAGTCTCCCAGAACTTCTTACCTGTCAGGAGCTGCTATAGAGAGACATAGGGAGAAGAGAGAGAGAGGGAGGGAGAAGAGAGCGAGAAACATGGGGAGAAGAGAGCGAGAGACATAGGGAGAGAGGGAGAGAGAGAGAGAGAGCGAGAGAGACGGAGAGAAAGCATGGGCGAGAAAGAGAAAAGGAAGAGGGAGGTAAGGTATTAGATTGTTTCCATCTTGTAGGAGGAAAAAAAAAAACTTGCAAGCTTTCAAAGAAACGAAACAAAAAGTGGATCTGCGGTGTTTCTTACCTCTCCCATAGCCCGCCCCTCTAAAGCCAGAGCCTGGAAGTCATGGTTCAGCTCGTCCATAGAGCGCACCTGCAAGGGACAGTCAGCAACACACACACACACACATACTTAGAAGACATTGTAGCTCCAAAACAGCCATTGGAAGCACCAGAGAGAAAACGCTCAGTTTATCTGCATGCCATCACGTCACCCACCTGGCTGTCGTGGATGTTGTCACCAGTGGGCCAGCGATGCTTCCCTGGCTGCTCTCCGTGCTGCCGCTGGAAGAAGTAGTCCACCATGGCGTCGTCTTGGGAACGCCCCGCACCCGCCACACCCTGAAACACAAACACACGCAGGCCTCAGCGAGTCGCTCCGTATCAGTCAATACCTGTACGAGTGAGCGTCTTCATTGGCTGGTGTGTTACCTGCTGGCTAGGGGGCGGGGCCTGGGGGGTCTGCCCGACCGGGGGGGCATGTCCTCCGCTGCTCAGCACCACAGGCATGCTGGGAGATGTAGTTCTGAGGTGGGGGCTGAACGAGTCCTGCCAGAGCACTGCTTTCCTCTTCAACACACACACACTGCTCATTCCACCACAGCCTAGGAGTGAATAAACACACAGTCATCAATTGTCTAGCCTACAGTACTGTACTAGTCTGTCTACATCTCAATGCAGGTAGACAGAGGAACATACATTTCTGCATTGTAAAAGCATAATGGCTTTACCATTTAAAGATACGAGGTACTATAATGTTACCACCTAATTTGATGTAATTGCTCTGCCTATTTTAGATGTGGCACTCACACGGTCCTGAAATGACTATTGGCATGTGGGGGGTAAACATATCTGACAAACCTTAATTTGAGAGTGAATAATCACTTTAATTTGAAACTGCACAGGAGAATTGTGAATCACCCCCCACAACTCAATTGCTCGGAACGCATTTGGGCTAAAGTGCTGTACAATACACACTTAAAGCTCGAGTTAAGCAATTCGATTAAGATTTCATTTTCACTCTTAAACCTTAGGACCTCATTGAGAGGGGATCTCTGGAGTCAAAGACTTGCTATCCACCCAACTTCTGTCCTTCAATTCAAAACAACTGGCTCTTTCATTTTTAGAATGCAACATGACATTGTACATATCATAGATTAACACAGCAAGCTTCAGCAACGGTGCTTAGACCAGAACAGAGGTGATGCAGCATGAATGATTACAGCTCGTGGTACATAAAGAAACAGGGACGACTATTAAAAGTTACACCAAGACTGGGCATTCGAGCCTCTGATGGAGTGGACCCGGGACTAGATAAGATGCACATTTTGCACATGAAAACAAGACAAATGTAGTAAAAAAAAAGAAAAAAAGAATCTCACGCTGCTTGGAATTCATGCGTTAACCTCAAAACGTTGGCAAATGCCAGAGGAGCGCTCACGCCCCCTTCAAAGGGGCAAGTCAGTGTTGCTAACTGTTAAGCTAACTTAAATAGATCGCCAACCACCATGGAGATACAAAAATTGAAAGGAAAAAAAAAATCTGGAAGAAACGTCACAGACAGGGGTAGCATCTTCACGAAATAGCTTGTAGTATATTTGCTACACACCACATCCTAAAACAACGGCAGTAGTTGGCTTTCCTTGACTTACAGATGACTAGGTACCATTAACGATAAACACCCGGAAATCCAAAATGCCAGCGACAGTTTCCTCACCAAAGCGCACCGCGGCGGTTACACGTTCACCACCCGGAAATGGGCTTTTTTGTACCATATCTAGGTTAATCATTGTTCAATAGCGGGGATCAATTTACCATAAACTTGCTTTCAGGGTGTGACAAGACAAACCGAGAACAGTTGTCATTAGCTAGCTAGCAGGCTACATTGACAGGCGGAGCACATCAAAACATCTCACTAAACAAAGGAAGACCGAACCAATTAACAAGTGAAAATCCATATGAAGCTGTGCAAAATGTTTATGTCGAAGGCAGACATTTAAAGTAGTGTTGACAACCCGATTTATTGATTCTTGCCATATAATGGATATGGTTTCATTATCCATGTCTAACATTACTGCTATACAATAACGGCCTCCCTTCACACAAGCTCTGCCTGGTCAGACCAAGAGCAGACACTGCACAGACATTACTCTGCAGGGAAGATCCGACAACGACAACCCATTGTGGAGCATTGGACACTCGAACCGTATCTGCCGTGCTTGCGGCTCTACAGGTTCCCATGACGCGGATGCTAACAAAGGCCCAGGCTGTCTGAGACGGAACACCGACACAACGGAGGAAGAAGCAGCTGAGGGGGAAGGCGGCTGCACAGACTTAAAACACTCCTTAGATACTTCATTCTATCCTCGACCGCAATAATATACCAAGCGATGTGTACCTTAATATGTGTAAAAACAATTGTACCCGGTGGTTAGTGTTACTTACAGGCGGAGAGGGTGGATGGTCGCGGATTTCAGCCCCAGTTTCTCTCCGACTTCCAGGCTTTCACTCCGACAACATGGCGGCTCGATGGGAGCAGGCGAGAGCGCTGCATGATGGGAACAAATGAGTAGAGCGTGCGGTTCATTGCGCCAACCGAGAGGGGAGGGTCGCTTTGGTCCCTTTGTTGTGTGTATATGGGCTGAGATAAACATAAAAAATTTAAAGATGGGTTATAGATATGTCAGATTTGTCAATGGACAAAGCATAACCAAAGGTAAGGCACGATTCTAGCGCAGGCCGTTATTGAATTTAGTGGACAGGGCGGACGGTTTTCCTATGATAAATGAGGTGCGGTAGGTACAAAATGTTCGGGGTATGGTAAAGAGTGCGGTCCAGCAGCCATGGTAACGGAGCTGCGCCACACGGTCAACGGGTGCGTGGATGGATGCTCCGTTAGGCCGCTGGAATGTAAATGGCCGGTGTGAAAGTAGAATTGCCTGTCAACTATTTACTAGAGCAATTAAACAAGACTTTGAATTTGGTCAGCTGGATATTTTTTGAGTTGATGGGAGTTCTGACAATAGTTCTTTTGATAAACATAGGACACCGTTACATTTTGTTGTTGTGATTAACATGTAGGCCTATTTTAGTAAAGGTGGCATAGACCTACAGCCATCTCTCAGTAGTAATATTAGTACAGGGCTCAGTGAACGACAGATGACAACTTAGGACTTTTGAAAAGTTTTTATTTCTCCAAACTTTCTAACTACAAACAAATGAGAGACTGACCTCACACCTGCCTTCCTCTTTCAATCAAACAGCTCAGAAACACCTCATCTCTCCTCCAAACAGCTCCCTTCTTACCCTCTCTTCCTCCCCCCTAACAACAAATGGGACCTTGCCCACCATACGCTGGTGGAACGACTCACTCATTCATCGCACCAACATATTCGGCACAGAACAGCCATTCCATCTGCGATTAAAAAGGTATAAAGGGAGAAAGGAGGGAGAAGGAGGAGAGAAGCTGGCAAAGAAGGGCAGCATTTCCGGAGCTTTCCAAGGTGACACCATGTGACGCGTGCCTCTCCCCCTTCCGTCTCGCTCAACACAAATCAACAAACAATCATCGGCTGGTTATTTACATGCACAAGAACCCCTACTGCTTTTCCCATGTTGACACTGAAGCCTGATTCCAAACCCATCCTAGTCCCAAGCAGATCCAATCAAATCCACCACTTACTGTACATGTCTGGGCCAACTGCTCAAGACCTAGCTGAATGTTGTAGCCACCTGAGACCGGCACATCCTGTCATGTTTGTAGTCTTAGTCTTTAGTAGCTAGCATTCCTTGATGGGGTTTCCCCCATCCATCTTGAGTTAAAACTGGACAAGAGGAATCTCATTCCAGGTAAAATTTCTATTGCTTAGCCCACCCATATGTCTGTATATTAGACCATGAGTATAAGGAAGCATCTGTATTGTACTGAGTTGAACTACCGGTGTTGGTTAAAAACTGGCGAGGATTTGATTAGGGAAAGGGACAGGTTAGGAATTTTGGCGTTGGTACGACTGCTCTATTATGACATCATCACATTCTAAAACGACAACATGAAGAGCCGTGGCCCGTGTGACCCAAAAACAAAGAGGCACCTCACAGAAGAGACCGGGGCTGAATCCATCAAGCATCAACTAGACCTGCTCAACTCCCCTCGCCCACCCCCCATCTTACTATGCCAACACCCAACCCACACACATACAGGAGGGGTAGTGTGAAGAGCTGGCTGTCTTAGTGAAGGGTCTCCTAAATGTCATTACAAGTGTCTCATTGTCCACTGACCACCCTTACCCCTGACCCCTGACCTATCCCCACCTCCCCCCTGAGCTCTATACATTCTATATAGGGACATCAATCTTGCAAACTTTCTCTGATACACACACACACACACACACACATACAGCTTTCTTTCTGGAAGGTGAGTCCATTGCTCGGTTGAATTGTGACACAGACAGTGAGTGTTTCCATGGCAACTGACTCCATCCACTGTGGTACCTTCAGTGTCTGGCCTCATGGGGGTGCCGCATACACCTACCCGGCACTGACGGGAGGGAGAGAGACAGTGAGAGAGTAAAAGAGAAAGACAGAGAGAGAGAGAGAGAGAGAGAAAGAGACAGTGAGGGAGGGAGGGGGGGAGACAGTGAGGGAGTGTGAGAGAGAGTGAGGTAGAGAGACAGTGAGGGAGGGAGGGAGAAAGAGAGACAGTCGGTCAGCATAATAAATCAGGCAGAATCCTTAGCATTACTGCTTGGTAACTTGGTAAGTCAAATAGGCAAACAATTTGAAGGTTCTTGCTTTCACGGTCATACAAAGGAATATTGAAAGTTACCTACGTGTACAGAGGTTGCAGTTGAAGATGGGAGGTCTTTTGTGGGGGCTGATAACCATAGGAGTCAAACCCACCAATGAAATCAACTAAGGCAGGCAGAGAAGAGAAGCAAAGCCTTGTATTAGAAAAGCTGTGGGTCTGATGATGGCCTTCAAACACTAATACAGTTGTGTTGTATAGGTACAGTGCACTTAGTGGGAAATACACATCTATACTCTGCTATTACCTAAAGAAGAAATAGAACTCTTGGAACACACACAAAACAGAACACTGATCAAGAGAACACAAAACAATGATGGGATAGAACACACATACAGAACAATGATCAAACAGGACACTCAAACAGGACAGTGATCAAACACAACACTCGAATGGAATAATGATGAAATAGAACACTCATGCAGAACACTGATCAGACAGCACACTCATGCATAACGCTGCTTAGACTTAACAGACAAAAACATGTAGAATTGACCAAAGCACTCACAGCTATCCTCGTCATCCTGGAAGACTTTGCTCACATAGCAGGCATACACAAAGCCAAAAAGCTTCAAAAGAGGAAATTCACAGTCAATGATGTTGTCTTTGGTTTCAAAGTGTGTGTATGTGTGACATGGAGGGACAGAGAGTGATAGATAGAGACAGAGAGAAAGAGAGGGATAAACAGAGAGAGAGAGAAAGACGGACAGACAGAGAGAGAAAGAGGGAGAGTGGGAGAGGGATAGACAGAGAGAGACAGACAGAGTGTGTAGAAGAGGTATAGACAGAGAGACAGACAGACAGAGAGAGATATTGTCAGACATACTCACAGCCAAAAGGACCTGAAGGGCTGAACTCAGCACCTCAATGTACTGGTAGTCAAGGAGGCACCCGGACACTGTAATGACATGGTGGTCGTCAGGGGCAATGCGGGAGTCCAACACCGGCGTTACCAGGCAACCAGGACCATGCTCCATCCACCAGGAGCGATGAAGGGACGTGTTGAAAGTCATCAGGAAGTCTCTGTCCTGCACGCACACACACAGTCAGGACCAAACTTCCAGCTACCTCCACGGCTACTGAAAGGTCAATGTACCTACAGTAGAAATCAAGGTGTCAACGGAGCTTACCTGAGACAGATGTCCCACTTCCAGGTAGAAGCAGATGATGAAAGAGTTCCAGCCGACCCACAGCACCAGCCACACTGCATACTGACAGAGTGAGAGAGAGAGAGAGAGAGAGGGGAAGGTTAGGCACGTGTGACGCCAGAGACCAACCCGGGAGCCGTGGCAACACCCCTGCTCACCAGGATGAGGTATCTGGAACGGAACTGCACAGTGCCAAACACCCCCAGTATGACAGCCATGATGTGGAGGAAGTTGGCAAGGATGGGAGCCCACTGGTACCCCAGGAAGTCAAACACTTGTCTTTGCAGTGCTGCCACCTACAGGCCAGGCAGAGAAGCAGGGACAGAACACATTATTACACAGGGAGGGAATTGGGGAACAGGGTGTGCATCCAAACACACACGCACACACACACATAGGGGCCCACCAACATGCACAGAAGGGACAGGCACACACACGTCTGCTGCAGTTGTTTCCATGGTAACTGCCTGGAGCACGAGCCCTGTAACTGTACAGGAGGAACCCAAGGGGCACCCTAACCCCCCCTAACCCCCCCAACCCCCCCAAATAAATCTGTGGACCTCACCCTGCAAATAACAATTACAGCCGGCACAGCGCATCACTTAACACAGCCCCCTTGTCCTACTGCCATTAACGTGCACTGTCCTCAAAGCGTGTGCCACATTACCTGCAACGCAGACTAACTGACACTATGGCATGTGAACACATTCAATTGAAGTGCACTAAAATGATGTACTAATACAATCACTTACATATTGGTAAAATCATGTAGCGTTTTAAGTACAAGTGAGGAAAGTGGAACACAGGCTATCCAGGAACACAGGTTAGCCAGGAACACAGGCTATCCAGGAACACAGGCTATCCAGGAACACAGGCTAGCCAAGAACACAGGCTAGCCAGGAACACAGGCTAGCCAGGAACACAGGCTAGCCAGGAAAGATGGAATGAAGGAATAAAAAGAGTTTCTCTCTTGTTTTCCCCTGACATCCCTCTCAAAGGCAGAAGTGTTCCTATGCACATGGTATCCTAGAATACAGAGATCACCTCGATTCCACACAAACACACACACACACACACACACACACACACACACACACACACACACACAGTTGCTTCCTTTGCCCCTCACATAAAATAGCTTCCTTGTTTTAAACAGATAATGAGGCATACACACTCCCAACAGCTGGTGCTACTCAGAAGCAGCCAGTGGAAGACTTTCTTTGCCACAGTTTATAATAGTAACCTAATATAAAAATCTGGGAGAAATGTAAATGGGGTTTTCAGAACTTAATTCATTTAGGTGTGTGTGTGTGTGTGTGTGAAAGAGATAGTGTATGTGTGTGTGTTTGTGTGTGTAAAAAAAGTAAAACCGGGTGTTGATGAAAGACAGTCACAGCACAAACACACACACTCACCAACTGCAGCGAACATATCACCACCAGCGTGCATCTCCCATCGCACTTCCCCATTTTGGAGGGCTCGGGACGCGGTTTGGGGCCGCGCAGGCTCCGAGGGAACGACGGGTCCCCGGATAGATCCAGACTGCCTAACGGTTTAAGCTCACACCATCCCCGTCTAGCCCCCTCCTGTTCCCTGGTCTCCCTCTCAACACGGAATACTTTTTACGTTCTTCAGTCAGACGGCCACATGCCAAGACCCGAACTCATTCTGTCGGTGAATACGATGATGGTGGTCGTGGTTTCAGGAAGGGGGACGTCCTCTTCATTCGCTGGGGTCTGCGGTTCCACCGCTACCGATTACCGAATCGCCTCGGCCACACCTTCCGGCGGCGCGCGGGGAGACACACACAAAGGCACAAAGAGAGACAGAAAGCTGTCATAATCTGCTTGCGGGTAGCGACAGAAATGAGCATCATATGATAACGGATCACACGGGGGGGATGTGGGGAGGAGGGGAATGATCCGGTGGAACTACAAGCTAAATGAAATCTACCACCGACACAAAGCGTCTCATTGTGACTCACGGTTTTGAAGGCGCTCGCGATCCCTTGCTCCCTGTCCCAAACCCTTGTGAAGTCGAAGGAGTAGCGTCTACACATGGACAGATCTTCTACGGGTTATTACAGCCAATAATACATAAGTCCTTCACTCGGTCTTGTTGCGTCTTTGTCAACAATCACCGCCGGGGCGGGCGCAAGAGAACTGGGGGAGAGGGGGTGGGGGTTCAAGTCACCACGACCCCCTCATTTGAGAGGAAATGTTTTCTGCAGCCCGTGTGCGTGCGCGCGACCGAGGAGAACCGCGAGGATCGAGATAGACACAAAAGAATACGGAACCGGAGGCGAAATGATTGAAACATAAGATTCAGAGAATAAAGATGTAAGCATACATAAATAGTAACTAACAGCCGTAATAGCGAGCTTTCTTGTCATTAAGTTAGTCTTCTCTTGAAGTCTTGGACGGCTTAAATGTAGAGGGAAATTGCGGAAACCGATTATCCCAATAAAACGAAAATAAACAGGCTGTCACGAATAACCTTTTTAAGCTAGGCAGCTCTCTAACACTTAGGGCTTAGCAGTGCAATCAATTTCCCAGACAAGTAAAAAAAAAAAAAAGATTCTACCACGTATTGTTTTTATGCAGTTTATTAAGAGAAATAAAAAAAGGTTTTTGTTGTTGAGACTCAACATCATAAAGTCACACACGTTCCTGAGGACTCAACTAAAGCATATAAAAGAGCAGATTGCTTACCCAGAAGAACATCAAATGGGTAAACACTACAATTCCTCCACAGATGGACAAACACACACACACACGCACTTGCACACACATCCCTCCTACTGAATCTCCCCCATGTAGAGCCGCTTGTCGCTTGACCCAGAGAGCACTGTTGGAGACAGAACATACGTTAGTTAGACATGAGGAAGAGGAGGACGTGAGGAAGAGAGGGAGGGTAAAAAGAGAGCTGAATCGATAAAGCAGACGACTAAGACAATGCGAGCGTTCCCCTTATCTTACCTATCGGCTCCTCGGGGTGAAAAGCAACCTCATTAACGGAGCCAGCGTGACCAGGCAGTTTATACAGTATCCTCCGGGAGGTGGTGTCCCACACGTACACGAATCTGCAGACGCACCAAACAATAGCGCTAAACTTCAAAGCTAATGCGTTTCAAAAGGCCTGCTCAGTTTAAGATGATTAAGTGCTTAATAGAAATGGAAGTGTGTGTGTGTGTGTGTGTGTGCGTGCGCTCACCTGTCAGCCGAACCTGCGGCGATCTTACTGCCGTCATTAGACCAGGAACACCTCAGCAGGTTCTAATGAAAATAAACCAACCCATGAAGACCATGTTGTTATAGTACGTATGTTATAACCACAATGCAAGCCGTGGGGGCGGAGGGGATGGAGGTCGGCAGGGTTAATCACCTTCTCAAAGTTGTGAATATTCCCCTGGAAGATCTTCACACACCTCTCCTTGGGAGCAAATGGACGAACATCCCAAATACGCACTAGGAGGGAACAGAAACACAGGCTCAAGTCTACGTTCCCACGGAGATGTGTGTAACCTACCCGGCCAATGCGGTGTAGGGAAGTTTACCCACAAAACACACACCTGTGTTGTCCATAGAGTTGGAGAGCAGGTAGGATCCCTCGGAGCTCAGACTGAGCCCTGTTAGGGAGTCTCCATGGCCATGCATGCTGTAGATCAGTTTGTTCTGTCTCAGGTCCCATACCTACACATGTACACAGTCCCCAGCAGAGGAAGAACATTCAAACGTTGAATACAGACGCCAACAGTGACCCACTTTGCCAAGATGTCAGCCCTCTTTTCAGGGTAGGTGAGGGGGTACCTTGATGTCATTGTCGATTCCTCCAGACAGGATCTGATCGCTGGTGTCATTGAAGGTGACGGCCAGTACCTGATAGGTGTTCTGAAACGTGTGGACAGCGCCCTTCTTCCGAATATCCCACAGCTAAACACAACAACAAACACCTCAGAATAAACCATGAACAAATGGAAACGACCGGAGCAGTCGACACACTGGCGAACGCCCTCTAGGGGCTGAGAAGTGGTTCGCCACCGGCATGGGTTACCTTGACGGTGCCGTCGTCGCTGCCGGTGCATACGAGCTGAGGGCCGCGGCGGGCGGGGTAGCAGGAGTTCACAAAGGAGGTGTGGCCTTTCAGTCGCTTGATCCTCTCTCCTGTCTCACTGTCCCACACACCTACCGTCTTGTCTGTGCTAGCGGAGAACAGCATACTAACACACACACACACACACACATTTAGATCTCACACAGTCAGATAGAATTCATCATGGGCTGGTAGAAACAGTGACAGAGTTAGACAATAACAATGCCTGCAACAAACCTTCCGTCTGTGTTATAATGCAGCTCCATCACTGCTCCAGTGTGTCCTTTCAGAGTGGCAAAGTTATCACAGTCTCCATACACATTCCACATCACTGCAAGAGAGACACAAGATGGAGTTTAGGAGGTAGCTAAAGGCTTAGCACTGAATCAAACCCCGTGTACAGCTTTCCCCGGGTAAATGACTGTGTGCCTATACGTGCGTGTACTCACATATGAGCCTGTCGTATCCTGAAGATGCAAGAGTAGCACCGTTGGGGTGAAACTTGCAGCAGTAGACCTCTCCTTCATGACCACACATGAGCATAATCGGAGCCTGCAAACTGGAGCTTCTTGGCGGACCCTAGGGAACGTTTGCAGACCGACAAGATTGAGACGGCTGTTTTTGAACTACACAACCAGCCACAGCTAGGCCGCTACAAGCGGAACTGCTTAGAGTTAACTCATGATTTGTACAGTCGATCATCTAGACTTTGTTCATTCAGCACAGATTGTACCGGCTGACTTCAAACAAAAGCAGGATTGGAAGCAAGCACCGAATACACGTTAGCCTGTTGGGAGCACAAATGAACTTTCTGTCCAACCTCTTACCATCGCCACGAGTTGCTGGGATTGCGCCGCGGCAACCAGATCAGTCCGTGGCCGCTTGACTTCGGTGGGGACCAAAGCCATATCGCCTGGTCTCTTCTTAGGTTCAATCATATTTGATGAATGAAAGGTTAAGGATTCGCGCTTAAATTTGTGCTAAATCTGAGTAATATGTGCTGAAATGAATGAGCTGCTCGTCAGATCTCTGCTCCCAACACAAATACGCGAAGAACAGGGTGGTAGTACTTCCGTCCGGAGTTAGGTATTTGATTGGTGTTTCGTTTAGCCGATCACTGTGATTGGCTACTGTGGAGAAATGCACCGGAAGAAATCTACCCAACGTTCTACTAGAACGAACGTCTGCGAAAAACCTTTCTTATTTGTAAACATGTGAGTTTCGTTGTGCTCCCAATGCGTTTCTGTGAAAGACTGTTGAAATCTGTACAATTCCAAAAATGCCGATATAACCAAAGTTTACATATTATTTGGGATAGTTATTTAGTAGATCTAGCTATAGCGGGTAAGGTTGTGCAGCTATCACAAAGCTAGACTTTAGCCATCACAGTAAAGGTAAATAGTCAGCTATCTAAATGCCGTTTTACTTTATCTCATGCATACTTGACTTTAAGTTGTTGTTCGTCTTTCTTCGTCCCTAAATTCTGAATGTTAAAACTATTATCCATTGACATCTCTCTTCGGTCGCGTCTTGTCACTGAAGAGGGCCAGACTAGCATGGCAGAATTTGAAGAACCAGAAGAGCCTGGTGGTTTGGACGGCCTTCCAACCATGTATGGTATCTTCAAGGGCGAGGTGGTTTCTGTACAAACCTATGGAGCCTTCGTCAAGCTCCCAGGATACCAGAAGCAGGGTGAGAAGCCAGTACCAGACTGAATACACTGGAAGCAGATGAATACATAAATGTATGTCTATCACTCAGAAAACAGAATCAATGAACAGTTAACGAGCCAACTAGTTTACGCGACAAGGAATTTACTTTGGCTGTTTGTGGAGCATACAGTAAACGTGTACAAATTCTAAAAGTCTCTCTCTCTCAGGTTTGGTGCATGTCAGTGAAATGTCTGCATGTCGTGTGGAAAACGCCTCCGAGATTGTAGACGTGGGAGAACAGGTGTGGATCAAAGTCATTGGAAAAGAGGTAAGACACTCGCATACGTATTTGATTCGGTAATAATATTATCATCAGTAAGGATGCTTTCCAACATGACTCTTCTTCTTTTGAACTCAGATCAGAGATGACAAAGTTAAGCTGTCCTTCTCAATGAAAGCTGTGAATCAAGGAACTGGGCGGGACCAGGACCCCAACAATGTCAACGCTGAGTATGTCTGTTACTCAATGGTACTGTTGGGGAGAGAGAGACTGTGTGTGCGCGTGTCTGCATTTCGTCTCACCCCTGTTCACGTTTCCAGGCAGGACGAGCGAAGACGTAGAATGTTCCGAGATCACACTGGACAGAGAATAACACTGGAGGCTGTCTTTAACACCACCTGCAAGAACTGCGGCTGCAAAGGTACAAGAACAGTATTATCTGTACGTCCCAGGAGGCCTGTTCAGTCTAGACACGGCTGGTTCTGATAGTAACATAGGGGTGACTTCATCCTGAGCCCTGATGATTGCTCTCATGTCTATAAAGTCTGTCAACTACATCTGAATAGAACCATGTTGTCTAAATAGGTGCTTTAACCTGCCTCTTCACAGGCCACTTTGCCAAGGACTGTTTCTCAACTCCTGGGTTGCAGTACTCTTTGTTACCTGAAGAGGGCGACGATGTAGAACAGCAGCAGCAGCAGCAGCCGCCCCCGAAACCCGCAGCACAGCAAGACTCTCAGAAGAAAAAAAAGAAAAAGAAGGTAAATTACCACCTTGTGGCTACGCACTTCCTGTTCTCTGCCCCTAGTCTCACTCGGTTGTGAGGCATTTGTCATGTGTGTGTGTGTGTGGTGGCAGCCTTGAGTGCTTACAGAGAATGACGTTGATGTACTGAAAGTGTCACCACAGAAACTACCTAAACACTAAACACGCTCAGAGTGGACACCACTTTGTAACTCAGTCACACAGCTATTATAGACTGGAATCTTCATGTGCTGTGTCGCCGCTTGTCCTCCGCCCATCCTCCAGGAGAAGAAAGTGAAGAAGAAGAGGAAGAGGGAGAGGAAGGAGTCTGAGAGCGACAGTAGCAGCAGCAGCAGCGACGGCGCGCACCGACCGAGCCAGGCCAAGAGAGGGCGCCGTGACCAAGACAAAGAGGAGAAGAAGAAGAAGAAGCACAAGAAACACAAATCACATAAACACAGCTGAGACGAGGAGGACCGCAGGCGCACACTACACACTGCACTCACACACAGCACTCACACACAGCGCACCCACACACAGATAACAGACAGACACATAGAAAGAGAACTGGCTTTAAATGTAGATGACAGATGTGTTTAATTGCGGGGTCTCCATTGTTTTTGTTTGTTTGTTTGTTTGTTTTCTGAAGATTATCTAGGACTTTTTAAGAAGCATGAGCCAGAACATAGTCACTCTTTGTCCTAAGATAACCCTCACCCAGATTAGCCTCCCTGCGTTACTTGATGTTAAGTAACCCGATAGGTGTAAGCAGTATGGCAGACGGCAGCTCCTCTAGCTAGATGTGAGGCCCTAGGTATTGTTTACACCTATCCAATTGCTTAAATGATGTTGCCGTGTCATGCTAACAAAAAGCAAACATCCACAGAAAGTATGTGACAGGTTCTAGACTCTCAGTTTGTGTTAATTAGCGTCTTTCTCTGTAGTAAGAATGTTTCTCAGTCTCTGTGTTGCTTTATCTTCTAGTGTCACCTGTTATTCTCGACAAACGTGTCAAAACATGTCGTTTTCTTATTTGTTCTTCCCATGAATGTACGAAGAATACAGCTCTGAGGGCCATGCAAAAGTCTAACAAATCAGCTTCATGTCATGTTTTAATCATTGGGGAACCACAACACGGGGATTCTCTAGTTACACAGTGGTGTTACTGTTCTGTCGCCATAGCTGCGTATTCTCCCAATCGAATCAGGATTAAGGAGCCAATTCCACAGCGGCGACACTGTGAGTAGGTTGTGCAGGGTGGGAGCTGCGGCCAGAGTGTGAAGGTTGACGATAACAGTGTAGATTTATGTTAAGGTCATTCAAGTCGTTGAAGGGCCAGTTGTTGGACTGACCTCTGGAGAGCCTTTCACCCAGTGGCCAGTTTGGCAGGCCAGCTGGAGCACATGACACCAATCTACATGGAGATGGAATGCTCTAGATTTAGAACTCACTCATCCACACACGGCACCGACTAAAGTACATGCTCCGACAAAATGTTTCCTCTCACCTTGTTAAAACGAGCACACACCGTCCACACAAACGCACACGGCTGAAGCTTCCAGCAGAGCTATAATTACTCCATGACGCTATCCACATCCAGTTGAGACAGAAACCGAGTGCTGTTTTGGCTCAAGAATTAATCTCAGACTTAACATACTGGTTCTGTTAAACATCTGCACACACACCTACACCTTCAGAGATCAACAAGGTATGGAAAAAATGACAGAATGAACGGGAGTAAAAGTGCCTTTGATCTCTGAATGAAGTGAAGCGCTTCTTAGAAGCACGGTGTTTGATGTCAAGATACAAAATGTCTCCCAATTACCAAGAAATTTCGATTGATATGCCAACGCTAGCGATAAGTCCAACCAGGAAAAAAGTCTGACTTCGGTCACCAGCTGTTGCAGAACAGATTTTGGTGTAGAATCCACATTTTCAAATACTGGAAAAAAAAACTTTCACGGGAGCACATGTGAGAAAAAAAATGATTTTATTCAGTGTTTCATTTTGAAGACGGGCACAACACAGGGATGAACGGAACAGAAAGGGAGGGCAGATATAACGACAGGGGGTTAAAGGTCACGAGGGCTCAGCGGTGTGGGGATAGGCCGTGGGAGCTTCCTGGGTTTGGTTTTGGCTTGTTTAGGATGGAGGTTTGGGGACGTCTATGCTGCCTTCTCATAGGAACGTGTGCAAACAACGTCACCCAGAGTCAGAGTCTGTTCCGAAAAGAAAGAAAGGGTTGGTTAGGAACGCTAACTCTGGCACACCCACACAATACATCCACACACTGAATATACAATTTACAATGACTCATTCACGCGCGGTGCAAAACCTCAGTCAACATGTGTCATGTTATCTTTTCTCCTTCAACACACAGATGCACAGTGTTACTTTCCCACAGTTTCAGTACTGACCAGCGTGAGGGCGTTTCCACTGACTTCTCGTACCAAAGTCGTCTCCTTGCCGTCCCACTTCTGCACATGCACCATCTTACCTCCATCCAGAGTTATAAGAGACTGCAGCGAGGGAGAGAACGAGGTTTCACACACGCTGTCATCACATGGACACAGAGAATTAGCAAGGGTTTGTGGGGAAGAAATACACCATCGATGTTTGTCTGACAGGTTTGGTAGAATCTCCAACAGTGAGTCATTGTTCAAACTGGGGTTTTTCCAACCCCCTCTCCCAATCACTCTTTTCTATCCCAGTAACACAATGCTGCTTTCTCATCACGCTGTCGACAATAAATCATTCGTGAACTTTGCCCTCTCACCTCTTCTCACCCTGTCAAAGGCTTACCCTTCCGATCGCTCTGAATTGAGATGGCATGAATGTAGAGCTTTCGACGCATAGATTTTGTCTTAACCAATCGTGACCGAAGTACTCCTCCGCACACTACACACACACACACACACACACACACACACACACACTGACCAGTAGTAACCCATATCTCATGCCTTACTACCCAAACCTCCGACCCCTTAACCGCACCTTAACCTTCCTGTCATCCGCGGTGGTCTCGTCGAACTCCTCGCCAAGCTTGAAGCTGATCTCGGTGTTCTTGAAGGTGCTCTGGGTTTTCAGGGTGATGACATCTCCCTCCGCAGAGATGATGGTGGTGGGCTTGGTCATGCCGCCCACCTGACGGGTGGCGAACCCGACTCCTGCAGGAGCGAAGCATCAGAGTTGACATCCAGGACGTAGGTTTGCTCTCGGTTTGGGTGGAGGACATCTCCTTCAGCCCTTTACCCTTTACTTAGCAGCACAAAGGAGTTCGCTAACACATTGATGGGGACAATTTCGTCATCTTAAAAAAATTGGCAGGGACTAGTACCTAACATTCTCCCCTAAACCCACGCCCATCATTGGTCTGCTTTGAGTCCAGGGCTGGAGATGCGGTGTGGAGACGTGATGTGCAGTACTTGCAGTCTGCTACCACAGGGTACACTGAGGGGCGTTGGTCGGAACCCGTGCCCTTCTGTGACACGTCAACTCATCACTTATTGATTTGTTCTGTTGAAGCAATCAGTTTGGCTTTTCATCCCTTCAGTGAAATCTGTCTTATCTTCAATTCATCTGCGTCCCTAACCTGTTCAACAAATATCAGGGAGTCATATTGACCTGGATCCTTGTTTGCCTGTATGTTTGAGTTCAGCTTACAGTGTCTTTGTGTGTGTGATTACGTGAGAGGGTGAGGCAGTACAAGTGAAATGAATAAAAAGACAGTGATTGGTTGATGTTGAACAGAAGCAGCCAACTCCCCTTCTGACAGCTAACTGTTTTGCTCTTTTCTGTCGCAGTCGAGTTAATCTCCTGAGGCTAAAAGTGCCTTGCTCACTCAAATCGATATGGCAATAGCCACTGTGTGTGTTTGCGGGTCTGTCTGTCTGTGTCTGCACAGTTATTGGCTGAGAGACGAGAAGAGTAGGGACAAGGGTCGGGGGTCATTTCTATGGAGATAAGAGCAGACAGGTCGATGCTAATACCCCCAGTGGGGTCAGCAAGGAGACAGCCCACCCCCACCCCACCCCCAGCCACTTAAACATTCAAGAGAACTATTGACATAAGTTAACAGAACATTACTCTCACAAATAGCGTTAATATTTAAACCTTTCTTAGGTGGCAGGCTGGTGAGCGCTTGTAGCTAGCTTCCAGCTGTCTCTACCCCACACGTCTGAGTGTGTGCTCAAAAACGGACCCCACCATTAAATCAGGGTTTGCACATGGTTCCTCCCTCCCCCGCACCCTCCCGTAACACACTGCGCTCCACGCTTATTTCCCTCCCTCTTAAAGGATTCATCTGCTTATTTTTTAATTTGTTCCCACACTCTTACACCTTACCGTCAAGCCAGCACCACACTTGCACAAAAAAGCAAAGCACACGCAAACACACAAGTCACACACCTCTTAACTGCTCACGGCTGCTTGCTGTCTTTAGCACATGTGCGCACATGCATCAGTAGACACACCCCATCCTTTACAGTTGAACGACACACTACACACTCTACCCCCTCTATCCTCCCTTTCCCCGACACACACAATTGCACACCACAAAAGCAATAGCACAAACACACACACACACACACACATGCCTACCCAGTGCTTTCATGTATTCATCGAAATTCTTGGTCTCCTTGAGGTTCCATGTGCCAACAAACGCATCAGCCATTTCTGCAGTAGCGTGCTGGAATGAGGACGCAACAGTGCAAGAGAGAGAGAGAGAGAGAGGGAGAAAAGGAGAGACAGACTGCAGGCTGGGGCAAATAAGACTGAGCGAACGAGACAGAGACAGAGAGAGAGAGAGAGAGGGAGAGAGAGAGTCAGCACTGCTGCTTTAATCCTACTGGCTAGTTTTATACCGGCTGTTCATGATGTCATCAGCCTGTGCAGAGAGCCGAGGAGGAGGGGGGAGAGAGACTGGGGGAGGGTGAGGAGAGGAGACAAAGACAGTCAGTCCAAGATGGGGAGAGAGAGAGAGAGAAACGGAAGTGTCTGGGGGAGGGGGGGTTTGTGTGGCAAGGCATTGAAAACGGGGAAGAATAGAAATTCTTCTTTTCAGAATAGAGGTACGGGGCAGGAAGCTAAAGAACAAGCAGAGAGAAGGATGGAAAGCTAGAGGAAAAGAAAGAGAAGCGCTGGGGAGCGAGGAGGGCCAGGGAGCGGCGACGACTTGAGCGGTTTGAAGTAGCAGTGGTGGAAGCGTCCTCTACCATGTTGTGTTCCGTCTCTCCTTCCCCTTTGGGTCACGATCTCTTTTGACTTTCAGTACCTCTTTAGTCCTCTCATGAAGGACATAAAGGGCGCTGTTGATGAGTATAAGTGAGTGAGTGTGTGTGAATATTTCTCTGGGCACTGTACGTTACCAGACAGTCCCCTGGCCTTGGTGTCCTCATACCATCCTCATGCTGCCAGTCATGGTGTAATATTACTGAGCCTGACCACACAATGGGCATTACAAACTGTTTTAATGCCTGTTAGCTGTGAGTTGAGAAATACCCCATCTTGTCACTTGTGAAGCAACCCTAAAGTGGAAAAATATCCCTCTCTCTCCCTCTTTCTCCCCCCTCTCTCTCCTTTCCCTCTCTCCCCCCCCTTCTCTACATACTCTCCTTGTCTCTCTCCCTCTCTCTCTCTCTCTCTCTCTCCCACCCCCCTTTCACAAGCACACATGCACAGGCAAACAGTTGCATCACATTCTTCACCAGACTTACTCCGTGGGAATGATCTGTGTCTAAACCAACACATGTGTTTCAAAACAGGTATGTTGCGTGTCTGTTTCAGGCCTTTGACACAAACAGGTGGTCAGTGAGAGACATCGGTAGAGAAAGGAAGTGAACTGCATTTGGGGAAATTAACAGGCTGGCAAGTGAATGATATGAGAATTACATAAAAGAAATTGTCCAAACGATCCGAATGCCACCCCAAGGTAGGAAGCTAACTAGATGATATACTGTGGTAGAGAACAGCGTGATCAGCATTTAGTCATAACTCACAGGACTGTCTCTGAGGACAACCACCTGTGGCGAAAAATCATGTTGAGGCAGTCCCCAAAAAGTAAACCTACCACAGCAGTCCTTCACTTTAAATCTCTAAACTGAACAAATACTGTATATGCATGGATATGCATGCAAAACTCCACACACACACACACACACACACCGCACACATACACATATACACCGCACACACACCGCACACACACCGCACACACTAGATTTGGAATGTACAAATTCAAAATCACAACAGATTGATATTGCTGCTCTGTCCACTTCTGGACATTAGTTGTTGTTGTTGTTGCAGGGTTTGGTTATGGGTCACATGGCTGATGTTACCTGCTGCGTCTTCCTTCAGAACTCGTGTTTGGCTTAAACACACACCGCTGTTTACCTTTACGTGTCTGCGTGTCTGCGAGGTGGAACTCAAGAAGAGTAGAATGTTCTGAAAGCCTCGCCGCTTGAACAGCAGAGCTGAGGGTGAAGAGTGAAGGGTGAAGGCTATCAGAGTGTGTGTGTACGTGTGTGTGTGTGTGTGTGTGGAGGGGGGGGNNCTCTCTCCCCATGTTTTTCTTTTTACACCAAATAGTCCTTTCATCTGTCCTCCGTGACCCTGACCCCACTAGCATTAAGGCATGGCTGACTGTTGCAGTCAGTCACAAGATTTCAACATGATCTGAATTACAGATGAGCCATCAGAGTTACCTTTGCAGCTGGTATCTGACCTCAAAGCAGGATCAGACACAGACACAAGCCTCTCTCTCTCTCTCTGTCCTCAAACAGCAGTTTGATTACAGCCACAGGCATGAGTCAAGATCCAAATACTTTAACTGAAAATGGAAATATACGAGAATTACCTCAAATGAGGGAATCCTGGCAAAGATGACTAGCCAAGCCCTTATCGTTTCTGCTTTTCTGAAATTAATCATGCCTATATTGTTCTCCTGCTCTTATGAAGAAGTACCCATAGATGGTCAAAGTCATTTTTCCCGACAGACGAAAGATTACGCTGGATTTGTCTGCCCCCTGGTGGTCATAAAGAGTACCAGCCAATTCAAGATCATAGGGACGCAAACCAGGAGCAACCAGTCATGACCCTCCATCGCTTCTAATTGTTCCCAAGCCAAAGCCTCCCAAAATATAACGGTACCAGCCATCTCAAGAAAATGGAGAAGAGAGTTAGGTTCCTCAGAAGAAGAGACTTGCTGTCTCTGTCATAGCTAATATGTGCGTCCTTGTTTGCGGTTGCCCCGTCACACAGAAACACTGACAATTACATGCACGTACACATGGACACACACACACACACACATCCTTTGTCAGGGGAACAGATCCAGGATGGGTATCCGGAATGAGACTTGTTGCCAGGGATCCAATGTTAGCAGTATCCATGGAAACAGACCCATGGGGTGAGCAGCACAAAGAAATGAGATGGACTCTGTCTGTGAATGGTCCAGTGTCCTGATGCGTGGAGGGCCCAATCTGACAGAGAAAGAGGGAAGTAGGAAAACGTTGAAAGGAAAACAGTCTCAGCCTCTAATCAGATTTCTAACGATATCGCGGTTATGCTTGACCTTTCCATCGTCTGTTATCTTAGCTTATTTATTGGCCTTAAATGTCACCCCCCAAAAAACCTTCAGAGTTTGAAACGGTACTAATCGAATTCCACGCTCTTGACACTAGAAATTCACTGTCATTGAAGATGAGTGATGATGGAACATTAGAATTCCACTGTAGACAGGCATAAATGGGTAGTCACCTGCGCGTACACTTGCGCTAGGCTCGGGTAGCGCGTCACGAAAATGTGCCAACGTGCTGACGGCTTTCGACCCGTGTCTCATTCTACCAGTACCTAATGAGCCAACTGGTAAAACTACTGGAATGGCTCGAGAGGAAGGGTTCTTACGCAACGACATACGACACATACGACACAAGCAGCGGTTTCAGTTGTCCCATTTGCCCCTATAACTTTCAGTTTACTTTTCAGTTTGCAGTTGCACTTGCTCGACTCCTCCTATACGCGCAACCATAGCAACCCAACGTAGCCAATATCCCTGACTGGTCAGCACGGCGGACGCATCCTGTAACAGCCAACCTCTTAAGTACCCGAATAATTGTGCGAGTGATGACAACAACTTTCACTGGACTGGTCAAAGGAAAGCTTCGTGGTCAGGGGAAAAAGGTAGGCTATGATGCCCGCTGGGAGACCGCGGTTCGGATGTGACGCTACTGGGACGAGGTGGAGGGCGGCAGGTAAGGTTATTTGTGAAGATGTTTAATCGAAGAGCTTTAGCCATGGCCCAGTTGTGTGTAGTGATATAAATACTATAGTAATGGTAGTTCAATACTATAGTATTTCATACCCATTTTACTTCATGTGGAAAGGTAACTTTCATGACTTTTAAGAGTTTACAGGTTACTTTTCTGTAGGTTGTTTACAGTGTGTGAAAGACTGATGATCACTATACTACCCGATGGTCACTATGCCCAGACACTTTTTATTAGGCTTTAATGGGAAATTGAGTTTTGTTTCTTTGAGAGAGAAAAAAAACGGTGTTGTAGGTTGGTGGAGCTGTTTGAATTTCATTGCCCATCCTGGCTCCCGGGGAAGGGTTAAAGAGGCGATGGGGTTCTGTACCCCGTTGCAAAGAGACTTTTGTGTTTATGCACATCTGTGAGACCTGTACCTCAGAGGAGGTGGCGTTTATGGGAAGCCGTGAGATACTTCACGTGTGAAAGTGAAAAATCCTCATCTTCAATGTAGTCTCTGACTCAAATGCTTCATTAAACATGCAGCTCCAGCAGGCACTGAAAACAAGGAATACCTTTGTTTTGGTTTTGCATGTCTGGTTGTTGTTGTGTGAGAGAGTGGCTAGTGTCTGCTGTGTCTCTGTGTGTGGGATGCGGTGGAGCTGGTGTGGAGCAAGAGAGTGAGTGAGTATGTGTGTGTGTGTGTGTGTAAACAAATCCGGCTGATCAGATTTGAGTCTTTTCTATCCCTTGGAGTGCAGGAGCCATTTGAGATTCTTCAAGCAGCCAACTCTCCTGACTGAATTATTAACGCTTCCTTGGACACACACACACACATGCGCCATGGAACAGAGTTTCATGTTACCAAGGAGTCCATTGTGATGGAAAAAAATGCTGACCAACTGAACCCATGTCAATATGTTGTTATTTTTTTCTCTAACTCTCAACCCCCCCCCCCTTTCTACAGAACCTCCAGTTTCCCTGGCTAAACGCCTAGAGGGTGTCTCCCATCCATGGCCCCCCCTGGCCCTCCCCAAACTGGCAGCAGCCAGATTGAGGACGCAGGGCGCCCCTCCCTTCCCTCTGTTCCACACGCGCCACGCAGAGCAAAGCGCCGAACGGCCTCGTTTGATCACCGTGGTGCGACCTTGCGGTCAGAGTGTGCTTAGGAAGGTGCGGATCTTGTCCTTTCATCCACACTGCTCCGATAAAGTTACTCTACTCCACGTTCTCAAAAGTACAAGTGTGATTACAAACAGATACAAGTTTTTGTGGGGGAGGGGGAATGTATTTGAGCATCGCCCTTATAGACCGGTGGATGAGTTACGAACCATCTGACGGTTATCACAATCTTTTACTCTGTGTACTCTGCTTTCAGGTAACGGTATTGCTCAACCGCAGGGGTGTGGTCTCTTATGAACAGCTCCTATTGGACCTTTCGGAGGCCTTGGGCTTTCCTCGCTGGCACAGAGCTAGAGTCACACGCCTTTACACGCCCCATGCGCAAGAGGTGAAGAGGACACACACACTCACCCACACACAGTAAGACTTAAGCTGGTGATTTCTGTCTCACTCTCCTTTCAACATCTTGTCCCAGGTGAAGGGTGTGTGCGACTTCTTCCGTGGCGAGGTGGCATTCCTGGCGTTTGGAAAGGCTCGTCCGGATCTGCGGAGCGTGGAGGAAGCTCTGGAAGAGCTCTTTCCAGAACATTCTCATTACCGTGGCGAGGCGCTCCGGACGTGGGTGAAGAGACTCGCTCCGAAGCCCGACAAAGACAAAGCGTCGAAGGCGGACAGTGGGTACAGCGAGAGCACGGCCAGCTTTGACACACACACGCCACGCACACACCACACGCACCTCAATGCTGACGCTCACGCAAGGACTCACCGCCATAGACTGAGACTCACCCAGGAACATCCACTCCCAGACTGTCACAGGCAGGCCAAACTCAGTTCTGACACACAGAAGACTCCTCTTGACAACACATCCACTACCCGACACCCCATTCACCCCCCCAACCACTTGCAGAAAGTCCGGGTTAGAGAGAGGGCCAGAGAGACAACCCTCTCTGTGATTGGTCCTTTCACCCAGGATGAGGGGCTACGAGAGGAGACAGACATTCCCTTTCCTGCCCTCTGTGGGAATTGTAGAGGAGAAGGAGATGGAAATCAGGAGCAAACCAATCACAGAGCAGGGAGGCTCTCACTTCCTCCCGTAAACAGGAAGCAAAGAGGACACATAGCAAAAGAACATGAAGCAAGAACTGGCAACTGTTCTCACTCTCAACCAATCAACAAAGTCGCTCAGAAATCATTTGCCGTATTGGAACCCTTCTCATCGGACACACCTCAGGGGGAGGGGTCCAAAGAGGAAGTTAACAAGACAATTGTGACCTATGACCTTCCCTCTGACAGAAGTGATCTGACTCTAGCTGACATCGAACGTTGCTACAACATTGGACGGGTGGTCGGGGACGGGAACTTTGCAGTGGTGCGGGAGTGCTATCGCCGTGACAACGGCCAAACCTTGGCCGTCAAGATAGTGGAACGGTCCAAGCTAATTGGACGGGAGCACATGATGCAGAATGAACTGAGCCTGCTGGGTAGCCTGTCCCACCCCCGTGTGGTGCGACTGTTCACACACCATCACACCCACACACACTCCTACCTGATTATGGAGCTGGTGGCAGGAGGTGATCTGTTCGATGCCATCGCTGAAAAAGGGAAGTTTCCGGAAGGAGAGGCCAGAATGATGGTGTCTGACATAAGCGAGGCCCTCAGATACATACACAGCAAGAGGATTGTACACAGAGACCTCAAACCAGAAAACCTATTGGTGAGTCTTTACATTTGAACAAGTTAACAATAATAAACAAGTTTCATATACCATTTTGTAATGATCAACTTAATGGCTGAAACGGCCATCTCTGGCCTCCTTCCATAAACCTCATTCGTCAGGTGGAGTGTAAGGGTGGAGGAAGTCATAGGCTGAAGCTGGGGGACTTTGGTCTGGCCATGGTTGTTACTGAACCCATCTTCACTGTCTGTGGAACACCCACTTATGTGGCCCCAGAAATACTCTATGAAACAGGTGATTACTCGTAACACTACTGTATAATAGTATTGAGGCCTCACCATCAGTGTTCATCAGTCGATCTATTTCACTCATTCCTTCTTCCCTCGCTCCAGGTTATAGCCTTACAGTGGATGTGTGGGCCCTGGGTGTGGTCTTCTACATCCTTCTCTGTGGGTTCCCTCCATTCCGGAGTCGCGACAGAGACCAGGAGAAACTGTTTGAGCTGATCAAACAAGGAGAGCTCCACTTCCTGTCCCCGTACTGGGACCCCATCTCAGATGGTGAGACCCTAACCCTAACCCTAACCCACTCACACACGTCCACAAACACCCACTCACAAACACCCACCCACAAACTCACATCCACAAATACACACACTTCATGGATTCATCATTTGACATTAGCATGGATGGTTAACATGTTGAAGTTGAAGTTTGTACTTGTGTGTAGGTGCTCGAAGCTTGGTCCGAGCTCTGCTCCAGGTAGATCCAGTAGAGAGACTAACAGCAGCTGAGATCCTGCAGCATCCTTGGGTCCTGAACACTGCCTCAGCCAACAGGGTGGAGGAGGCAGACACAGACACACCTCACACCCCCACAGACCAGCAGACGCTACCACAGACTCTGGCAGATCAGCCCAAACAAGCAGAGACCAGAAAAGGTCAACATAGACAGGAAGAGACGAGCACAGATCGATATCAGCACCGCCAACCTTCGACAGAAACCACAGGCAAGACAACTCAGAGAACATCTGCATCGCCTCAATCTGACTCCAACACAGACCTACAGAACCTACTCGACCCCAACCTCACGCTAAAAGAACCCAACATTGAGAACCTTCTGTCCCCCACCAACACCCCTCATTCAGAACTCTCTCCCAACTCTCACACAGAGCCTTCCACCACTGAAGGAGCCACTCCCCCTGACAATGTTTCCCCACCCCGAGCCGCACCCCATCCTGAGTCCCCCACACAATACCCACCTAATCCAGCCCTCTAGTCACCCCACCCACACAACTCCATCAACCCCACATCAGACTAATGAAGTTGCGTTGCTTCTCATTGTCTTTGCTGCTGTCTCGCTGATGAACTCATCTACTGTTTGATTCAATGACTGTACTCACAATGGTTTAAAAACACACTCATACTCTTCCATCGTGTGGGAACATTGACTGGGCACAGCTTTTACCTCAAAAGAATCTCAGTTCAAGGTTTGTTATTGGTCGATGGGACTGTGTTGTAAAATGGTCTTCTGTGTATTCCTTACTACTTGTTAGTACACTGTGTACTACTGTGTACTACTGTGACCTTGGGATATTTTTGTATGCATTAAGTGTGCAGTAGTTAGTAGTTCAGTAGGGAATCGCATATTTAGTCTAAATAAATAGGTTTGTGCTTTTCCTGAGTGTGTACATTATGCACATGACCCACTGTTGTTCTTTGAGGGCCCAACCACAACAAACCAATGTTTTACTTGCTATTTTACCATTTTTTCATTGTAAACAAAACATGTGGTAGTATTGGAAGACGACAGGAAGGAGTTTCAGCGTGTTCTCAGTGGAAATCAGTGTGCCTGCACAGTCTGCATGCACAGTCTGTATGTACAATCTGCATGTACAGTCTGCCTGTATAGTCCATGTACAATCTGTATGTACAATCTGCATGTACCGTCTGCATGTACAGTCTGCCTGTACAGTCTGTATGTACAGTCTGTTGTGAAACTGGAGGAGACCCTGGTCTCAGTCCATTCCTTGCGCACCAAATAAGGAACATCTTTCTGTCCAATAGGAGACACTTGGAGTGTCTGCCTCCTGACCACAGACAGCTGACACTAGGACATGCTGCCCCTTCTCTCTCTCACACACACACACACACACACACACACACACAGCTCCCAACAGTGTCCTGCGTAGCCATATCCCAGAGGATTATGGAAAAAACAAACATATGACCCAGTGGTCAAGGTGAACTCTGCATTGTCCCACCCACCTGAAGCTACTACCCCCCCACCCCACCCGCCCTCCCGGCCTCCAGGGGTTTTGCATTGGTGCCTCTTCCTCTGAGAGCAGGATATGCTGTTTTGGCATAGATCACCTCCCACATACATGCCATTCAGAACCTGCATTGGCTGCAACTGGAACTTGCTGCAGTTATGAGGAACATAGTGTGTGCTCTTTGTAGTTTAAGTAGACACTATTCACAACGGTCAATTAAAGCTGATTTAAAACAGATTAATGATTAAAATCGAAACCACTTTAACTTCAGTTATAAGGCTGTCATAACTTATATTCATAAGAATGACAACCATCTTAATTTTACTACGGTTTGAATAATAAACCTAGGGAATAATCGAAGGGAATTTAAATAACGACTTCAGCAGGGGGGGGAATTGAACAGGGTATCTATACATTTGCCCAGGATATGTCCTGTCATGTTGGACAATATTGCTTGGCAGGTGACGCCCCTATAGGTGACGTGTAACATTTTGTCGCATATTGGGTTTTGGTCACCTTTCAAGTCCTGCCACGCTGACCCGCAGAAACTCACTACGCATGCGCTCTGCATAACTCTTTAAATACCCCAAGAGTCATCTGATACAACAAAACATTCTACTGATAGCCATCCTGACAGAGAGAGAGACAGGCAAAGAAGCCATTACAATTGCGGGCAGAATATTGACAGTTTATCAAGTAACAGAGTTTCGGATTTGCCGTGTCCATGACCCTGGCTAAGTAATAGTGAAATTGATTGGAAGTCGCAGGACTGTACAAAAGTGAAGTCGGGGAGAGGAGGCGACGGACAGGAACAAAAAATAACAAAGATGGCTGTGTAGTCACAGAGACTGCTCCTAAGCGAAATATATACATTTCTGCTGCTTCAAATCACTGACACTTTCCGGTGGTCTCGTGGACGGTCAGCTGGTACCAGGAAAAAAACGATAGCAGAGCTGCCGAACCGGGTCAGTGGTAAACGGCAGCATATGCGCTGTCACTGCAAATAACGGCTTCGACAGTACAACAACAGCTGAGTGACGCGCCTCGGTTGTTTTGTTCTGGGCTGGACTGTAAAGTGTTTTTGCGATATATAGCTAGGGCTAGTGAGCTTGCTCAACTGTTCGCTAAAGGTGATAGAATCAACCGCATTCAGAGGTAAATGTATATGTTTTTGGACACACCGACAACAGTTTTATGTTTATTGAATTCGTCATGTTCATTGTTTCTAAAGAATAATTGTAAGTTTGACCTAGCTTGCTAGCCTTTGGCCCCACTGCCTAACTGCTTGTTATTAGCTAGGCTAGTTAGCTTGCT
>BROE01000011.1:9979187-10038665 GCA_036571765.1 Plecoglossus altivelis | reverse complement strand
AGTGTCTGCCTCCTGACCACAGACAGCTGACACTAGGACATGCTGCCCCTTCTCTCTCTCACACACACACACACACACACACACACACACACAGCTCCCAACAGTGTCCTGCGTAGCCATATCCCAGAGGATTATGGAAAAAACAAACATATGACCCAGTGGTCAAGGTGAACTCTGCATTGTCCCACCCACCTGAAGCTACTACCCCCCCACCCCACCCCACCCCTCCCCCCTCCAGGGGGTTTGCTTTGCTCTCCCTCTGAGAGCAGGATATGCCTGTTTTGGCATAGATCACCTCCCACATACATGCCATTCAGAACCTGCATTGGCTGCAACTGGAACTTGCTGCAGTTATGAGGAACATAGTGTGTGCTCTTTGTAGTTTAAGTAGACACTATTCACAACGGTCAATTAAAGCTGATTTAAAACAGATTAATGATTAAAATCGAAACCACTTTAACTTCAGTTATAAGGCTGTCATAACTTATTTTCATAAGAATGACAACCATCTTAATTTTACTACGGTTTGAATAATAAACCTAGGGAATAATCGAAGGGAATTTAAATAACGACTTCAGCAGGGGGGGAATTGAACAGGGTATCTATACATTTGCCCAGGATATGTCCTGTCATGTTGGACAATATTGCTTGGCAGGTGACGCCCCTATAGGTGACGTGTAACATTTTGTCGCATATTGGGTTTTGGTCACCTTTCAAGTCCTGCCACGCTGACCCGCAGAAACTCACTACGCATGCGCTCTGCATAACTCTTTAAATACCCCAAGAGTCATCTGATACAACAAAACATTCTACTGATAGCCAATCCTGACAGCAGAGAGAGACAGGCAAAGAAGCCATTACAATTGCGGGCAGAATATTGACAGTTTATCAAGTAACAGAGTTTCGGATTTGCCGTGTCCATGACCCTGGCTAAGTAATAGTGAAATTGATTGGAAGTCGCAGGACTGTACAAAAGTGAAGTCGGGGAGAGGAGGCGACGGACAGGAACAAAAAATAACAAAGATGGCTGTGTAGTCACAGAGACTGCTCCTAAGCGAAATATATACATTTCTGCTGCTTCAAATCACTGACACTTTCCGGTGGTCTCGTGGACGGTCAGCTGGTACCAGGAAAAAAACGATAGCAGAGCTGCCGAACCGGGTCAGTGGTAAACGGCAGCATATGCGCTGTCACTGCAAATAACGGCTTCGACAGTACAACAACAGCTGAGTGACGCGCCTCGGTTGTTTTGTTCTGGGCTGGACTGTAAAGTGTTTTTGCGATATATAGCTAGGGCTAGTGAGCTTGCTCAACTGTTCGCTAAAGGTGATAGAATCAACCGCATTCAGAGGTAAATGTATATGTTTTTGGACACACCGACAACAGTTTTATGTTTATTGAATTCGTCATGTTCATTGTTTCTAAAGAATAATTGTAAGTTTGACCTAGCTTGCTAGCCTTTGGCCCCACTGCCTAACTGCTTGTTATTAGCTAGGCTAGTTAGCTTGCTAGGTAGCTGACCGTTGGACTAGCTACCTAGCATAGACTGGTTAAGAGCTAACATTAACTGTCAGCTATCATTTCGGCCTCAGTCTGGTCGCGACAGGTACATTTCGGCTAACGCCAGACAATCACCACTATGTCCTCACTGGAAGAGCGTGGAGAGGTAGGCGTTGCGGCCGCTCCTGGCTCCTCCTCGGCCGGACTGGGGGTTGGGGCCGTGGGGGTAGCCTTGGATGCAGTCGCTGGGGGTATGGCGATGCAAGAGGAGGTCGCGATCCGGAGAGAGGGGACAGAGTCTGATCACGACGAACCACCCAAGAAGCGAATGAGACTGCCCGAGGGAGAGGCTGGGAAACTTGAGGAAAGACTGTACTCCGTACTGTGTTGCACCGTCTGCCTTGATCTACCCAAGGCATCTGTATATCAGGTAAACATGGTCACACAATCACGCCATCTGTATCACCCGTCACCGTATTCAGAACAAGCATTACAACTCGGCAAAACAGTCTAGCTAGCTCATCAATAGGTGTTAACAGTCGCCCCAGTTAATAACCTTCTCTTGGTTAGCAATGCACTAGTTATAGCAGTGGCTATAGTATGAAGCTAGCTAATCAACATCAAGGCCTAGGTCTACATTTTGTTTTCCCCAAAGTGTTAAGGTTTTCAAGATGCAGGCCACTAAGGCTGGGTCCCCTGCCTTAAGCAAGCCCAGACACAACACCTAATCTGGGCTGAATGGAATCCCCAACATGCCTCACACCTATGTGTGTATGCGTGCGTGTGTGAGGGGGAGAGAGAGAGTGTGTGTGTGTGACATTGGAGTGTGTGCCATTATGATGTTGAAAGAAAGGTGACCTCAAATAGCCCTCAGTCAGCACAGAAGTCCCAAGTCCTGACCAGAGTGGACCAAGGTGAAACAAACCAATCCCAGCCATAATGCAACACCCATTTCTCCTCTGCCCAAACACACAGGGCAGGTCAGTCGCCCTTGACCCCGACGCCCTGTGCCCCCCTGTGCCCCCCCACTCCCAGTCACCCAAAAGCCTAGACAACATCAGTAGGCTACAATATTGATCCAGCTCTGCGACTGGTTGCTACCCAAACTACATGCATAACATATCATTAATAAGCATAAAACATTTAATTCATTCCATAAAAGCACTATTATTATCCAAAGCCATTTACAAATAGCACGCAAATGAAGTACAGCAGTAGATCCCAGATGTGCTCTGCGTTGTACAACATTTCTGTGGTCAGATTCAAGGAACGGTATGTAATTACTGACCACATCGCTAAGTAACTACATCTCAACAGCCAGGGACAGTGAACACAAAAAAATAAAGATAAAATGAAACAATAAACATCTCAATAGCAGTGCAACAACATCATCTCAACGACTGAAAGTGAAACAATAACATCTCAGATTAAAAGTAGCCATACAATCCTAACCGCTGCCTAGTGACAATCACCTGCCTCTCCTCCAGTGCACCAATGGACATCTGATGTGTGCTGGCTGTTTCATCCACCTACTGGCTGACTCCCGTCTGAAGGAAGAGCAGGCCACCTGCCCCAACTGCAGGTACGCTTACCACTCAGTAGGGCAGGGGTGTCACACTCAGGTCCTCGAAGGCCGCTGGCCTGAAGGTTTTCGGTGTTTCCCTGCTCCAGCACACCTGATTCTAATGATGGGTCTTTATCAGGTTTCTACAGAGCTTGATAACGACCCATCATTAGAATCAGGTGTGCTGGAGCAGGGAAACACCGAAAACCTTCAGGACAGCGGCCCTCGAGGACCTGAGTTTGACACCCCTGGTATAGGGCTTCTTAATGTGGCATTACATAACTATATAGGGATTATTATGGTGGCTTTACATGACTATATAAGGCTTCTTAATGTGACTTTACATGACTATATAGGGCTTCTAAATCTGTTTTTACATGACGGAATCTTTCCTGTAGTTTGTGATCAGACCTCACAAAGTACTGAAAGACCATATAACACATTGTGTTGCATTCTAAGAAAACCAATTACCACTAATAACTAACCTGTGCTACATTTGACATGAAACACACCATGACTATGTAAGGTGAGTCTGAAGCTTAAAAGCAGGGGCATGGGAATAGCTCTCAGGCAGTCTACTTTCAGGTCACAGCACAGGGCTCGCGCTGCTCTCTGATTGGTTCGTTGGTCTCTTCCCCAGGTGTGAGATCAGTAAAAGCTTGTGCTGTAGGAACCTGGCTGTGGAGAAGGCAGTGAGCGAGCTGCCCACAGACTGCAGCTTCTGTCTAAAACAGTTCCCCCGCTCCAGCCTGGAGCGGCATCAGAGAGAGGAGTGCCAAGACAGGTACACATACTCGCTCATGCGCACGTACGTACGCTCACAGACACGCTCACGTTCACACAGGCGCGCGTCCGGCCGCACACACTCATGCACACACGCATACACACTCTGGCCCGTAGCATCGGGAACTGGACAATTCCATGTTGGGTGGCTGTAGTTCCATGTTCTTCAGCAGTGGTCTTCAACCCTGGTCTTCAGGACCCACTGTCCTGTAGGTTCTAGATGTTTCCCTGCTCCGACACTCCTGGTTCAAATGAACGGCCGTTCTTAGGCTTTTGCAGAGCTTGATAGCGATTGTTCATTTGAATCAGGTCTATAAACTGTTTGTTTGTCTGAACGCTGTAGTCAAGGATATTCCCAGTATTTTCCCACTCTTTAGAAAACATGAAAGAGGACATTCTTAATATGATCTCAGGACTACAAAATGACGTATTTTAATGTGCAAATACACACCCTGTCTAGCCAGACTGTGCATGTCTGATTACAGTAAAGTCGTACTCCGTAGCCTGTAGTACTGTAGTACACTGTGAAAGATGTCCCTGTGTGTGGTCGCAAAAAATAGCGCACGGTGATGTTTTTGTAGCAGTGTGTGGTGTGAACATGTGACATCCTGTTGCCAGGGGATAAAAAAACCAGATGATTTAATTACCGACCAAACTGAATCCACGTTGCGGTGTGTGTGCGCACACGTGCATCAAGCAGGAAGGGCAAAGACCCCTTGTAATTTGCCTAAACAGTATGGTGTCGTTGGAAATGCTAGCGATTTAGGCTAGTAACTACATGTACCCATGCAACTGTTACCCTGACAAGCCCTTGTGTATTACTGGTCCTGGGTTTTCACTTAATGAGCTTGTGAGAACGAGTAAAAAGATTCCATCCAACACCATTCTTATGCTCCGTATTCGTACGTTTTCATGGTTCTCCCTTGATTCACACACTCAGATTAGCGTTAACCTGAATACGAAATAACCTGTTATAGGACATTCAAAACATGCCAGCAGATGAATTTGAGTAAATCAGTTCAAATGCCTAATCCCACACTGCCGGTGTTGTTGCCAGGGTGACGCAGTGCAAGTACAAGCGGATTGGCTGCCCGTGGCAGGGGCCGTTCCACGAGCTGCCGGCCCACGAAGGCGAGTGTTGCCACCCGACTAAGACAGGCACAGAGCTGATGGGCATCCTGGGAGAGATGGACCAGAACCACCGCAGGGAGCTGCAGCTGTACAACAGCATCTTCAGCCTGCTCTGCTACGAGAAGATCGGCTTCACAGGTAGACACCAACACACTAAAGCGACACTACACAAGGAGCTTCACGATAGGTGAAGGTGATCCCCAACACGCACACACACACACACACACACACTGCTAAAGCAACACAACAAGCGTTTAGAACCTTCTGGATAGGTGACAGTGATTTCTAACACGCTCACACACGCTGTAGAATGTGCCAACACAATGAAGTTTTTGAACCTTGCGTGCGTCTACATCACGTTCTATAACCCTCTCCCTTGCTCTGCCTCCCCATGTCTCCATGTAGAGGTCCAGTTCAGGCCATATCGTACAGATGACTTCATCACCCGCCTGTACTACGAGACGCCCCGCTTCACCGTACTCAACCAGACCTGGGTGCTGAAGGCTCGGGTCAACGACTCCGAACGCAACCCCAACCTGTCCTGCAAGCGCACACTCTCCTTCCAGCTCATCCTCAAGAGCAAGGTGATGCGAGTGCCCAGACAGTCGCCCACACAGACACACGCTCTAATGACAGGTCACACAGACACATGCTCTAATGACAGGTCACACAGACACACGCTCTAATGACAGGTCACACAGACACATGCTCTAATGACAGGTCACAGGTTGAAGACTGGGATAGAAACATGACATAGTGTCTGTTGCCCCCCTGTGTGTTGCCCCCCCTGCGTGTTGCCCCCCCTGCGTGTTGCCCCCCTGCGTGTTGCCCCCCTGCGTGCTGTGTCTGTGCTCCTCAGGTGAACTCTGCTCTGGAGTGTTCCTTCCTGCTGCTGAAGGGGCCGTACGACGACGTCCGGATCAAGCCGGTCATCCACCACCACGCCTTCAGCAACGACACCAACGAGACTGAGTACGTCCCCCTGCCCATCTCTGACTCGGTGGAGTGCAACAAACTACTGGCTGCCAAAAACATCAACCTGCGGCTCTTCATCTTCCAGATCCAGAAATAGGATGGAGGGGGAGGAGGTGGGAGGAGGTGGTGGAGGAGGAGGAGGAGGAGGAGGGGGGAGGGCGGAGAAATTGAGTATTGGGCGGTGGTGATGGAGGTGGAGGGGGTGCGTCACTTGAGTTTTGAGCAGTTGCGATCTTGCGGTTCCTGGGTCCTGTGCTGTTCACTGCAGCCTGCAGCAGGAGGCGTGACAAGCAGGAGGCGTGACAAGCAGGAGGCGTGACAAGCAGGAGCTGAGGATGGTAGGACAGAGACAGAGAGGATGCAGACGCAGATTAGAGAGACACCACTGAACCACTGATACCTCTTTCCACGTACACACTTTCTTACACACACATCACCAGACATAGCGCACGCACACGCACACACACACACACACACCATTGAATGGTATTTACTTCCCTTGCTGAAGAATCCTGTCACGTGTTGGTACGACAGAGATGGAGGGGTGGGGGTGGGAGGAAGGGGAGGGGTGCTCGCTGGTTGGTGTGCACCTGTGGAGATTTTCAGAGGTCAGTTCATCTGACATGTCACCCCTGACTCCCACAGCCAATGGTAGCACAGACCAACCGAAGCTGCGTGTTGAAAGATGGTGTCAATTCCCAGAGTCTGGAGACTGACTATCGAACAGAACGGTGTGGATCCCTCCAACTGTGTGCAGAACAGAGAGTATGTGTGTATGTTTGTGTGGACATGCGTGCGTGTGTGTGTTCCAAAGATCAGAATGTGAAAGCTTTTTGGGCCATTATTCCTGAACTGTGTTGATCACTCAGTGAACAGTTTGCTAGAGTAGTGGGAGAAGTGCTAGGCGCGTTTGGTGTGTCTGGCCCTGATGGATACTGGTGCCAGACTCAGAGACACGCTAGGTTCAACCTGCTTTGGAAAAGGCATCCATTTTGTTTCCCAGAGCAGGCTAGAGCAGAACTAAGATGGCGGCATTTCCCCATTGACCCCTTACCTGACGGCCACAGGATATCTGGCCTGCATGCATGTTTTAGTCATTACTTTATTATATTTCAGTTGTGGTTATATTTAACCTTTTAAGCTAACTTATACCATTTGTTTTCTTTTTAACCCCAAAATATTTAAGTACCTGTGAACTTTTTTTTTTTTTTTTTTAGTTTGTAGTGTGTGATGGGTTGGAGTGTGAGTGTGCTGGTGTTTCCGTCTGTGTGGATGAGCGTGCATGCACGCATGTCAAGGGTCCTCAAGTGAACACATCCCTATAGAAACATAGAAACAGTATATCTCATTGGTCCTGGGCCAGGTTGCACCTAGAATCGTCCAGAACCATAGGACCTGGACTCATGGGGAGGAGGAGGAGGAGGAGGAGGGAGGGAGACAGGGAGGCGAGGTAGACAATGACCATCCAACCCGCTCAGTGCTGTTGGGAGCAGAAGGACCCCACCTCTGTGGCAAGCGAGGGAGCGCTGTGTTAGAGCGCCACAGGAACAGGATGATGCACCTCGCTAAACTAGGGGCTCTGACCACGGAGTTGTGGGGCATGGGGGAGGGAGGGGGGAGGGAGGGAGACGGGGTTAATGTGTGTGGTGAAGGGGGGGGGGGGGGGGGGTTGCGTTACCATGGTGACGTTTTGTAGAGTGTTAGACTTACTTGAACGAAGTGGAGACGATGTTAACTAAACTAGATTCTACTGTAAAGACAACATAGAGCTCTCTCCTCCTGGCCTCTCTAGTTCTTGTATTTCTGTGTTTTAACGCTTTGTCTCTATGCCAACGGACTCACTCATCTCACTATGGCTGTACATGTGCCTTTTATTAAAGATCATGAAAACTGCTCTTCTACCTGTCAGTGTGACTGATTAACTGCATGGCACAGATCACAGTTCTGAGTCTGGGAGAAGGAGCCAAAGACATAGCTTGATATTTCCAGCTGTTTGATTGGTCGATTATATAGATTGAGGCACCGTCTCCAGAAAACAAATGGCACCCAGCCAAGTCATGGGGGCCGGGTCAGGATACAAGCATGGGAGTCTGACTTCTGAAGAGGCAGTGGTTTGGGGTGGATATGGGGCATGCATGTAGTGATCGGGTGTCCTCAAGAACAGGTCACAAAAGACCTTGTGTTGTCCCTTGACAGCCCCCCAATCACTGTGTCACACCTGTATCTGAGCAGCATTCTCAGCAGGGGTGCACCTCTCTGCTATGGTCAACAGGGAGCGCCAGAGTACTGCAGTGAAGTTGGCATGCGTCTTACAAAAAGCTTTTTTCTGTTCTAATAATATAACCTTGGGTGTGGTCAACAATGTCTCTACATAGAAACAGAGATAACAGCGCTTCAAAAAGTGACCTGTCAAACCAGTCACAATACTTTATTCATTTGTTTTCTCACGCATTTCATTTCGATACAGAACATCTTCTTTGGAATCCATACAAAACTCTAAAAGTGTATATATAAATTATGCTTTCAATACAGGAACTCTCAAATATAGCTTTGGTACAGTAACAAGGTGTGTGCTATCCAATGTGTGTGGGATATAGGCAACACAATGTGCAGGGTGGGGGCGGGACTACAGTGATAAAGGAGTGGAGGACCTGGGGTTGAGGAAGTATAAAACGAGGTCATTCACGTGGATGATGGCGTCAGTATTTGCCCGCCCAGCTCTGGGTGGTGAGGCTGGCACAGCTGGCAGGATGGCAGCTCAGAGGGGAGGGTAAGGCCTGCGGGGCACAGGGTGCGGCCACCATGCAGCAGAAACCTCCATCCCCCCCGACCCCAGAAAGGACGCCACTTTGGGGGTACGACACTGCTACACCTCCCTGGAGGACAGGAGGACAGGACAGATGAACCACTGGGCGGAATCCACCATCGTCATAACAACGGGAAAAGAGCCACTGTAGCTCATGTCCCCCACCTCACTTACAGTAGCCTGTCTGCATATTTGTGCAGGTCATATTTACCTGTACAACACCGTATGGGTGAGAGGGGATTGGCTGGTAGGTACCCAGCATGGTTTGTGATTGGCTCTGAGTTGGCTGCACTCCCATCATGCCCTGGTATCCCTGCTGCTGATTGGACGGGACAGGGGTGTAACCTGCCACACATACACACAGATGAAGGACAAACATGAGGAGGCAGGTAGCATCGGCATCACTGTCACACGAACACAGCAGCTGTTGTTAGTGGTTTCCTGTCAGCTCTTTTCTTCTTCTTCTCTCTCTTTCTCTCTGATGAGTAGAAGCAGCAGGAAAAGAGACCGGTTCACTGTGAGACCTGAGACTTCATCTCTGACAGTGTAACGGCCCCCTTCCCTACAGCCATACACACACACACACACCACACACTCTCTCTGTCTCTCACTGACCCTGCTGTGGTGTGGACCTACCTGTTGTTGTGGTTTGACTGTGTGAGGTGGGTGTGACAGGTCTGCAGGGCTGGGGCCCCGAGGCAGGGTACTGTCCAGGGTAGTAATACACAGACACCTGGAGAGGTCAAGCACAATGACATCACAATGACATCACAATGACCAGGGAGCTCTCATCCATCTGGATGTTTATCATGTCATCATCCACTTCAGCTTTGTGATGCGTATGGACCAGGGGGCTCGGTTGCTGTGGTTCTGTCGCCATGGCGTTCTCACCGGCGGTGGGGGCTGGCAGTAGTTTGGGGGGTTGGCCGGGAGAGAAGGAGGCGGGGCAGCGTAGACGTAGCTTTGTGGAGGAGGGTAGAGAGGTGGGGCTTCTCCGGATGACTGACAGCTCAGTGTCACGTGTCCGAACTGAGGCGTCAGCTCTTCAGCCTGATGGTGTCAACAAAGAGTTCAAGGCCATCAACACACACACACAGTCCAGCGTACTACTGCAATAACATCATTACAGCTCAATCAATCATGTAGCCACACAGACACACAGACATTGTACCCCAGAGTAGTGCTGAAGAGGAGGAACAGGCAGCATCTGCTGAGGAGGGGGATACGAAACTGATGAATACTGAACCACCTGGAAGAGAGAGAGAGAGGTTGGGATGCATACAGATGGTGTTGAAATAAGACAAGTAAACTTATATTATGTATTTATTCACATGCTTGGATGGATGTAAATACATCCATCTGGATACTGCGCTGTGAAAATGAATTTTTGAGCTTCGAAAACGACTCTTACCTGTGGGATGGCGTGAGTAGCCATTGGCTGCTGCTGTGGAGGGGGCGGTCCGGACAGCTGAGTCTGGCTCCTGGTAGGTTGCTGGTTGTCAGGAGGGTTGTACACAGCAGGAGTCCCATCTGGGTTTAAAAAGGGCTGTCCTGAGAGGACAAAGGGTACTTTAGGGTTACACTAGCAACGTGCTTAGACCAACAATACGTGTGTGTGTGTGTGTGTTTACCTGTCTGTGGATTCATGAGAATACTTCCTGGTGGAATGCCGTTCTCCAGGATGAAGGTGGAGTTATTTGAGGGCATGTGTTCTTCTGGGATGGGAGGGGAGGAGGGACGAGGATGGGAGGAAGGAAGTCGATAGAGAGATATTGACCCTGAGATAAGACAAGAGAGAGAGGGGGGGAGGTGATGAGAGGCAGAGACAAGGGGAGGATGAGAGACACTGGAACATGTGACACCACGCGTCGGCACCTCGGCTGTCCCGGCTGTGACTGATGACGGAGCGGTGTTTGGGGGCGGGGCTCGGCCACTGGTAGGACGAGTCGGAGTCGGTGCTGCTCCAGGGTCGGGGGTCGTTGCTGTAGCGACAGTCCGCCTCGGTGCTGCTCTGCCTGCTGCTCCCGGTCCGACCAGAGCCTGAGCTGTCCCTGCTCCCCCTGTAGGACACACGCAGCATCGCATCTCAGAGGTACTGACCCAAGCACCACCTGTAACACTGTTTGTGTGTGGATGGGTGTGTGTGTGTGTAGGGAGGATGATACATGTGTAGTAACACTAAGTAACCACATAGAGGCGCACTTACTTGAACAGCTGTCTCCTCCTCTGGGTCTCAGAATGAAGGTTAAACTCTTCAACAGCCCTGTAGAGACAACACACACATAGTTTAGTACCAGTTCAGCCACACAGAACTATTCTGGTACAGTGGTAAGAAGAGGTATGTTGGCAGATGATAGGTACCTTGTCTCAGTATGAACATCCTCCTGGGTACACACAGGCTGAAATGAAGAGGAGGAATGGTGAAGAGAAGAAATGTGAGTGTGAGTGTGTGTGTGTGTGTGTGTGTGTGTGTGAGTATGTGTGTGTGTGAGCGTGTGTGTGAATGCATACATACGTGTGTATGTGTGTGTGTATGTGTGTGTGAGCGTGTGTGTGAATGCATACATACGTGTGTATGTGTGTGTGTGTGTGAGTGTGTGTGAGCGTGTGTGTGAATGAATACATACGTGTGTATGTGTGTGTGTGTGTGAGCATGTGAGTGAATGCATACACACGTGTGTATGTGTGTGTGTGAGTGTGTGTATGTGTGTGTGAGAGTGTGAGTGAATACATACATATGTGTGTGTGTGTCTGTGTGTGTGAGTGAGTGAATGTATACATACGTGTGTATGTGCGCTCGCTCACCTCCTGGTTGAAGATCCGGTCTCGTGCTCTCTGGTAATCTTCCTCTCTCTCCTCCATGGACTTGCTCCGCCTCTCCTCATGTAAGGGGTGGAGTCTGGCCTGAGGGAGGCAGATGAAGACATGTCAGAAACACCAGGAGAAATAAACAGACAGACAGACAGACAGAAGCCAGACAGAAGCCGGCTGGCAGGACAGCAGATTAAAGACAGGCAGACACGACAGAACGACAGAAGACACGACAGAAGACAAGGCAGGCAGAGGCAGGTAGGCAGATGTGCAGCAAGCAGGCAGGCAGGCAGGAGGCGTCAACAGACAGAAGCAGACAGCAGACGACAGGAGGCAGGCAGGCAGGGACAGGCAGGCAGGAGCAGCCAAGGCAGGAGGCATCAATCAGGACAGACAGGACAACAGACAAGGAGAGACAGACAGAAGACAGGCAGGCGGCAGGCAGGCAGGCAGGCAGGCAGCAGGCAGCAGGCAGCTAGATGATTGAATTACTGGTCTTCTGAGCTGTTGTCTCTCTTCAGTATGGCTCTCCACTGAATCTCCTCTCCTTTCTCCTCCCCCCTCAGTCCCTACCCCTCTCCATCCATCCCTCCATCCATCCACACACACACAACCACACAACACACCACACAAACACACGCACACATACACATTCAGAAACATTCAGATGAACATCAAACACAACAGCTTTGCAGAGCTCTTCCAAGAAGGCGCACAGAAACACACACGGGCGAGCGTACATGCGTGTGTTGCTGGTCTTGTTGATGATGACAGCTTTGCCTGTCTGGTCCACGTTGTGTTCCATTCCAAAGTAGGCCGCCACGCGGTGAACCAGCATACGGTGGTAGGAGGACATGTGAGGAAACTTCTTGAAGGGACTAGCAGACAAGGTAGACAGGGTAGAGAGGGTAGACAGGGTAGACAGGGTAGACAGGGTAGACAGGGTAGACAGGGTAGACAGGGTAGACAGGGTAGACAGGGTAGACAGGGTAGACAGGGTAGACAGGGTAGACAGGGTAGAGAGGGCAGACAGGCTGTTAGACAGCTGGACTAAGATTATGCCCAATGTCAAATGTAAAAAAACTCACACACAACAAGCACAAAACACACACACACACACAAACACATTCACGCACACACACAAAAGTACACAAATAGACGCCTTCACCACAAACCACAGTCATGCGTTACTTATTGCTGGTGATGTAGTCGATCATGTCTTGCTCTAGTTTTAGCAGCATCATCTTGTCCCTGGGGTTGCTGTTGAGCGTGTCCATGATGAACTGGTCCAGGTCTATCCCTGTGGAGTCTTTATACTCCAGACTAGACTCTGCACAAGGAACCAAGCAATATTTCAACACAATCAGGAGGACAAACGCCTTCCCTTTGCTTTGTGTCTTGGTCACACACACACACACGCATACACAACAGAACAACACAACAACAGCACGCGAATACACACACAAACACACCTTTGGATAGCGGTGGCCTCTTTGAATCTTTGGTTTTCTCCTGCTCGTCTCCTCGACAGGAAACTTCCTCATTGTCATGGTAACCAGACAGGATGTTCATGTCAGACGAACCCTGAAACATCAGAGGTGGGGACTAAGAACACTGCCGTTTGTCTGACTGTGTGTGTGGTGTTCATGTGTGGTTGTGTGTGTGTGTGGTTTGTGCATGTGGTGTAACACAGATGATTGAATACCTGGTCTTCTGAGCTGTTGTCTCTCTTCAGTATGGCTCTCCACTGAATCTCCTCTCCTTTCTCCTCCTGAACCATCTCTATAAACCTCTGCTCAGGTCTGAGCAGACGCACACATACACACACACACACACACACACACACACACACACGCACACATACACATTCAGAAACATTCAGATGAACATCAAACACAACAGCTTTGCAGAGCTCTTCCAAGAAGGCGCACAGAAACACACACGGGCGAGCGTACATGCGTGTGTTGCTGGTCTTGTTGATGATGACAGCTTTGCCTGTCTGGTCCACGTTGTGTTCCATTCCAAAGTAGGCCGCCACGCGGTGAACCAGCATACGGTGGTAGGAGGACATGTGAGGAAACTTCTTGAAGGGACTAGCAGACAAGGTAGACAGGGTAGAGAGGGTAGGGAGGGCAGAGAGGGTAGAGAGGGCAGAGAGGGTAGACAGGGTAGACAGGGTAGAGAGGGTAGACAGGGTAGAGAGGGCAGACAGGCTGTTAGACAGCTGGACTAAGATTATGCCCAATGTCAAATGTAAAAAAACTCACACACAACAACAACAACACACACACACACACACACACACACACACATACTCACGACCCCACAAACACACATACACAAATCTACACGCCCATCCACCCACACAAACACACAGTCATGCTTACTTATTGCTGGTGATGTAGTCGATCATGTCTTGCTCTAGTTTTAGCAGCATCATCTTGTCCCTGGGGTTGCTGTTGAGCGTGTCCATGATGAACTGGTCCAGGTCTATCCCTGTGGAGTCTTTATACTCCAGACTAGACTCTGCACAAGGAACCAAGCAATATTTCAACACAATCAGGAGGACAAACGCCTTCCCTTTGCTTTGTGTCTTGGTCACACACACACACACGCATACACACACAGACACACACACACACACGCATACACACACAAACACACCTTTGGATAGCGGTGGCCTCTTTGAATCTTTGGTTTTCTCCTGCTCGTCTCCTCGACAGGAAACTTCCTCATCGTCATGGTAACCAGACAGGATGTTCATGTCAGACGAACCCTGAAACATCAGAGGTGGGGACTAAGAACAGCTGCCTTTGTCTGAGTGTGTGTGTGTGTGTGTTCATGTGTGTGTGTGTGTGTGTGTGTTTGTGCATGTGTGTGTACACACTAGCTGGCTTTCCTGCACAGCATCTGAAGCGAAGGACTCTTCACAAATAGCCATACTCCTCACTAGTCTCCCTTTGGCCTGAAACAAATAACAATTAGCGTAAGTACAACTGTACTAGACATGCAGAGCTAGCATGCTTGACATTCAATTCGATGAGTACAACTCAAGTATCCCAGTTGGGCCTACCTTAAGCCTTCTCTTGGGTTGCCCCTGGTTACATGCCTGTTTATGAGTGACAAATAGAGGTGTTTAGGAGTGGTTGCCAGAGGGAAAATGTGTTTGGTGACAGCATGAATGGGATGAGTGAGAGAGGAAAAGATGTGACAAAGATTTGTGGTGAGGGGTTGGCGGTGGAGGGTGGAGGTAGAGATGAAATCTTATTTCCAAGTGGGGGTGAGTAGCTAGCAGCCTCACCTGCTGTTCCTGCTTTCCGTTGTCATGGTCACTGCCCTCCCCCTCTGTCTTGATGCAGCAGGAGGGTGCACATGGCAAAGGGGAGGGGCAGCCGAGAGCAGGGGGAGTCAGGTCACATGACCTTAGAAAAGACGATTCCTGGAGGCCCTCCTGGCTTCCTGGATTCCCGTCAGACATCTCTGACCTACACCAGACACATACCTGGGGGTCATGTTCAGGGTTTTCTGTGTTTGTGTGCGTGTGTGCGCCCGCGCGCGTGTTTATAAGCATGTCTCACCTGTACGTATGATGTTTATAAGAAGCGGTCTCTCAGATGATGTAAGTACTCAGATATTCCATGTTCCCAGGAGTAGACGGAAACGAAAACCTGAAACACACAGAGAGGATAAAAACTTGAGACGTCCTTAACACACAGGGGGTGTTAAGGACACTGTGAGGGTTTCAAAACGGATGGTACAGTTGTCCAGACGAAGGAGGTCGCTATGAATGTGACATAATGTGTGTGTACATGAAGGAAAGAGGGAGGGTGGAAAGCAAATTAAGAGGAAGTCAGCTGTTGTCTGTACATGTAGGATATAAAATAGACCCATCCCAGCATGTGACAGATCGCTGCTGTCCAGAGTTCATTTCTCTGTCAGCATGATATCATGAGTATCACAGATCAAATAGTATGTGTGTATTTGTGTGTGAGAGTCTGATGTGTAAATGTGTGCTTGTCAATGTGTTTGGACAGTGTGTGCTTGTGTGTGTGTGTGTGTGTGTGTGTGCGCTCTCTGGCTTTTCTTAGTAACAGCAGCTGTGGGGGGCATCATTCGATCTGCTGGCTGTGATATTCCCAGAATGCCTTGCTACTGAGCTACTGATCCCAAGAGTGGGAATTCAGTGGTCGCATGCACGCAGACACACACGCACATACGGACACCCACACATGTGCATACACACACACACACATACACACACACATATAATGACTAATGACTGGCGTGGTATACCGGGTAACAAACATTGGCTGTCGAGGACACGTCTGTCAGTCTGGTTCCAAGAGTGCCCTGGGTTTACCGGTTACATTGTTTAGAACAGAACATTGAAGAGGTTTCATCTGTAGTCTAGTCTTACATCTTGAATTGATAGACCACCAGACCAGACATGGTTATGCCCCTTGGAAGAAATGAACGTGGAGGAGAGAGAGATGCGGAGATAGGAAGAGGCTAGTGAGCTGTGAGGCATAACAGAGATGGATGGAGAGAACTGCAAAAAAGATGGAGAGAAGCACACTGAAGCGATTGAGTTGCTGGTGGGGAAATGGAATGAATAAACAGTGTGGCGGAGAGGTGGAAAGAGAGTGTCTGAGAAATAACAAGTGACAGAGATCACAGACGTAAAGATGAGAGAGGGAGAGGGAAAGACAAAGAGCGAGGAAAGGAAAGAGAGAGAGAGAGAGAGAGAGAGAGAGAGAGAGAGAGAGAGAGAGAGAGAGAGAGAAAAGCATCAGAGCGAATCCATAGCGCTTGATTTGTATGAAGTCGACCATTTAAGCGGGATATCAGGAGGTTAGAGCTGCAAAAGAAGCGCTGCTCGAGAGGGAAAGCTGCGACACGCTCATTAGCGCGTGACGGATGGCAGCGGGGAGCTGGGACCGCGCGCACCAGGATCATCATCATCATCATCCATCTGCTGCGCTAGAATGCTTCGAGTCTGGAAGAAGTCAAAAGCTGTGTAATATCTGGCTAGTTCATCAGTATACTCTTAACAGGCACGGGTACTTAAATCAAACGAGTGCGTCCTATCGTGGTTTCAAATGAAAAGAGTTATTAAAGTAATTGGAAATGGTATTGAGTAAATTGGACGAATATGTTGGATGATGTTGGTAAGTGCGGAGTGACGGTGTGCTGTCTGACCTGTGTTTGCCTGTGTGTATGTCTGTGTGCGTCAGAGCGCATCGCATTCTGTTGGCGAAGCTGACACTCGCGCTATTTTTACAACGATTGAGGACCTCCTGCTAGTGGACTTCATCATGCTGTCAGCTGCACTGGGCCACCGCGAGGAAGTGGTGGCCACACCGCACAGACGCACGCGATACAGGGCACTGCTCAAAGTCACTTACAGTAAAGACCAGGTGCAGGTATAAGACAGGACCACTACACCGAGATAAAGACATGCTGCCAGAACATCGGCGTTGATTGTCTATTCTACAGAGAGCCGTAATATCGCGATCTATGAACTAAATTCAAAGTGGAAAACTGGCAATACACGAAAGAGGTTGGCAATTTTAGCCATTGTTCGAATACATCCAACTAACACAAACAGTTGTCAGAATCGGGTACTGTATATTCAATAGTAGGCTATACGGCGTGTAGTCTACCTCTCAATGAGGCAACATAAACAACAAAACCATACATTTTCAAAGCGTTAATTTACCTCCAGGTGACGAATCCGCGGGTATATGTTACGGTGTCTTCGTCAAGATTGAATGCGTCTGGACGGTTCCGTATGTTGCTCGTTTAGTAGAGTCCTTGTTCGCCGTGCGATGCTTTCTTTTCACTGGCGGTGTCAGCGCACTTAGCAGCCTCTCTATTTAGATCCCGTTCTCTCTCTCTCTCTCTCTCTCTCCCTCTCTCTCCCCCTCTCTCTCTCCCTCTCTCCTCTCTCTCTCTCTCTCTCTCTCTCTCTCTCTCTCTGTCTCTCTCTCTCTCTCTCTCTCTCTCTCTCTCTCTCTCTCTCTCTCTCTCTCTCTCTCTCTCTCTCGCTCGCTCTCTCTCTTCCTCCTCTTTCTTCCTCTCCACCCACGCCCCCGTACGCAAATCATACTCTAACGCACGCGCACTTAATAGGAGTGTCTTTATAATGAGTCTCTCTCTCTCACGCACACAGCCATACAGTACATTACACTAGACACCTGCTTGACGGGTGGTTTAAAAGCATTGAAGAGACTATGTGGCGCTTATTTCCTCATTGCAGGGAATACAAATAGCCCATGGCTGCCCTCTTATATAAAGTACATCCAAGCACAGCTGTTTGTCTGTGCGTGCGTGCGTGCGTGCGCGTCCGTGTGTGTTTTCTGACTCAGCTTGTTACATCAGTTACAGTTAGATAGTCCTTGGACAGTCTTTTACAGGAATGACTTAGGGAGACTACCAAGTATTGCTTCATTAGATGACCTGTCATTGTTCCTAGATGTGTTCTTAAGTAGAAGACCTCTTATTGAATGGCATGAACATTATCCTCAGGTGTCTTTGGACTATGATGAAGACCATCAGTGCAGTATTGTAAACTTTCCTTCTCTGCCATTTTATTTGGCAGGACAACAGATACGCATTATCAATCTCCCTTTTAAAACTCAGTTCCTTGCTTCGTTGGATAGAGACAGCTTAAGCAAGACAGACAGAGAAAGAGGGAAGGACAAACAGCAATGGGCCTGGGGTGGATTTGAACCCAAGGCTGCAGCGGTCAGACCCTGGGTCATGTGGTGTGTACTGTACTCTGTGCCACTGAGGGTGGCTCAATTCTCCCACTCAGCTTAGAAACATACAGAACAGATGTAATACAGCCTGTGGTGTGTGTGTGTGTATGTGAATGAGTGAGTGTGTGTGTGTGTGTGTGTGTGTGCTTGCATGCAGTAGCTCGGAAAACACCTGTTATAACCACCACAGGGTTAGAGGTTGTGTGGGTAACGGATGTTTGACAACATAGTTCATCTCTTCAACTCACCATCTTTTCTTTGAAGCAAACCCCCTTCTTTCTCTCCTCTCTTCCACCATCTTTGTTTATCTTTCCTTCTGTTGCTTCCCCTCTCTGGAGGAACTCCAAGGGGAGTGTTTCAAACAACCTGCACACACACACACACACACACACACATTCTCTTTTTGGACTACAGCTCCAACTAGGGACCCCAAGCTTCCACTCAAACAGTGATTGACAGGTCATCCACAACACACACACACACACACACACACACACACACACACACGCACGCATAGGCATAGGCACAGTTATCTTCTGTGTGTTAGACAATCCTCTCAGCTGTGGATGTCATGACCATATGAGTTGCACAGCTATTTTTATTTGTTCTTAATGAGATGAGATTTTCGCTGCCATAGCAACGGTCTCTATGGATACTCGCTTAGATATCCAGTTTAAATTATCTTATTATGGGCTGTGCCTCCCACGGTGTATAATAGCCTAATTAAAAGAACAATACCACACTTCCTGAATGTGACCGAACCCTTTTAATGGCAACACCACACAAAAAAACACCACAACACAATTTTTCACCAGTACACAACTAATAAAGAATGATAACAAAAACGACACAGCTGAGTTCAGCCCCTCAGAAAACACCACAAGAGGGAAACACAGAGGGAAAACGAGTTCTCAACAACAGGTGCTCTGATAATTAGATATGAAGAGACAAACACACATTGAATGACACACACACACACACACAACTTCTCTCATGGATGCAGTAATAGAGGTTGAGTGATGGCTGGTATCGATCAGTTCAGAGGAAGCTAGCAGTGATCTGGAGGTTATCAGATCTGAGAGCTCAGATCATTACAGCCGCTCTGTGATTGGGGTCACACAGGTGCTGAGACCAACCATCTCATTTCCTGCCAAAGATCAAAACAACCAATCAATATGTGCCAGAACAAGTCTGCAAAGCTGGAAGTGAAGACACTGAGCGAGTGTGGACAGGGTCGTACACACACACACACACACTCTCTCTATCTCTCTCTCTCACACACACACACACACACACACACACACACACACACACACACACACACACACACACACACACACACACACACACTCACACATTCTTAAAACCATACGTGAGCCAGAACATTCTTCTGGTGTTTGCGGTTACGGTAAGAGAGGGACATGTTCTCCATCTCAACAATTCAATGCTCTCCTGTGCACTGAAAGACAGCTGCACACTTTACATCACTCACTCACAGTTCTACACACAACTACAGTCTCTTTCGCACACACTCTCACAGTTACGCACACAGCCATGGTCTCAGTCTCTCTCTCTCACACACAAACACCGACAGACAGACAGACAGACAGACAGACAGACAGACAGACAGACAGACAGGTGTTACAATGTTGTGGTACAGTCCAAGTGTCTCTGCTCTATCCTCGCAGCAACATCTCAGTCTGATGACTCATAGAGAGAGTGGGGTGGTAAAGGGGGAAGGGGTAACAGAAGGAGGATGAAGACAGAGATATAGGGAGGGTGAGGAGAGCTGGGTAAGGGAGAATGTAGGGAGAGGATTTAAAGAGAGACAGACGGAGGGAGAGGGAGAGAGAGGGATAGAGAGAGAGAGAGAGAATAGGGGGGAGGAAGAGTGGGATGGTGAACGAGAGTACTAGAATAGCTTCAGTGCAGACAGTTACGCAAATCACATTGTTAATACTGTTAGAGAGAAAGAAGAGTGTTTGACCTCTGCTGCCTGTGTGTGTGGATCGCTGGCCTTGGTCCTACAGTAGCAGGTGGCACTGCTGACGTCACTCTTCCCAGCAAGACATACATACACTCTCCCTGTCTCAGATCTCCAGGATCCATCGCAGTGGTGACAGAGAATCACTTATCATATGCAGACTACACTGCCATCCCTAACTTTGATTACGAAGAAACAGTAACAAGAACAAACAAAACCTTTCCCCTCAAACCTCCATTCTCTCACATAGGTCGGCGAGAATAGTCATCGCGCGCTCGCACACACAACTTCCCCTTCAGCACCTTCAACTTATTTTCTTCTTCCACCCACACACTAAGGACAGACTGTACCCGAGAATAGGTGATAGGAGATACGGCGAGGGATAGAGCTGGAGAGAGAGATGGAGAAATCAGTCCGCGAAAAAGGAGTTGATCGTAAATAGATCGGCTTATATACAATATACGGTGTTAATGACACAAATAGAAGGTCTTAGAAGTGTGGTAATGTGCGAGTGTGAAGAGTGTGAGTCATTTACAGCATACTGGGTAATTAAGGACGAACACCTGTCAAAGCCCGCTGTTTGCCGCCTTTATTTCCTCCTCGACAATTAAAAAGTAACACTTCTCTGGTGGCGCGTTTGGTGTTAGAATGAAAGACTTGCGATGTTTTCGGCGCTAACAGAAAAGAGAGTGCTCGAAGTCTTGCTCAACGATTGTCTTTGACAGAACATGATATGAAGGCAAGAACTGTGGAAGTGAGAGGGAGAGAGGGAGAGAGGGAGAGAGGGAGAGAGGGAGAGAGGGAGAGAGACTGCTTGTTTGTTCCAGCTGTCAGGGAAGGCGTGGTGTGAATCTGATTAAATCTGTGCAATTTCTCTTCTGCATCATCAGAGAGAGACGCCAAGAGACGCGTAAATCTACAGCCAAAAAGAGAGACTTCGGACAGTGGAAGGAAAACTGGAGGGCAGGATGAAAGAAGAGGTGATGACATAGAGAAATGAGACGAGGAGTAGCAGTCTTCAGTTTCCAAACGTATTAGTCTCCTGACACTGAATACATATCAGAGGATGAGATCTGTCTGAAGAACCACCCGCAGGGAGATATGATTGGATGAGATCGTGAACCTTCAAAACATAATTTGCATATCATTTAAATGAGACCACCCCAGAGCTTGAAAGGTTAAGAAGGTGTCTGAATGGTGTAATGGAATAACTCCCTTCACTGATTGGATGAAGGGGTAAACTAACTCAGGAAGGAAACTTTGGTAACAGTGTGACTGCCACCTCCTGGCTACTCTTTGTAACAGGCATGCATGCACACAGACACACACAGACACACAGACGCACACAGACGCACACAGACGCACACAGGCACACACAGGCACACACAGGCACACACAGGCATACAGACGCACACAGGCACACACGCACCTGTTTGTTGTTCTACGTATGAAAGAGTTTTCAAATTATGATGAGGTGAAACCTCGAACACAGAATGGTTTGATGTCTCATTTATGATGTCACCGCTTTCGCTGCATTATGGACAACCTCTCCGTTCTGCTCGTCTGCCCCCCCTGCCCCCCCCCTGTCCTGCATGTTTTAGTCCTTTCCCTCTTTCAACACAGCTGATTCAAATGAATGGGTCCTTATCAAGCCTACCAACAGACTGCTAATGACTCATTCATTAGAATCAGGTGTGCTGGAGCAGGTAAACATCTGCAACATGCAGGACAGGGGAGGCAGACGACCAGGATTCTGAACCACTGTCATGGAGATGATGATGTCATAAGCACATATACTATGTTATAATGTTACAATACTATTATTTTGTGCCTGGTGGCTGAGATGTGGTTACTGTGTAGTGTGGCTATGTAATACAGACTATTCTTTGACATAGACCACTGAAATACTGTTGGAACTAAACCCTCCTGGCAGCCCATTGTCTCCTTGTCTCTCTCTGCTAGCACATCGCTGAGGGACACCGACTGCCACATCCACATAATGGCAACTGTGGATCCTGAAGAGAACCTCAAAAAACGACTGCCAATACGTGGCTAACGTACGGAGGTGTTTTAATCACATTAGAACCAAAGAAACACAGGAGCACACAGTGTTTGGTTTAACCACATACAGACTCATTTATATTCATATATCATATAACCTGCTCTCCCACATCTACAGCCATGTACAGCCTCTGATTGTAAAACAAATATACCAACATTCCCTGGTTGAGAGAGAGAGACAGAGAGAGAGAGGGGGGGGGGGTGGAGGGAGCACGTCGTATTCATTACAAAAATAGGATATAGGAGGTATAGTAGCGGGTGGCGCTTGGTGGGGAGGGAGGGAATTTCAACGATGATATGAACATGCTCTCCCTTCAGTAACCCCCCCCCCCCCCCCCCCCTCCCCGGCACAGCGGCAGGGGGAGGAGCCTCTTCCTGGCCACGGTGCAACTCCTGTTCTAGTGTTCTACAGCCAGCCAACGCAAACAGGGAGCCAAATCGAAACAGACGTCGAGAGTTTGAATTTAAATAAAGAGTTAGCAAAATGATTAGAAAACTGTATGCAAAAACAGGGTTAGGAGTGGAAGTAGAAAGGACAGACAAAAACTCAACTAGATGGGCTGAGGGACTGGTTACCCAAAGGATTTTCAAGTGCTGAGTGAGTAAAGGGCGAAACAAAGAGAGAGAGGTTGAGAGAACCAAAATCTGAGAAGAGGAGGAGGAAAGAGGAGGAGGAGGGGAAGAGGAGGAGGAGGGAAGAGGAGGAGGAGGGGAAGAGGAGGGGAGGAAGAGGAGGAGGGGACGAGGAGGAGGAGGGGGAGGGGGAGAGGAGGAGTGTTAAGAAGAAGTGCAGTGCTGCTCTGAAGCAGATCCTATCCTCCCTCAGTTTGGTTGCCATCAGCAGGTTGGGAGGAGAGAGGAGAGGGACGAGGGGAGGAGAAGAGGAGCAAGGGGTGAGAGCAGGATGCTGGGAGGGGGGAGGAGGAGAAGGGATGGAGTTGAGAGTTATTGCTGGGAGTAGCAAGTCTGCTCCAGAGGGTGCTGGAGAGGGAGGAGGAGGAGGCCAGATGGGGCTTATTGCTGGGGGTAGTAGGGCTGCTGTTGGGGGGGCTGCTGGGGGTAGGGGTAGGGGTGCTGCTGGTTGGGGGGCGCTGCAGGATAGCCCGCCTGTCCTGGTGCCGCCTGGTAGGGCATGTAGGGCATGTTGTACTGGTTGTAGCCAGCAAAAGGGTTATAGCCCATACCCATCTGGTAGTACCTACACAGAGACGAACAGAGAGGAGATGATTATTACACAGCAAATATGCCACCAAACCATCCTTGACCACGGAGGTGATTGGCAGGGCTGAAGGGAAGCTGGTTCCCCTGGCAGAGCCACTCACCCTGGGTAGCCTTGGTAGGTGGGGTAGGGTGGTCCCTGGGCCTGGGAGGGCGGGGCCATGGGTGGAGGGTTACCAGGAACAGGAACGTTGGGCGGGGGGTTACCGGATGCAGCAGCCTGGGGTGTAAAAGAGGGAGGGGGAGGTCTGGCTGGGGGCTGAGGCTTGACTTCAGGCTGCTGCTGGGTCTCAGTATAGAGGTGGAGAGCAAGAGAGAGACACAGAGAGAGAGACAGAGAGAGAGAGAGAGACAAAGAGAGACACAGAGAGAGAGAGAGAGGCACAGAGAGAGAGACACAGAGAGAGAGAGAGAGGCACAGAGAGAGAGAGACACAGAGAGAGAGAGACACAGAGAGAGAGAGACACAGAGAGAGAGAGACACAAGAGAGAGAGAACACAGAGAGAGAGTAGACACCAGAGAGAGAGAGACACAGAGAGAGAAAGACACAAGAGAGAGAGAACACAGAGAGAAGAGAACACAGAAGAGAGGAGTGAACAGAGAGAGAACAGAGAGAGAGAGAACAAGAAGAGACCACAGAAGAAGAGACACAGAGAACGAGAGAGACACAGAAAGAGAGAGACACAGAAATAAAGAGAAGGACACAGAAAAGAGACAAGAGAGAGACAGACGAAGAAACACAGAAAGAGAGAGAGACACCAGCAGAGAGAGAAGACATATAGAAGCGAGCAGAGAGCAACGAGTGAAGACCACAGAGAGAGAGCACACAAGCAGAGAAGACACAGGGAGAAAGACAGAGAGCAAGAAAGCAAGAGACAGCAAATAGCATTTCAACATAAATGACAGACTCAACACAACATCAACTTCCTGATTTACATTTATAAGTCAAGCTGTGATTGGCTACTCACGAAGACTGTTCTAGGAGCGGGGGTGGGGCCGGCAGGCGCAGGGGCAGGGGCAGGGGCGGGGTTACTCTGGTAAGCGGGAACACTGAAGGAAGGGGCGCTTGGTTCCTTGGCAATGTTCTGCTGCAGCTCCCTGGGTTACCAAGACAACCATATCATCAGTCACTACATACAAAACAATGTTCTAAAATGGGTTTGGCTGAGTTTCAGCCACTGAGATCGTAACAGACATGGTCATGGTCAGAAACCAAACATACTTGAGCAGCTCGTCACGTTCTGTTTTGCGAGCGAAGACAATGTCACTGCACTTGTTTTGGAACTTGAGAAGAATCTCTGTCAGGTCATTATAGAACTGCAGACGGATAGAGAGAGAGAGAGAGAGAGAAGAGAAGAGAGAGAGAAAAGAGAGGAGAGAGAGAGAGAGAGAGAGAGAGAGAGAGATATTGAGAATGAGGGAGAGGAGGGAGAGAGTGGGACATAGAGGGAGAGAGAGACAGAAAGATAGAAAGGGGAGAGAGGGGGGAGATTGATAGAAGGGAGAGATAGATAGAGAGGGAGAGAGAGGGGGGAGCAGAGATAAAGAGGAGAGAGAGCTGGGGGAGAGAGATAGATAGGGGAGAAGAAGATAGAGAGGAGAGAGAGAAGAAAGAAGTAGAGAGAGAGAGAGGAGCAGACAGGGACAGAGGAGTCCTATTTTTTTGTGTGGGGGGGGGGGGGGGAAGGAAGTACATCCAAAAGAGATGAAGAGAAGCATAGTTAGACTATTCAGCTGAGCCTTTTAGCAATGTCACGGTAACCCTTTCTGCGGTTCCCCAGGAAACGGTTACCTTGGTGCCCTCGCGCAGGTTGTTGCTGATCTCCACGTAGCTGTCGTGGGCGGAGGCTAGCTTCTTCAACACCTCCTCACGGTCGTTAGCTTCGGAGTTGGACTGTTTCAGACTGCTGAACTCCTGGTGGGATGTCTGGGAGGGAGGGAGAGAGAGGTAGAGCAAGAGAGGGGGAGAGGAAGAGAGTGAGGGAGAGGGAGGTAGAGCAAGAGAGAGAGGGAGAGAGAGAGAGGGAGGTAGAGCAAGAGAGGGGGAGAGGAAGAGAGGGAGGGAGAGCAAGAGAGAGAGGGAGAGAGAGGGGGGTAGAGCAAGAGAGGGGGAGAGGAAGAGAGAGAGGGAGGTAGAGCAAGAGAGAGAGGGAGGGAGGGAGAGGGAAGTAGAGCAAGAGAGAGAGGGAGGGAGGTAGAGCAGGAGAGAGAGGGAGGGATAGAGAAAGTTAAGAGAGTCAAAATAAAAGTGGATGAGGAAGAGCAGAGCCAAGCTGACAGGTGTGGTCTGTTCCTGTTCAGTGTCACCTCACCTGCACATGCCCCAGCAGCTCCTCCTGGCTCCGCAGGCTGGCCTGCACCCTCTGGTTATAGGCTCCGTATGATTGGTCGAGCTGGCTGAGTGACAGCTGCTCCTCGTTGAGGGTTCCGTCCTGAGCCAGTGCTGACAGGAAGCAGGCGCTCATGTCAAAGGTCACCGCCTTGATCTCAGCCTCCAATCCCTCTCTCTCCTTCTTGACCTCATCAAGTTTGGCGAGCTGAGACCGCAGCACACTCACCACCTAGGAGACACACAGACACACGTATGAACACACACGTATGAACACGCACGCACGCACGCACGCACACGAGTTATAAATATAGACAGGTTTTATACACCAACACATTCATCTCATCATCTGAACACCTACTCAGTTGATCAACACTCGCACCACAACACACACACACACACACCCACCTCGCTGCCCTGCAGAGTCTTGGCAGGGTTGGCAGAGGGGATGGCAGCAGTGAGATCGGCCTCAGGTTTACACAGCAGAGCGATCATCTCACAGTGTGTGTTGTAGCGCTCCCTCACCACCTGGTCAGCCTGCACAGCCTTGTCCAACACACTGCGGAAGTTCCCTCCCTCTAAAGACAGGACACACATAGAAGGAGAGAGGGAAGGAGAGAAAGAGAGATTTCCGTTTCTGTTCAAATACACGTGTGTGTATATGTGTGTGTGAATGTGCGCGTGTGTATCTGTGTGTGTGTGCATACATGTGTGTGTGTTTGTGCATGCATGTGTGTGTGTGTGTGTGTCGGTGCATGCATGTGTGTGTGTATGCATGCGTGTGTGTGTATGCATGTGTGTGTATGTATGCATGTGTGTACCTGCTCGGAGGGGCTTATAGAGATCTCCAGAGGGAGTTCTGTTCCAACGCTGGTTGAACTTGGTCCTCAACTCGCTGTCTGTGGTCTCCTCATTGTCCAGCATCTTCAGAGACTAACACACCAACACACACACACATTTACCACCAAACACACCACACACATTTCTGCTCCAGCTCCGGTGGTGTGTGTGCGTGTGTGTGCGTGTGCGTACCTCATCCAGTATTTCCCGGTTGCGTGTCAGTAGTTCAGGCAGATCTCTGATCAGTTGCTCGATGCTCTGCAGTCCGCCCTGCTGCACGATGGCGCGGGCCTTCTCCAGGATGGATTGTGGGACAGAATCTCCTGACAGGTCCTCCAGAGCTGCCGGCAGGTTCAGAGATGCCAGCACACTGACCACCAACATGGGATCACATGTTAGCTTTCACACCCACTCAGAAATGTTGGGGAAAGGTTTATCTAGTGTGTACACACACACACGCACGTGTACACACACACACGCACACGCACACGCACACACACACACGCACACGCACACACACGTACGTGTGCACACACACACACACACTCACACATACGTACCCGTTGCAGAGGTTGGTGGCCTCTCTCATGGTGCCCACCAGTCTGTTGACAGTCTCAGCCTTTCTCTGGCTGTAGATACTCATAGACTGCTGCACTGCCATGGGAACCATCTTCTCAAACAGATCTGAAAACACACACGCACACGCACACTTTTTACTAGTGCTTACAAACGTACACTTCTTTTTAACATTTCTGAGTGTCACCCAGGGTCAGGCATTGATTTGTTTATCTGTACCCTAGCGGCCCTCTAGTGAACCATCTGTGTGTGTGTGTGTGTGTGTGTGTGTGTGGTTCCTCACCGGTGAACTTCTGGCTGAGTGGGGGGGTGATGGCGGTGGACTTGACCAGCGCAGCCTTGCCGATGTGCTCCAGGTCTTTGACCTCGGGGACGCGGTCGTGGTAGATGAAGTCGTTGTCTTTCTTGGCGGCGGTCAGGGCGCGGTTGATCTTGTCGCTCAGGTCCTTGACGCTCACGTACTCGTCGTAGCGCGACGCCACCGTCTTCACCAGCTCGGCCGCGTGCTGCGGGACAGAGAGCGGGATGAGGACAGAAACCAGAACACACAAAAACATGGAGGATTACAGAGTCATGAAGTCATGAGTCATGAACTACGCGATCTAGCAAGAGATTTCTAGTTTTCCTTTTCTTCCAAGGGACAACAAGGAAAGTGATGAGCATTTGAGCTGTGTTACATTATCATGAGTACCAAAATATGGGTACCAGCAGGAGGGGTAAGATTCAGAGAACAGTGTATTTAAAAAAAGATTTGAAATGTTATATTTGTTTCCTGTAGTTTGTTCCAAGGTGAGCCGTTTGATGTAATTCAGCAGTTTCTGGTCAGCAGGCTGTGATGTCATGTTGTGATGTAATGCTGTGATGTCGTGCTGTGATGTCACGCTGCGTACCTGCAGACGTGCGATCTCCTCTCCGAAGCGCTTCTTCTGCTTGGCCAGGATGCTCTGGTGCAGCTCAGCGTTGGCCTGCATGATGCAGTGCTTGGCAGCCAGCACTGGCAGTACCTCCTGAAAATAAAAATACTGACCAGGGAGAGGCAACCACAGAGCAACACACACACACAGGCGCACACACACGCACACACAACAAGGGCAAACCACAAAACAGCACGGACACAGACACACCGGCGATATCGAACCACGAGCACGGCACCCACGTCACAGAAGCCAATCACAAACAGGCACAAGCGGTCGGGGACAGGCGCGCGCGCACACACACCACCATCACGAGGGATGCAAAGGAGGAGGAGGAGGATAACAGGAGAGAAAACAGAACAGGCCATGAGTGATTAACCTTCCAGCAACATTCGCTCAACCTTCATTCAATGTTTCTCCTGGAGTTAGGCTGGATCATCTCAACACTCTTCCGTGGTTCTCTCTCATCTACTCTGACATGGCTGCTGTTCGCCAGCCCCCCAGCTGGAGCCGTGGGGGAGTGAAGTCTGCCAGGGACCCAGCGTCAACATCCTGCCCAGAGGTGTGACAGCACGTGGGCAGCAGATGGGCAGACCTGGGCCTTCTTCAGACAGGAGTGTGGAGGTAAGTGGGATGGAAGACATGGATGTACCAGGTCATCGTCCTCCACAGCCTCTCTACCTATCTGATACTGATGCTTCCCATGGTTCTATGGAGACAGACAAGAGGCAGCAGTTCTGTCTGCCTCTGACAGCACAGCTAAATCAGGTGTGTGTTCCTCACAGGGGGGGGGGGTCCCCCTACACCCACACATCTGCATATTAACATGCTGCATGTCTATTCATGGCGGCTGCAAGACTGCAGGCAAGTCCCAGGTTTTCGTGCCGAGTAGTGTGTGTGTTTATATTTGGGCGTTTCGACAAAAACAATCAAAAAACAACAACTTTCAGTTGAATGGAGTTTGAGTGTTTCCCACTTGGCAGACGATGTATGGACCAAGTGTCTTTCATGTGACAGAGTGACGCGCGCATGCACACGTGCATGCACGCGCACACACACAATAAGGGTTGCTTCAGGTCTTGTTGCTGGATGTCAGCTCAGTTTAGTTCCCTGTCATGCACTACAGCAGGTCTGGATGTCTGTTCAGTTCCCTGTCATCCACTACAGCAGGTCTGGATGTCTGTTCAGTTCCCTGTCATGCACTACAGCAGGTGTGCCTGAGCTAATTCTAACTGTTTGAGTGGCAGATAGTGAGCAGTGAGACCAGTCTGAAGTTAAGAGGGTGGAGGAGGCCCTATCAGAGAGTTTCCCAAGCAGTGGAACATGCTGAAATGTCCCCAGAAACAGACCGTTCAGGACAGAGTGTATGCGCACACATGCACACACGCGCATCTTGCACATCCACAAATGCACAGAAATATACACACGCACACACTCGCACACACACTCGCACACACACTCACACACACACACACTCACACACTCACACACACTCGCACACACACTCGCACACTCACACACACTCACACACCCACTCCCAATTCTGTGGCCCACACTAATGGATGGCCCAGCTGAGACCAGGGTTGTTTCTGCAGGACAAGACTGACTGTAGAAAATGAGACTGGCACACATACCTTAGGAAGATTCTCTTTGTACTGGCACTGCTTGAAGGCATCTCCATAGAAATCTGCCGCCTGATTGGCCAGCTTAGCAATGATGGCGTCCTTCATCTTATCTGCATAGTAAAGCGTCGTCATGGTTACGCTCCAAACTAGAACACTCAAAGTTACAGTGTTCTAGTCCTTGCGTTTTGTCTTGTTTTGATGGCAGTCTGGCTTCCATGGAAAGGTGCTTATACAAGGTCTTCATCCGGAGCAAACATAAGCAAGGAGAAAGAAGGGAGAGCGTGTGTATGTGTGAGCGTGTGTGTACCTGACGTGGCTTTCAGGAAGAAGACCTCCTGTGCCTGGGCCAGCATGATGAGGCTGAGGGTCCCTACAGTTTCAGGGGAGATGTCCATGGTGGGCTCCCTGTTCAAGGCTGACAGCACTGTGTCCTTGATGTGGCCAAATGCTCCACTGGCCAGCTGGACGGGGACAGACATATAGAAATAAATGGAAAGAGAGAGAAAATGAGAGGAAGAGATTAGTATCTAACTAGCATCTTATGTGGTTTTAAGCACTTGCTGGTAGTATTGCTTTCTCGAAGTAGCACCTGGTAGTATTTTGCAGCAGCTTTCAAGCCTTCGTCGCTGTCCAGGTTCTGTTCTGATGCGATCTGACTAGCCAACGCTGCTCCATTGAACAAGACACAGGTCTTCTCGTAGCCAAGACTGGCCAAAGCTAGAACAAGACAACACAAAGACATAGTGGAAGAGAAGGTCAGTCTTCAATGATGTAGTGACATCAGTCTAAGGTGTGGAGTTTATGAGAGAGACAGAGAGAGAGAGAAACAAAGAGAGACAGAAAGATACAGAGAGAAAGACAGAGAGAGACAAAGAGAGACAAAGAGAGACAGAGAGAAAGACAGAGAGAGTATTTTATGAGAGTATATTATGTTATTGATGGTCCTGACAATACCCTTAAAAGTCCTTCAAAGTAGTGAGACTACTTCTGCCTGCTTAATGAAGCCCTAGTGTACCACGTGTGTGTACTTTAAGCATGTGCTGAGAGTGGAGGGAAAACACTGTTCAAAGACTCCTCATCCCGCTCATCTGCACGTGTGACAGCGTGTAGGTCAGGAGCAGCTATCCTCACCCAGCTTAACTGACCCTCCGAACAGGGATCCTTTATCAAAGGCATCTTTCCATGTGAAGGTTAAACAAAGCTGCAAGACAAGAGAAATACATGTTTGACCTCATGACACACTCTTAGCCTGTTCAACACACACACACAGACACACACACAGACACACACACAGACACACACACAGACACACACACAGACACACACACAGACACACACACAGACACTCACTATACCTGGTTTTCAGAGAAAGGGAACTTGGGCTCCACAGCACACAGCTGGTCATAGTACCTGAGGAGGAAGGAAGAAGTTCGACCAATCAGAGAACAGTGGCATGTGATTCCCCTCCCTGTGTGTGTGTGATTGCAGTGGTAATTAATTTTGAGGGGGCGTGGTGCAGAGTCACGCACACACAACAGTTCCTTCAGTCCTTGTTGTTTGCCTTCAATCTGGAACATTCTATTTTTGGTCAGTGACCACACACGCGCGCGCCCACGCACGCACACACACACACACACACACACAGACAGACAGAGACAGACAGAAAACTGGGAACCCCCTATTTACAGTTTCCTCTAAAGCATTCCTCCTCTTTGCGAGTCCCAGTCAACCACGCGAGATCAGACAGCAAGAGAGAGGAAAGACGAAACTTTCCAGAACAAAACATCGGTTGCCAAGGTGACACAATGGCCGTCTGTCTGGGGTTGTGAAAGACAATTGGGTGAATGGGGAGCGTAGCCATAGCAACCTGGCACATGGCTGACCTAGTAAAAGGAAGGAAAGAGCCAAGGAGCTACAATGTTAACATTCAGCACCCCACTCAAAGTAGCAGAGTGGTGCTAGTAGGCCATGTAACGATTTAGCCAGAGAATGCTAACGTGCTGGCATTCATCAGCCCACTCCTTACAGCAGCTTCATTATATGGGGGGGGGGCTCCTAGTATACTGCAATGAAACTAAGTACAAGTTAAACACTCATACAATGAATACGCTGAGCTGCCAGCTCACAGTACTCAGTAAACAAACAACAGCCTGTTATAAATGAGGCTGAAAGCAAGAGCAAAGTCTACCTCTTATTCACGTCACCATGGAAAGAACAGGTAACTGATCTGAAGGCTCGCTACACCCAGGAGGCGTGATGGTCATGAGCTCTTATCAGCAGGCACATCTTCAGAAATATTATAATAGTTTTGTTCTAGTCTTTCCGTGGACTGCTAAAGTATCATTCTGACGTGGTAATCGATTGGAATCAATACAACGGTCAGAGCATTTTTCATTTTAATTATTGGCACGATCCCAAGGACTGGCCCCTGTGCTTCACAGCACCCCAAAGTTCCAACATTTGTTAACCAAATCGCATCCCTATTTCCTTCATGATCCACTATGCAAAGCATTCAGACACCAACCTGGCTCATTTAAGTTTTACCTCCAAGTCAGCTAAAATCACAAACATCTGTTCTTTGGCCTTCTCTTCTTTATAACCACTTGACAAATGACAATTTAGACAGCGTTCGATTCTAATCCTTTTCGATATTTGACTTCTACAAAGTCTCAAAAATATCGCCAGTAGATTAGTATTTTTTTAATGGTTTTTGTATCACAAGATTACTTGAGTTAGGATGAAAATATCTTCAGACCACCAGCTGGGAGTCCGCTGGGTATGAAGCTAGTCAAGCTAAATTGGCAGCAAGTAAACAAAGGAGGTTGACATGGGCCCTAAAGTACATTCCTCATTTCAATTCATACGCAATGGCAAATCGACAATAGTAGCACATAAAGCTGGTATAAATAATGTTCTAAGCTAGACATATACACAAAACGAAGAACCTAGCTAGAGACCAAACGAGCTAGTAGGTAGCTAGACTAGCAAGTCATACAAACCAGGGTGCGGCTAAATTTATTTCCGCACAGATCAAAAGTGTGTCATGCTAGCTTTAGCAACCAACGAGTTAGCTACAAAGCCCCCATAGCGTCGAAGTTGGGAAGATCTCTTACCTCAGCAGGATCTCCAGCGAACTCTCGTGTTTGTCAAGCGGCCTCCCCAGAGCACTCTTGCGGAGCTTGTTCAACTCCTCTACAGCCCGAAGATATTCACCCTGATCCTCACCAGCGGGGTATGTAGCCGTGACAAATTTTGAAAGTGGTTTAACAAGATCGACTTCAGATGACTTTTTCAACGGGACCGAAATAAAAGTCGCCATTTCAGCCCGCAATAAACGACAAAATATCGAAGAGGGGAACTCGCTTTCAATCGGACAAAAACAACTGCAATTCACTTCCTGTATTCTGCTGTGAAACGTCAGATGACGTAGATTGACAGGTGCGCAGGAGCAGAGCAACTCTGAATCAGTTCAACTGCCAACAGTTAAAGAAAGCTCAACAAACCGTGTTAACCTACATATATTAGGCTCAGCAAGGGCGTAGGGTTGACGTCGACATTTAATGGACAGATTTGCTGACAAAACCCGATATCTTGTCATTGTTTCAAGATAAAAGTTCCAAATGTGCCGTTTTTGTCCCTACGGTACAGGCTAATCTTTGGGTGAGACACATGCAACATTTATCAATATTGAGGGGGACACGTCCCCCCTGGTTCCTATACTAATGGTTGGCAGCGACCCAAATCCTGACTGTAACCTTGTATATCATGCTATGCCTGTTGTAGGCCAGTCAGGGATAGCCACCCAAACTAACCCTTCAAATTCAGGTTAGGGTTTTAGTTGGCAGCAAGGGCATTGAATGCTATGTTAGGCATTACAGTAGTAGGCCATGTGAAAGACTTGCATGTTTATGATATTACTGGTCACTCAGATAAGTGGAAGAGTTCTGGCTTGACCATGGTCACTCCTTTACATTTGTGAACATAGGTATCACAACATTGGTAACATATCAATTGTGCTCATTGGTATATTAAAATTGTGAGCTCAATAGAAATCCTTCCTCTTCATGGTTTACACTTCATGTTGCAACACGATAAGCATATAAATAGACAACACGCATCTTTATGAAACCATTTTTATTTCCAGTGGAGGTTTGTGTTTGTGTACATCTCCAGAATATTGTACTGTACATGAGAAGCATCAATAACATTAGCCTTTACAAAGACACAGTGATCATCACTCCTTATCTCACAAACACGCATCAACAGAGAAGGGAATGGCTCTCCAGCAATCAACACCTACATTTACCACAACAGGTGTCCTTGCATTTACCATGTGAGTGAGACTGATGCATCTTATTTCATACATCACATTTCTATCTCTAATACCAAGAGAATCAGCTAAAGTAGAACATGCTAACCTGTCTCTAGATTCATGTGGGTGCGTTAGACCCCACGTGTTGAAGCCGCACGGAGCAGCACTTCCCAGACTCTGCTGAGGAGTGAGATGACCCAGACGTGCTTTATAAGATTCTTTTTGTCGTTCTATTTCGACCAGGCGAGTAAGAAAGTGAAGGATGTGGTTGTAGAACGATTCTCTATACGTCAAGTTTGAGTTGTGTGGTTTTCAGTGCAGACTTGGTCTTATTTCTGGAACAAAGGAGGGAGGGCGACACTTAATGCCAAACTCCTCCTCCTCCTCCTCACCCCCTCCTCCCCCACCTCCCCATGCTCTTTACTACAAATGTAAACTAAATACAGATCATGCCAATCGGAAAAAAGCTCTGGAGACCTACTGAAATGATCGAAAACAAATTCATCCTTGACGACGGATGCAAGATGTTTTGATCCAGCGCGCACACTCATACACACAGCTGCATTTCCCAGCCCGGAGAAGTAAAACAAAAACTAACAAACAAATTTGCTTTCAAAACATGTCAAGCTTTTTTTCCAGGCTCTCCTCTCCAGGGTGAACACACCTCCCTGGACACACCTGTCCCATTCAGACCAGAGCATACATCCTGATGTACCGGGGACATGCACGTGTACACTGGGACCACGCCATGACAACGCCTGAGGTCTCTGAACAATGTTGCAAACAGGAAGGTGATGTGTAGAGCCGCCATAAGACTCTACTGCACATAAGACACTCGTACTTCAGCCGTGCAACTCAATCACTGCACTCCCGTGTTAACCGTGTGTTAGCAATCCTTGTGATATGGCCACAGTGTTAGTGGGAGAGATCAGAGCACTGCTGGTATTCATGCACCCGTCTTGCGACTTGGTGAACGAAGCAGCTCCCATCCTGCGTGGTTACAGTTGCCACCTGGACCAGCAAATACTAAATTCCAAGCCGCTTCATTTCAGCCCCTTTTTACAAGCCTAACACAATGAGATATTAAGGCCTATACAAAACCGGTTTGGTCCATTTAAGAGTACATTTTGGATAATAGTTGCTTGTACAGCTGTACTGAGTAGGCTGGTTGGGGGGGGGGGGAACTCAATTGTCCTAAATTTCTCACCTTATTTATAGTCTATCAACTACACAGACTGACAACAAACCCACAAACAGCTAACAACTGAACTTTGCATTATGTAGAAAACATGCAACTTCAAATAAGTCCATGCTTGAAATCAGCGTCGGTTAGGGAGAGGAGGCAAATAGAAGCTTCTATACTATGTGTGTGTGTGTGTGTGTGTGCGTGCGTGCGTCCGTGTTTGAAAAAGACGGATGACTCGCCAACAGGCAGAATGGCACCAGAAACACGTGTTACGCAACTGCCAACAAAGTAACTGTCTACAAATGTAAATGTTCATGAAAAAAAGACAACAAAAGGCATTATGCTACAAGAAGTTTTGAAAAAAACAACAAAAGAAACTAAACTGAAGAGAAAGAGAAGAGATATTGAGTCCTGCTGAAAGGGACCAAGTCAAAATGTGGACTTGGTGGGCAGCACCTAGGTTAGAGATCCTTTCCTACTGACAATGGGCCAGCATGGACCTGGACCCACTAGGCCCAGTAAGTGGTCTTCTCCAACTGGCTTTGAGTTCCCAATAAAGCCTTTTATCACATCCTCTGGCCTACATTTAAACATGCAAGCTGAACCAACACTAGGTGGGTTCCTGAAGTCATGAACAAGGGATTCTGTCAGGTAGCACAGGAGCCACACCCCATGCACCAGGGAGTGTCACCCTGACCAGGGGGGGTGCTCCCGACCAGGGAGGTGTCATCCCTGGACCAGGGGGTGTCACCCGGCAGGGCAGAACGGGGGGGACCAGGTCCCTCCCTGGACACAGGGGGAGGTGTCACCCTGATCCAGGGGGGTTCATCCTGACCAGGGGGGGGGGTCGACAGGGAAGCCGGGATAGCCTTGTTGTCCAAAGGCTACCATGGAATCCTAGCTCTATGAACACACTTACCTCACAATCTACCAACAAGAGAATGTCTGACCGCAGTTCTATAATGCCTGAAAACAGCAGCCACAAAGCAACATGTCTGCTCAAAGAATTCAACTCCAGTACACACACCATATCTACTAGAAAAGTTGCACGAGACGCACACATTGTGGAGAGGTTAGCTTGTGGCTGTACATTAACAGGAGAGGGTGTGGTTAAGGTAGACTGAGCCCACAGAATGGCAGCCACAGTGAATGACACGCATTGCACACAGACAGAGTGGACTAAGTCTTCCATCTTTAGAACTGCTTTCAATTGTTGCTCTACATTACAGAATACTGGCCAAGCTGGCTGTATGGTGTACGAGTGTGAGGGGGAATCAGAACTCCCTCCCTATCCTCCGGCCAGACTCATTACCCGCCCCCCCCAACCCAACACATACAACCATACAAAATAGAAATCAAAGTTAGGTCAAAGTTAGGTCACACGTCATAAGCACTATCCTCACCCCCACATCCCCTTCTCCCTCAAGATCGATCTCCCACATTAATAAGTGTTTTCAATATGAAACAATGGACACACCCATGTCAGATTCTAACATTTACATGGCTTAGGTCAGTCTCCGCAGCATTCCACTCAACCAACTGAGCTATGTGAGAGAGATGTGGGGGTGGTATTGGGGGGGAGGGAGAAGAGAGGGCCGCAGGGCAGAGAGAGAGATATTCTTCTTCTTCTCTAAACTGAGGGTGGAGGGGAGATCTTGTTGACCTCCGTCACTACTTGAGGATCAGGTGAAGACCCTCCCCCAGTTCATCTGAAGAGAGAGAGAGACAGAGAGAGAGACAGCTTAGCACAGGTCAAATCAACACAAAAAACTCTGAGGCTTTTCCTCCCACTGCCATGATACAACATAATGTTTACAGAGAGTCAGGTTAGGAACCTACCTTTGAGCGTGCTGATCAAAAAACAGCTCTCATCAGGCAAGTTGTAAACCATCTGTGACAGAACAGAGAAAACACCGGTCAAGTGAGGTGGTGGGGCAGCCAGGGGCAGGATGGGGCAAACTGGGGCAAACTGGGGCAGGATGGGGCAGACTCTCTTCTACTGGAAGCTACACAGGGGCACTGGTGGCTTGTGTAACATATGGTGTACAGTAAGGAAATGCCATGCAAACACTCCAATAAAACTGCTCTTCCTGGAGAGATTTCATCAATAAGAAATGTTTAGGTAAATGTATAGGGTGTGTGTGTGTGAGAGAGTGAGTGAGTGAGTGAGTGAGTGAGTGTGAGAGTGAGTGTGAGAGTGAGAGAGAGAGAGAGAGAGAGAGAGCGAGTGTGAGTGTGTGAGAGAGAGAGATTGTGAGTGTGTGAGAGAGTGTGTGTGTGTGTGTGTGAGTGTGAGAGAGTGTATGTGTGTGAGTGATCTTAACCTGGTCACTCAGTAGGATGTGTATGCCTGTGGGTCCTTGTCGGTAAACCTGGTTGATCTGTCCCAGAGGCAGGCCGCACACACACGCCATCTTACGGATCAGCTCAGACGCAGTCAGCTCCTCCAGGTACAACGCATGGTACACTGCACATGCACACATCATTTGTTAGAATGATTGTTCCAGGTGGTCCAGATGTGTAGCATTTCCAGCCAAAGTATAAGCGCCCCCTGCTGGTCAGGGCAGACTCACCATGGGAGCTGGAAGGGTTGCTGTGTTCCCCGTTCTCGCTGTCGCACCTCCTCTCCAGCAGAGGGCTCTCACTGAGGGACTCCTGACACATGTACACTGTCAACCGGGGGCGCACCGACCTGCATACATGCACACACAAACACACACACATATTATATAATGACAAAGATCCACACACAATAGATGTTTCAACAGACAGACACATAAGCCACACACACACACACACACACACACACACACACCTGGATTTAAGTGCATTAAAGAGTCTGATCCCGTCTGCAGGTCCACAGATCTGGACCAGGTCATCCCGGGTCAACTTCAACAAATCAGAACCTGGAGAGGCAGAGAAGGTCAAAGGTCAGAAGGCCAAGACCAGCAGAGGGAAACATGCTCAGAACCAAGTGGCTGTTTGTATAGGTTCACTGTGTGTGTACACACCTGAGAAGTGTGTGAATAGTCTTGTGTAGGAGTTGAAGCGGTTCTTGAGCAGCCACTTCTGAGCGTCCTGGATGGAGGCTGCAGGACTGAGCTGCTGCAGGAGAAACACAAACAAACAAACCAACAAACACACACACACAGAGGTGAGCAAACTAGCCTGGATGGTCCACACTGAGGGCCCAGCACACACCCCTGCCTGCCCTGTGGGACTGACCTCCAAGCTGCCCTGGCCGGCTGCTTCAGCCTGGTGGTTGGGAGACGAGGAGCCACTGTTGGAACACAGTGAAGACAGTAGACTCAGGATTACCACACAGGCTGAGTGTATCCGTAAGCATGGTCAGGCAGGTGTTGATGTGCTTACCTGTCTGGTATTGATGAGGCAGTGTAGGTGGAGAGGGGGGTGGAGGTGAATGTAGGGGTAGCTGCCTGGTTGGTGCTGATGTAGGTATCCGGCCAGGGAGAGCACTGAAAATATAACAACAATACAAATATAATACATGGATAAAACGCTACAAATATATAAATTGTCCAATGGTTAGTTGCAAGTTATAATAGAGCTCTAAGAGATCAGTGCTAACATAGCACCCACCTCCAAGCTTTACTTCCAAGCAGCTGAGGGGGTAGGGAGCTGGGGGTTACAGGAGGCAGGAGAGGAGTGGAGATGAGGGGAGGTGATAGGAGATGAGGAGATGAGGGGAGAGGAGACGAGGAAGGGACAGGAGATGAGAGGAGATGAGGAGAGAGGATATGAGAGGAGATGAGGGGAGGAGGCAGGAGAGGAGAGAAGGAGACACTTACACTGCCTCTCTTGGCCAGGGAGTCCCCACAGTCAGCAGGGAGGGTGCGCTTGCTTGACTTCTTCAGTTCATGGTCGCCTGCATCCTCGATGATGGGCTCCAGTCTCATCTGCAGTAACACACACCACAGTTCAGCAGGACATTACATTTGTTAACGTGTCGATGGCCGAATTGTTGAATTTTTATTCTTTGACTGTTGCTGAGGGTGTTACATTTAAAAGGGGAGGCTATACACTGCCGTGATAGGCTGAAGCCTTTAGGGCTGGTGATGATAGCTGAGGCCTGATAGGGTTAGGGGCTCCTACTGACCTCTGATAGGATAGTGGTGTCGTAGGAGGGCTGGTACTTCTCCTTCTCCTGCGCCGTCCGTTTCTCCATCTTCTCTCGGTCAGTCTTCTGCTTCCTGTCTGCCCCCTTTGGCTGCAGGCATGGAGCAGGGAAACAGGACGTGGGGGAAATAGAAGAATTAGACAAGAGAAGAAGAAATGAGGAATGTTGGCTGAGATCAAGTGATGCAAGAAAGGGTCTAACTTTGAGTGGATTGGTACCTTGGAAAGCATATCTGGTGTCAGTGTGTGGTGTGTTAATGTGTGTGTAGGCTTGTACCTTGAAGACTTTGATTTGGCAGGAGGCAGAGTGGAGGTGCTCAGAGTACTCTGCACCGTCTCCCTGTTTGAAGGTGTCGATCTGGATCCTGAAGGGAACGCCCTTCTCCCCTCCGTGTTTCCTGGGTGTGAACTCTGTGCTGATGCAGTGCACCTGCAAGAGGAAAGGGAGGGTCAGACTGTGTGGTGCTTAGTCCTAGTCCAGTGCTCTGATACAGAGAGAGTGTGTGTGTGTGTATGGTGCTTAGTCCTAGTACAGTGCTCTGATACAGAGAGGGTGTGTGTGTGTGTGTGTGTGGTGCTTAGTCCTAGTACAGTGCTCTGATACAGAGAGGGTGGTTGTGTGTGTGTTTGTGTGGTGCTTAGTCCTAGCCCAGTGCTCTGATGCAGAGAGAGAGAGTGTGTGTGTGGTGCTTAGTCCTAGCCCAGTGCTCTGATGCAGAGAGAGAGAGTGTGTGTGTGTGTGTGTGTGTGTGGTGCTTAGTCCTAGAAGTGTCTCTCAGTCCAGTGCTCTGATACAGAGAGGGGGGAGGGGACAGAGGTGGCATGAGACAGTAAGTGAGAAAAACAGACAGAGAGATAGAGTCAGTGTTGGAGGGTAAGTGTGAGTGAGACGCAGACAGACACTGAGTTAGAGAGAATGTGAGAGAGTAAGAGTGAGACAAACAGCCAGCCAGCCAGCCTGCCAGTCAGTCAGACAGCCAGTCAGACAGACAGAGTCTAATGTACCTGTACAAAGACAGAGGCTCTCTTGTTGAGGTCCCAGAGGAACTCGGCAGCATTGAGCTGGGATGAGTTTTTCTTGGGCTCCACGATGCCCACTGACATGGGGATGTCTACAAACACACACACACAGGATGACGTCATTATTACGCTCACTCTCTCACACACACACAGGATCACATCATTCTCACACACACACACACACACACACACACACACACACACACACACGCACACGCACACGCACAAGATTACATCATTATTACTCATGGCACAAGCACAGTCAATTAACACTGCCTCCAACCCTCCCTAACAGAAGCCTTGGTTGGACAGGAGCCCTCTGTTGTTGGCTAGGCATTCTCACCGATGTCTAAGAGACGGTCTCCCGGGCGATTCCACTTCCATCCCTCCAGCTGCTGGTGCTCTGTGTACTGCAGCCGGCGGTCGTGGAACACCACCCTCACGATGCTCTGCAGCGACCACAACAAAACACAACACAACCACACAATGACCACTTGACTACATTTATACCTCCACTCCTCCCCCCCCAAAAAGGAATGATGATACACAGGCGCCTACACCCACTACAGTAATATGACTGTAACAAGGACTAACATCCCATTGTTACAAAATTTGCTGGTACAAGTCTTATACCACAACCATGACACAAACCCAACTCACCTTCACCATCTTGTTGTTGAGCTCTGGTAACTCCCCCAACTTCCTGTTATCCAACAAACGGATCTCATAGGACTGGCCTGAGAGAGGGAGATATAGAAAGATATATACAGCCTGCACTTTAATATGCAGGTTTGCCCTCACAAACTTATTGGAATAGGTATTATAAGAGCAGACAGAGAGACAGAGAGAGAGACAGACAGACAGAGAGACAGACAGACAGAGAGACAGACAGACAGAGAGACAGACAGACAGAGAGACAGTCACCTTGGTTCAGGTAAGTGAGCGTCTCATCGTGCAGTTTGACAGCAGGTGAGGTGGCAGCACAGAGCACGTACTGGAACGGGGGGTTTTTGGTGTCGCTGTCGGGAGGCAGGCTGGAGTCCTCCTGCTTGAAGATGGGCAGGGCCAGCACATCGCTACGGCAACGAGGACGGAGGGAAAGCATGAGGGAGAAAGGTAAACAAAACCTTGATAGGGTTCATCTAGCTATTACACAATAACTACTGCTTTAGATGTACACAGTACAGAATGTCCAGATTAGAGATCGGACAGACAGACAGACAGACACAGACAGACAGTTACTGAGACAGACTTTGTCCTTAGACCACCCAGACAGGCTCCTGAACTGTCAACAAGTGTGGGTGTGTGTGCATTTATGGATGTGACAGAGGTCCAATTGCAAAGACTACCACCGCTCGCTCGCTCGCTCGCTCTCTCTCTCTCTTTCGCTCTCTCTCTCGCTCTCTTCATGCCAAGGAATGTTGTTCATGTCTTCACTCAAATCTCATGCTAATTAGAAGACCCATCCAGACAGGCGGAGCAGTCTACATGATGAGGTCAAATGGGACTGCAACTTTAAACCTGAACCAATCAACGCCTGGCTTGGCTTTCACATCTGAACCAGAGGCAGAAACCAGAGTCCAGCCTGGTTTCTTCTGATCCATACATTGTAATGCATTTACTGTTTATTTCTCGACTCCCCAAGATGGATGATGTCGGTATAAAGCTGTTAGTGTTTTCACCACCTTTTTACACTTGTTTCAGTGTAAACAATCTGTGGCCCCTCCCAGTATATGATCTAGCCACCATACCAGGCAAGGTCCTGCTGCTTTACTCAGAAAGGCTGCGCAGGCTACGCCTATGCTATCTGACACTTAAGGCCCCGTGTCCACGGACACAGTGCAAAACATTCCGTCCATACAGAACACGCCAGCTGTTATTCTAAACATGAGTCCTACTGTATTACCACCACTACTATTACCACTAATATTACCACTACTACCACTACTACCACTACTACCACTACTACCACTACTACCACTACTACCACTACTAACACTACTAACACTACTAACACTACTACCACTACACTGGCTGAAGTCAAATGTGCAGCGCTGCAAGTGAGCACGGACGGGGCTTGGCTTCCTTGTTCCACAGAAACATGGGGTGCGTCCCAATGCTCTTCCTACCATCCCATTTACAATGCCAGACAAAGATTCAGTCCCTGATACATAGAACGTCAAATGCAGCATGCCAAAAATACCAGAATGTCCTGCTGCATCCGGTCGCATTTTGCAGGATGTGAGCCAGCATACTTCTCTGGCTATTCTAATGGCCAATCCCCTGCACAGCAGATGGTACAACACACTGACTGAATTGCAAGACCAAGAAGAATCCTGTGTCATAACTCTATGCATCCTGGTTGCAACATTACAGACTTTCCAAGGGCAGCCAGATACTGAAAGTAAAAACAAAACAAATGCGATTCAGGCTGCACATTGCCTCGCCTCCCGCATTTCAACACTATAGCTGAACACCTTATCTAGGGCTCATCTGGTGCAGACATAAGAGGGTACACCTTGGATCAACATGCAGGCAGCCTTATCAAACAAACAAACCACCCAATGTTCTATCCAGCTTTACGATAACACAGTATGAGGGGGTTATCAATACAGAGCTAACTTGTTCAGGTCACATGACCGAGAGCAGGATAGCTTCTTCAAACTTGTGTATCAAAGCCCACCGTGACAGAAACATCCAGTTAAGTCATCTTGCTGATAACCAAAGTGCTAAGGCTGTAGTGACTCCCTGGCAGAGGTACAGTCAGAACAGTTTGGCAAACCACTAATCCAATAATCAAGCGTCTGGCAAACACAAGTTGGACTCAGAGCATGGGCTTGCCTTTGAGTGGGAGAGGGTGTGGACCGACATGCCTGAAACCATTCCCAACTCTCCCCAATTCAGAGAAGTCATAATCACTGTCCCTAAATGACCACCTGCTGTGACTCAGGCCCCACCCCGTCCCATAGCCCCCACACAGACTACAACTATACCACACACAATAAGGACACAATGTACACCAGGGTAATTCGTTGGGACGGAATTGTGTTATGGATGAGGACGCATTAGTTCTTAGAAAGGCAAGTTGTGGGAACAGTTTGTACCGTCTATCTTCTCCTGTCAAAACAAGGTGAATTCCTACTTTCCTTACTGGAAATGTCCTGCCAACGATTTATTTTAAAGCAGAAATCCCTGTCTAACCTCATGCTGTAGGCGCCGGCCCCCAGCTCCTGTCCAATGCCAGACAGGCTGGCATCGAAGTCGTGCACCAGCCCCGACTCGATGGTCGCATCATCCATCTTCAGCACCCAGGCCATCGCTCCCAGCTCCTTGTCTTCCGCTTCCACTCGGAGAGTCGCCAGCTTGTTTCGGGGACAGGGGAGCAGCTAGCAAACAAATGCGCTACTGCTTAACTGTAGACGTTGAAAGAAAGTTACGCTAGCCGGCTAGCTCCTTGAGAACTTTGATATGCCATTAGACAGCACTCCACAAGCTCGATCTGTCGCCATATTTTCCCGGAATTAGTTTATTAGGTAGCAGACACGGGAAGACGAACCTAGCTGCCTAACGTTAGCCAACGTAATATACTGTAGCATGGAGCTAGCTATATTAAAGTAGTTAACGTTCACCAAAACCAGCTAACTGCAACCCTGCTAAAATAAAATGTTACCTAGTTAGGAGCCTTGAACCTTAGTCGTAGCATACACTAACTTGGTTTGCTAGTTGGCTAGTATGCCAACAACCATTATTATGTTAAAAAAAAGCAGGAGGATGTTGTTGACAGTCCACACGCCGCATTAACACGCAACGTCCGTCTACACTGCTACTGCTGTCTAGCTAGCACGCTAGCAGTTGCTAGCAGCAGCATTATGGAACTTCACTTGACACTTGCTTTATTTGATGAGTCGAATCCTACGCGAAGCTTCCTGACAGCTCTCCCTGTGCCGTCCGAAACCGCTCTCCCTTTTTCATTGCGAACTCGAGCGACCGGTGCTACGGCTCCAGACCCGAGAAATGAGATTCTTTAGATATCCAAAGTGCAGCAGCTGACAACGAACCAGGCAACATCAACATGGCTCCTACCGACTGTCCCTTTCTCATACCCTCCCAACGCGAGGCGCAGGGAGGATGCCAGGGGGATCGCCGAGCCAATCACTGAGCCGCTCTCGTGCCAAGCATACGCTTGTCAGCCAATAAGCCACCATAGAGCTTTCGTCATCTCCCGAGCTATCCGCGTGCGCGTACACGCACACAAAAGAAAATTAAATGGGCCAGAAGGAAAGACTATTTACGTCGTTTTTCTGTCTACACTTAAGTGTCTTTTATTTTGGAATAAACAGAAACTAAGCTGCCGAAACAGTAGGCTAACTCGTCAGAATGAACACATTAAACCTGCCCTATTATGTTTGACCGCGTGTTATCACATATTTACATTGGCCTATTGATAACGTTATCAGGTACGCAACTGAAGTACAAATGTATTTAGCGATATTCAATGTCGTTTAGGGTTTTGACATCTGCTTTACCGCGTGTATCTGCAGTCGACTTGCACAGGTGTGGCCGTCAGTTGTCGGTCAGCGCCTCAGCGCAGGGCTGTATGATCTGAGTAGCTGACTGGGAGAAGTTCAAGTTCCATTTACAAATCGCCTGTTGTTACTTCCGCAAATTACAGGTACGCTCTTTTTTATACGCAGTTATCGTGAATTTCGGGACAAATCGTTGTTTCCCCTCTTTTTTTGCATTAGGCTATTAGATTCTGAAGAGAAGTGTAAATTTGTGGTGCAGTCCCTGAAGGCTACGTTATTTCAAATGTTAACTCAGTCTGACTTGTCACGACAACTCGCACGTGTTATGTGACATAACACTGCACTCAAGACTGGGCATGAAGGCACGAGTCATCCCAGACCTTCGTGACAGGGACTGATGTCTAGGAATAGCTATTGGCAAAATGTTAAATTTATCGCCATAAGGAACACACGCGAACATCCAAAGGCACACATACTTTACTATCGGTTCCACTGACGGCAAGAAGAGCGGTTGTTTGCTCGTCGCACAACACTTTTATAAGGTGCAAGACGCTTTCCAGGTTACTATGGGCGTTTAAAATGGTCACCGTGCGAGAAAGAACAGCTTTAGGGCACAGAAGCCTTTATCAAGAAGGTCTCTGATTCAGTCCATCAAATTCAACCCAGTCTGAATCAGTTTGTATATCATTCATGAGCTTCAACCCAGTTTGAATCAGTTTGCATATCATTCATGAGCTTCAACATTGTCTGAATCAGTTTGCATATCATTCATGAGCTTCAACCCTGTCTGAATCAGTTTGCATATCATTCATGAGCTTCAAATGTCCATGACCACTGAATAAAGACCAGGGCTGAATTCATGAGGTATGGAGGTTTAGATGTGGTCGTGCCAGATTCATGTATTCTAATGATTCACATAGAGGCCTTTGTTTATTATGGTCTGTACAAGTGTTCTTTATTTTCATTGTAAGCACAGCTTTGTAAATGCACAGAGGAAACAGTGAAAACTAAAATGTTACTCACAAGAGGGAAATAATGTCACAATGAGAAGAGAAAGAGACGAGGGGGGCATGACAGTTCTCCAGATCTGTAAATCAGACATTTCTACACATATCTCAGCAGAGAAACCAATGTGAGAGACTACGGCACGCGCAACAGAAGAACCGAAAACAACAAAAAAAACATGGCTGGGCTCAGGTGCGCGCATGCGCCCCCTTGAGGACTCTAGTATTTTACTGGATATTATTTTTTTATATCGTTTATAGATACAAATCCACTATGTGATGATAATAATAAGCCATGTCCAGTCATACTTTGACTCCATGTAGTAAGTAACCATTCACATCTAATCTGAAATGGCTGGATTTAAAACGGGCGAGGAGGAGGGGGAGGGTGAGGAGGAAGGAGGGGGGCGAGGAGGGTACCATGAATTTGATTTTTTCAAAGCAGTGGGAATAATGTGTTTAAACCCCTGTCTGACTTACGGTACGATCCAGATAAAAAGTTTCTCGTTATAAATCGTCTCATGCATAGCCAAGCACATTATCTCTACCTCAGTCTCTGTGTAGCTAAAAGCAGGCATGACCTGTTGAGCGTTAGTGCTGGGTGGGTCGTACCTTTTGAACATCAGCACCGTTGAGTCCATGGGGTTTCACAGCCTTCATAGCCCCTCCCCCCAATCGCAGCCCCTCCCCCCAATCATAGCCCCTCCCCCCAACACAGACAAAACACGTCAAGAAACTCCCTCCTCTTCCCTAACCCTGGACTACAGTTCAGAAAATCTCCATCATCCACCCTCCTCCCTGCCCTCCCCTCCCCTCCTCTCCCTGGGCTCTGCTATTTAGTCACAACTGGCTGGTTTCCATAGCGCCAACCCCCTTCCTTCCCTCCTTGTTGCTACGGAGGCCAAGGGCAAGGGGTGTGTTTGGTAGAGACAGTGCTGGGAGTGGGCTTGGATGTCCCACACTTGGGCTGCGTGTGTGTGAGTGTTAGGTCAAGGTACAAGACAACACAAGAATCATCCTCCGGGGTCAGGGGGTGTTTTAGTCTGAATGCTAGAGAGCAGGGCGGATCTTCAGCATCTTAGAGGAGAACTACAACACTTGTTCTCCTGCACACCTCACCACAAGTCCCACAATGCATTGCGGCAGTAACGGCGGAAGAAGACAGCGGAAAACAGGAGTCCGGCCCAGCGTGTGTGTGTGTGTGTGTATGTGGGGGGGGGGGGGGGGGGGGGTGAACCTGTGGAGAATGCTTGAGCCAGCATGTCAGTGTCTCTCAGTGTAAGCGCGCATTTTCATCACAATGTGTGCATTGTTTATAAGGGTTTGTGTTCATGAGGGTACATAAGGGGGTGAGTGAGTGTGGTTTCCGAGCTGTAGTTCTTGGTTTGGCCTGCAGGGGTGCTGTTTGTTCCTATAGGCCCTCTGGAGGTTCACTGCCACTGGAACCAGACTGAGCCCGCTTGATGTACAGATTCAACAACTTCAGCTGGGAGGGGAAAGGACATGACATCAGAGACCAGACAGACATCCAGAGAGAAGTCAGACAGACGTTGTGTAGGAGTCTTCTAAACCCCGGTCAGTGGAATGGGAGTGTGGCAGCTCACCTTGCTGCCTGTGAGCTGGCTGAGGTGTGGTTTGAGGTCCTCTCCTATGACTGCATAGATGGCTACCAGACAGAACACACAGGCCTTCCTCACGCTGCTTTCAGAGTTGTCGTAACCCTGCAGAAGGTACATACAGACGTTAGAACCCTGCATTTACCAGAGTTCTGCGGCAGTGTGTGTGCAGCTATCAGTAGTAATTCACCTGTGCGTGTGTGTGTGTGCATCAAGTCCTGTGCGTGTGTGTGCATCAAGTCAGTAGTAATTCACCTGTGTGTGTGTGCATCAAATCCTGTGTGTGTGTGCGCATCAAGTCAGTAGTAATCCACCTGTGTGTGTGTGTGTGTGCATCAAGTCAGTAGTAATTCACCTGTGTGTGTGTGTGTGTGTGCATCAAATCCTGTGTGTGTGTGCGCATCAAGTCAGTAGTAATCCACCTGTGTGTGTGTGTGTGCATCAAGTCAGTAGTAATCCACCTGTGTGTGTGTGTGCTTCAAGTCAGTAGTAATCCACCTGTGTGTGTGTGTGTGTTACCTGTATGAGTCCAGGTACGATCTCTGGCAGCATGGCCTGCAGGCCGTCCCGAGGAACCCTCTCGATGACCTTGGTCTGCATCTTGATGGCGGCCAGGTTGATGGGGTAGTCAGCTGACTGGATGATGGGACACAGCACCTTGACGCACTGGTCTGGGCTGATAGACGACGCTAGCATGGCGGCCGTCTCCTCCGCCGCTCGCACCACCTGCACGCGCACGCACGCACACGCACGCACGCACACACACACACACACGAGCCAAACAATTAAGACACGACAGAACTGAATCCACAGTAGAGATGTGCTGGATGTGTGTGAGACCCAGCAGTGTGTGTCTGTGTGTGTGTGTACCTCCTTGTGCGGGTCCTTGTGGGCTTCCAGAGCCTTCATGATGGTGAGCTCAGCGTAGTTCTTAAACCTCCAGGGCTGCCGGCTCAGTATCTCCCTCAGTACACGGAGAGCCAGAGCACGGATCACATGCTGGGAACGACAAACCAGTTGGATTCTGACTATTGTTCCACCTGCCCCAAACTGCAAAGGGATCTGCCAGAAGTGGACTGAGGATAGATGTGTGTTTGTAGGTGTGTGTGTTTGTAGGCGTGTAGGTGTGTGTAGGTGTGTGTGTGTAGGCGTGCAGGTGTGTGTGTAGGTGTGTGTGTGTGTATACCTCTCGGTCTCCCAGCGTCTCTAGCAGGAGCAGTAAGATGGTTTTGAAGTGCTCATCCCAGACCTGCAGCGTGTTTTCACGAATCAGCTTCAACAGCTCACACAGTGCCGCCTTCCTCTCCTCCACGCGCTCGTTGTGATTGGACAGCTCCTTCAGCAGGTCGGCAACCAGCTCTGACTGGTCCAGGTTACTGTCTGCAGAAGGTACGGACCGAAGGAGGTTATGGTCCCACGCACTGAGCGATGCGGTTGACAGCCTCCTTTTCATGCAGTGCATACGTGCCTATGTGTGTGTGTGTATGTATGTATGTGTGTGTATGTGTGTGTGTGTGTATGCATTCCTACCGTCTGTGAGCTGGCCTGACTCGTCCATGCTGGTGTCCTTGATGTTGTGTTTGTAGGGGGAGTCGGAGAAGGGGTCCCGAGCTCCGCGTGGGCTGGAGGAGAGCAGGGACGTGTTGAGGAGAGACGTCTTGTTGTCCAGCGCAGTCCGGCCTCCATCCACCATGTCTGCAGCCTTGCCGTCAGACCCACTGCCCCCAACACCCCCCTGACACAGAGAGAGAGACAGGGAGAGACAGAGAGACAGGGAGAGACAGAGAGGGAGGGAGGGAGGGAGAGACAGAGAGGGAGGGAGAGAGAGAGGGAGGGAGGGAGAGAGGTAGAGAGAGTGCGAGAGACAGAGAGGGAGGGAGAGAGAGAAAGAGCGAGAGAAAGAGATACATTTGGATATTATTTGAAGTACTCACACTAATCCGACCTTCTTGTGACCTGCAGTTGTATGTAGTGGTACTGTAGATAGTACAACAAGTAAGTGCAATACTGTAATCACTCTCACAATGAAGCACGAATGTTGCAATCTCATTCATCTCGTCACATTTGACATAAGGCTTCAACATGTTGTATTCGGATGTTGTTTTCTAGCTGCCTCTTGAATAACAAATCGATGGGAGATCAGTCATGCTGGCGCGGACTGCTGGAGGCCACAGCCAGGAGAGGGGTTATGGAGTTGAAGGCAGTTATACAAGCTGTGTTCCTGTTACTGTTGATGTTTTCCATCAAACCAGCATTGACGTGGTGATGACTCAGGTGCAGTCTGCCTGGCAGGTTGATGAGGTCATGGAGGAGGGTCAAGTTTCAGACGGACCCAAACATGAAATGTCAAGGGTTCGCCCTCCCGTCACGGGGCATACCATGTCTTTATATGGGGGGGAGGTGTTGGCAGGGCTGACGCAAGTGCTGACACCAAGAGGGGGGGGGGGGTTTCCCTCTCCCATACAGACAAAAGCTTGACTAAACAGAAACGTGAGTGAATGTGTATTCCTGTTCGCGGCTCTATCTTAGGGCCGGCATCTGTCTGGAGAGGGGGGTGGGGGTGGGAGGGGTGGCAGTAGGGATTTATGAGGGTCAGGGTCCAGTGGATGTCTATTCCCACGCTCACTGGGGGGGGCATTATGATCAGGTGTCGTGGGTGTGTGTGTGGCTTGTGTGTGTGTGTCTCGTGTGTGTGTGTGTTGGGGACTCAACGTGGCATCCACTACAGCTAGACAGGAACTATAAATAATCCAGAGGAACAAGGTGTCACACTCTTGGGGCTGAGCTGGGCTGAGCTGGGATGTGGGGTGTGTTAAAGAAGGCTAGGCCTGTCTGTCCACTCTGCCTCCCTGAACACAGCAGGACAGCTGGGACGCTGCTTTGCAACGCTAGCTAGCTGTTAGCTTTTACAACTCGTCTGGAAACGTCCAGGCTGGACAACTCTATGGTCTCCCGCCCCCTCCTGCCATCTTACTGGTTCAATCATGTCCTCTTGGCTGCGGACGCTGAAGTTCTGGATCGCCTCGGTAACGCCTCTGAGTGAGCTGTAGATGTCTTCAGAGTTCATGTTCTCTGTGTCGTAGTCAAACGCACTACACACACACACACACACACACATCATCATCATCATCATCATATTCAAAACTTCTGTGCGTCAATAGAGGCAGGGAGAAAATCTTTCAAAACATGAACCCAATCTATGACAGAGTGTGTTTGTGTGTGTTACCTTGGCGAGGGTGTGTTCTGGGAGGTGTTGGTGGGAGAGGTGAGGGGGCTGGACCAGCTGGCGGGAGATCGGGGGGTGTGGCGCGTCAGGGGGCTCCCCATTGGTGCCTGAGAACAAAACAAAAACAAACCCCAGCCAATCATACCTGGTCTGGTTTACCTGTACGTCCTGGGTTATGTCAGAGTCAGTACTGCTGATATGGTGTGTGTATGTGAGAGAGAGAGAGAATGTGTGTGTGTGTGTGTGTGTGTGAGTGATAGAGAGAGTGTGTGAAACTGAGTGTGTGTGTGTGAGAGACAGAGAGAGTGTGTGAGACTGTGAGCGTGTAAGAGAGACAGAGAGACTGTGTGAGTGTGTGTGAGAGAGACAGAGAGACTGTGTGAGTGTGTGTATGAGGCAGAGAGACAGAGAGACTGTGTGAGTGTGTTACCTGTGCAGTGTTGCCTGTGTTCCTCAGGTGGTTCTGTAGCAGCTTGGTGGCTCCATCCTGGAAGGTCTTGGGCAAGGCTCCCAGCAGCATGGTGAACTCTGGAGTGTTCAGCTGGAACAGGGAGATCAGCACAGACTGGGCCGCCTGGAAAACACACACACACCACATCCCTTAGCATGATCGAAACCAGCTGAATCTACTAAAGGCTGTGTGGGTGGACCCAGAGTATAACCAGCGGTCCCACCTTCCTGACATCAGAGCTCTTGGGCTCAGTAGTCCAGGTGATGATGCGAGACACGGCCAGACGCGTCTCACTGGAGTTCACAAAGTCTGGAGCTTCCATCTGCAACGTCAACGTCTCGATGTACTTCAGGATGGCCACCTTCACCTGGACACACACGCACGCGTTAATAAACACAGATGAACAGTCACAGCCTTTCATATAGTCAACCTGCAAACAATACATATAACCAACACACGAATATGGATCCTGCTCTACATGCAACACACAGTGGCCTCTGATGGTTTAACCTTTACCTGCAAGGATACACAGCATGTTAGTTCATCCACAGAAACACAAACAGGAATATATCAACACACAAGAGGACAAGCAACTCTAGCAGTTCATCTCTAGAGAATAACATCACAATGGTCGATTTCTGGTTGGTTGACGACAAAAAAAGAAGACTGTGAGTGTGACTGGGTGTGTTGTGAATGACCATGCTTGCCAAAACTTGGAGAGCAAAAGAAAAGGAACACAATTAGTAAGAATGGAAAAAGTGGGCGGAAGACAAAGGCGAAGGAACAAGACGACAGTCAACTTGATCCATGATTTCAGAGGCTTTGGAAAAGACGCCCTTTCACTCTCTGTCCTCAGCCTCCAATGTGCCACCTGGGCCTCTCTCCTCCCTTCCCCTAGCCTCCCTAACGCACCACCTTGTCCGTCTCTTACTCAGCGCGCGCGTCATCAAATTGCTCCCCCCGGAGCACACTGACCTGGGAGGACTGGTTCCAGGCTGCGACCTGCTCGTGCAGGCAGCAGGCGTGGCGCCTCGCTCTGGGGGGAAGCAATTTTACGGGGTCGTGTGCGGAGAGACATGACTCAGGTGCTGCTGAGCTCACCGACTCAAGAATCGCGCCCTGCCTCGCGCGCAAGGGACGAGCTCCGGGCACTAGGCTCAGAGAGGAGAGGAAGGCGACCGGAGAGAGAGAGAGGAGAGGGGGAGGGGGAGAAAAGGGAAAGAGAGATAAAGGTAGGAGTCATAAGGGAGGAGGGAAGATGGGGAGGAATGAGTGGAGAGAATTCAGATGAGAGTGGGGGAGGGGGAGAAAAATTGTAAGAGTTAGTCAAAGAGGTGGATAGAAAGGATGGGAGAGATATGGAGGAAGGACAGGAGGAAGGGAAGGAGGGAAGGAGAAAGGGAGGTTGGAGGGAGAGATGGGTCCAGGCTGCAGGTCCAAGCCGATTACGCGTTTATCTGGACAGCGAATGATACGTCTCCAATCAGAGTCCAGGAATAAAAGGTGGGGCGGAGCCAACGTCAGCAGGCGGAAGGTTCAGTGAGGGAGGTTACCATGGTTACAAAGACAGAAAGACGCCATCTCCTGCCTGTGAACCCCCCCAGCCCCCTTCCTTCCCCTGCCAGCCCTGTCACACTCACACCACTTGAAAAACAAGCACACCCAATCAGAAGCCTTGTGCGTGTTCACCTTGAGGTTGGGGGTCTGTGTCTGGTCCACTGTGAACCTCATGAGGATGGTGAACTGCAGATCGTTGGGGAAAGACTCTCTAAAGAGAAAGAGAACAAAACGGTTCACTCTTTTATTCCCCTTTTTGTCACATAGACTAACATACAAAGGCAAGGGGGTGCACACACACACCCACAGTCAGGAAGGTGCACACACACACGCGCACACACACACACAGTCAGGCAGGTGCACACACACACACACACACACGCACACGCACACAGTCAGGCAGGTGCACACACACGCACGCGTACACACACACACACACACACAGGCAGGCAGGTGCACACACACACACACACACACACCCCCACTGACCGTGTGATGTCCAGGGCCCTCTGGACCTTGGCCTGCACAGAGCCCAGCAGGTCAGCTCCCATCTTCTTCAGCAGCTGGGTGAGTAGCACAAACAGCCAGTCCTGCAGGTCCTCCTTGTGCACCAGCACAAAGTCCACCAGCGTCTCCAGGAACATGCTGAACACCTGCACACACACACACGCGTTACACACTGCGCACGCATGCGCTGCGCACGCACGCATGCACGCATACACACACACACACACACCCCCGGATCTCCAGGAACATGCTGAACACCTGCACGCATTACACACTGCATACATACACAGCTCCGCGATGGTGTGCCGGCAAAGTCACGCACACAAAACAGACAATAAACACAACAGGACGTAGCTATCAAACACCTGGGAGGGGCATTATGGGAAAGCATTAGTCCTCCAGGGAGATGCTGAGATCAAAGGTCCATGCACAGAAAATATCCATCCATCTAGTTCAGGAATCACTTGCACACAAATGGTTCATTTGTTGACGACCAATATGACAGCAATGATCCATCAACGTGTCAGACAGCAAGCACCAAACACCACCAAGAGTCCGTTAGGTCACCAGTCAGTTCAACAAGCTGATTGGTCGTGAACTATCCAGGACCACAGATCAGTAACCAATCACAAAACAGGGCAAGATGTCACAGAAATAACATCTTCAAGTGGGTTAGTGAGTGAGTCTGCGGTTGCCCTGGAGACGAGTCGCAGATTAGTTGCCCATTCGGATTAATGCGGGAGAGTCACAACCACACAGTCAAACAAGACACGCTTCGGCCGTAACTTACTCTCTACAGAGAGTTCCATGGGGGCAGGCGTGGAGGAGAGAGAGAGAGACATCTGTTAGCATCCTGGCCCACACAGCACACAACCTCGCTGGATATGCAGGGTCTGTTCACACTGAGCTAAGGAGGGTGTTGTGAACCTCGACACGAGAGATGGAGTGAGATGGAACAAGACAACTCAAAAAGGGGAAAGAGAAAAGAAACTGAACCAAAAAGAGGGAGGGTCCGAGCGAGATCGAACGAAGACACCCCAGAGCTGGAGGAGAGGAGAGAAGGAACTGGAGAGAGAGAGGGAGGGAGGGAGAGAGAGAGAGAGAGAGAGAGAGAGAGAGAGAGGGAGAAAGATGGAGGGAGAGAGAGAGGGAGAAAGAGAGAGAGAGAGGGAGAGAGAGAGAGAGAGAGAGAGAGGGAGAAAGAGGGGGAGGGAGAGACGATAAAGAAAAGAACAGAACGGAACAGAACGGGGAGGGATGAGATGTACCTTGAAAGACGCTGAGCTTATACCGGATTCTGCCGTGCCGTACACTCTGCCGGAGTCTCGCTGAAATTCACAACCGTCACCGTCAGACGAGAGGGGAGGGGGACAGCAACACACACTCGCATTGAGAGGTGCTTGTTGGGGTGGGGGTGTGGAGTCCAGAGGGGTGGTGGGGGCACTCAAAACGCCGCAAGTGGGAGGGGGAGCGGAGTTAGAGGGGGGAGCGGATTGTAGCTGGTTAGTCAGAAGGAAAGGATGGCTACGGAAAAGTGTTGTGTGTGTGAGTGTGTGTTGGGGGGGGGGTGGAGGAGGTACTGTTCCCTTTAACACAGCACAACGCAAGGAGGGTGGGGGAGGCGAGGGTTGCAATGAACGCAAGTGAGCACCGCCAGCGGACTGACTGACAGGACAGCAGGAGAGCAATCCCATTGGCTAGCGCAGAGTGTGAGGGTGACACACGTAAACTCAAGGCGTGGCATGCCATTAGATACCAGCTACCGCTGCACGCAGAGCATGCTTGTTTTTCGGTGGGTGTGAGCAAGACGGTGTGTGTGGGTGTGTATTTGTGTGGGGGGGAGGGGGTAAGAATGTGTGTGTGTGTGTGTGTTTATTGTGTTGATCTACATGTCTAAGGACGTGAGACGATACGTGTGTGTTTACGAACAAAATTCTCCAGACGGTTTTGGCAGAATCCGGTATACTGGGTGAAAATGAGTGATGATGTATGTAATCATGAATGTAGTCAGAATGTGTGTGTGTGTGAGCGTGTGAGTGAGCGTGTGTGTGTGTGAGCGTGTGTGTGTGAGTGTGAGCGTGTGTGTGAGAGTGAGCGTGTTGGTTGGCGTTTGGTGGCTTCCCAGCATGCATCCATACCTTACTGTGAGGATCTGCAAACATTCTGGTGAAGATCTCACACAGTCTCTTCAGCTCCACACGACTGCAAGACCAAAACACAGACACGTCCACACTTGTACCGAAACAAGAAGGCAGTCTAATCCCAGTCTGTCTCCAGTCAGTCTCTTATCACAGCTCTGTGGTGGCCTCTCATTGGCTAATAAGTCTGCTCTGGGATAATCAAGACACTGAATGGAGCATTCTAGAAGGCGGTTGCAGCTGTTACTCCTCTGGTTGTGTGGCAGATGGAGAGGGTGTCTAACCTCAAGGTGCGCTGGTTCTTCAGCAGCGTCTGCAGTCCCAGAAGCCCCTCCTTCCGCTCAGACCAGTTGGCGCTGGCGCAGCGGTTCAACACCTGCAGCAGGACATGGAGAACAGGCAGCAAGGTCAGAGGTCAGGAAACTCCTTGCTAAGAACCCCCAGCGTCTGAAATCCCCCACTTCACGCCGACTTAGCGAACACCACTAAGCGAACACCACTTAGCGAACGCCATTTAGGGAAGCTAACTGACACCGTTGAAAAGGAACGAGTTCCACAAGAGGACGCATGCTGTGTTCTAGTGCTTTTTGTTTTTCTTCTTCCAAATCGCTAGTCCCCCTTTTACAAGCCGGATGCACTGGCTCAGCGTGGTGGTAGTGATTGGTTGCGGTTGCTGTGGTGGTAGTGATTGGTTGCGGTTGCTGTGGTGGTAGTGATTGGCTGCGGTTGCTGTGGTGGTAGTGATTGGTTGCAGTTGCTGAGGTGGTAGTGATTGTTTGCGGTTGCTGTGGTGGTAGTGATTGGTTGCGGTTGCTGTGGTGGTAGTGATTGGTTGCTGCTGCTGTGGTGGTAGTGATTGGCTGCGGTTGCTGTGGTGGTAGTGATTGGTTGCGGCTGCTGTGGTGGTAGTGATTGGTTGCTGCTGCTGTGGTGGTAGTGATTGGTTGCGGTTGCTGTGGTGGTAGTGATTGGTTGCTGCTGCTGTGGTGGTAGTGATTGGCTGCGGCTGCTGTGGTGATAGTGATTGGTTGCGCCTGCTGTGGTGGTTTTGGCGCCTGCTGACCTCGGCCACGTCCTCCGTCTGCCTCATGTATGTGGGGATGGCGCCGCCGTTCCTGGAGCTGTACGAGCGCTCCGAGCACGCGCTTGACGCGTCGCTGTTGGCGTCGTCGTCAGAGTACATCCCATAATTGTCGTACCGCCGCCGCGCTGGTTTCTTCTGGAGAGGGGTATGGAGGGAGGGAGCAGGGGAGAGGGAGAGAGGGAGGTAGAGAGAGAGGGGGAGAGAGAGGGAGAGAGAGGGAGAGAGAGAAAAGGAGAGAGAGGGAGAGGGACGTAGAGAGAGAGAGAAAAGGAGAGAGATGAGTGGATATTGGTATCTCTTTTCCTGAGGTCACTACAGATCAAGGCAGGATGCCTGCTATGTATTTGTACTAAGGATTACATCTACAGTTTCATAGCATCTGTTAACAAACTAACTAGAACTAAACCAGGACCCCCGCTAAGATGAGTAACGGTGGTTAACAAGACAAACTACACTAAAACACTAAAGTGTGCACACGCACACACACACACACACACACACACACACTAGAAGCAGGTAAAGAGGCTGACCTTGGACCGCATGTCTCCCAACAGCTGAGAGCGTTAAACAGAGGCACAATCAACGGGTTAGTGGCAGAACACACACTCTCAGGTCCCACACACTGGGGTCAGAGCACAGAGAACACACTTTCTGCAGCCGACACACTCGCAACTCAAGTATGTGTGCAGCACAGGGGGAAAGACTGGTCGTGTGTGTGTGTGTGTGTGTGTGTGTGTGTGTGTACCAGTGCGTCTGCAAGAGCCTCCTCTACATCTGAGCCGGTGTTCAGGACTCTCATGGCGCTGACTGATGACGACAAGCGGCTGGACTGACTGATACCCAACCCTGACCCTGGAGAGAGATAGGGGGAGAGAGAGAGGGGGAGGGAAATAGATTGAGGGAGAGAGAGATAGGGGGAGAGAGAGATAAGGGGAGGTAGAGAGATAGGGAAATAGGGGGAGGGAGAGAGAGATAGGGGAGAGAGATAGGGGGAGGGAGAGAGAGAGTATTACACACTAACAGCCGCTCTCTCAAATACAACTCTCTTCCCACAGTCCACTCACACAGAATGAACTTTCATTCACTCCACATCTCCTCTCCCAGTCAAACAGTCCTCATGCTAGGAGTGAAGCCAGCCTGCTGACCCACACAGGTCACAGGTCACATGATGATCCCCACTCCCACAGGGGGTGCCACCCGGCAAAGCATGATGGGAGGAAAACTAAACAAAACATGGAAAATGTGGGTCCATACGGATGGGGGTGGAGCTAAATGAGGAAAGAAAGTAAGACGGGGGGGTGGACTGGGGAGGCGTAATGGTCGCCGTGGCAACGCGCGGAGGGGGAAAGCATGCGGTTCCGAGCTGGTAGGCTGACATCCGGGACTGGAATGGAAGTAAAGAAAACATGAAAGTAAGTATGGATGCGGAGGCGGGAGCAGATGCTGCTGGTCAAAAGGAGAAGAGAGCAGGGTGGTTTGGTGGAGGACAGGAAGGTAGCAGTACTCAGCCTTCACCTGCAGCACCCAGAACATCGGGCGTATGGAGAGCTCCGGTGGAGCGAGAGTAGTGGCGCGTCGCTGCAACGTAGAACACACACACACCCGCGCGCACACAGCCACACACCCGTCAACAAACCCGCACACACACACACACACACCCCAAGGACAGACACAAACATATAACCCCCGTCACCATTAACACAAAGTGAGAGTGACAAAGCACAGTGCTAAGTTACATGCTGAAGTCTGAAGAATCCAGTTCTACAGTACTCCCTCGGTGCTGAATGACCCCACAATATTGAACAGCTAGGCTAATGTTGAGCAGCTACGCTAGTGTTGAGCAGCTAGGCTAGTGTTGAGCAGCTAGGCTAGTGTTGAGCACCTAGGCTAGTGTTGAGCAGCTAGGCTAGTGTTGAGCAGCTAGCCTCTCTGTGAGAGAAGCAGCTCCTAGATAACCAGGAGCTCTTCTACTGTCCCTACAGAGGAACCACCTGCTTCCTTCACTGCTTCTCATACTGGAGAAACAGGACTGACTGTAAGAATATCTGACTTCAGTCTCTTTTTTAACATTTGTATTTGCAAGCAGCATTATTTCCAGTAGTCTTCCACCTTGACACATCTGAGTTTTGATGATTAGTATTTACGTCACCAAACTGCATTTGAAAGTAGACGTCCTTCATTTTGGGGGCGCATAACAGAGCGCATGGTGTGTCTACCCAGAGAGTAGTTTGTTATGATCATGATCCCCCCCTCCCCCCCGCCCCCATATACTGCCATGTTAGGCAGCACCGTTCTAACAAATCTACAAGGCCTCCTCCTCCCCTCCCGACAAAACTTGTGCTAGTTCGATTCTAGTGGCACTATGGACTCCATAGTGAAATCCAATTAAGTAGCCGTAGTCTGGTCTTTTTATGTACCATGCTTTACACCCGCCCTCACAGACACCTCTTGACACGTGTGAGCAAGGCCGTCTCACGTCTGGTAGACCGTGCATCACCACACCTCAGCCTCCCTGGTTTGCCCCCACGAGTCCCCCGTCGGTCCCACTCAAACCATCTCTGGTGAGGTGTGTCTGTCGGCAGTCAGCGTCTGTATCTTCTTGCCTTTCTAGTGCCGAAAAAACCAAGCTTACCCGGCCCCTCTGCCCCCGAACGTGGGTTACATCCAAAAATACTTCACACGCTGACGCAGTCCCGAGCCCAAAAGACGTCTCGGGTTCAACGGAAAACCGCTCGCGTCTCTTTCCTCCTCCAGGCATACAACTGACCGTGCAGCAGCGTCCCGGACAAAGTCTTCGTCTCCATGACGAGCCGCTCCCAGCGCGCACCGCAAGTGG
>BROE01000011.1:9963994-9978985 GCA_036571765.1 Plecoglossus altivelis | reverse complement strand
CCCCCTCGCTCCCCACCCCCACCCCCCCACGGGAGTGTCTGTCTGTCTAGTGCCCCCCCTCCCTTCTCCAGACGCCTGCCGGGAGCGTCTGTCTGTCTGGCTGGTGCTGAGCCCCTGTCCTGGGCGTTACTCACCCAGGGGTGTGAAGGAGCGCACAGGGCTGGTGTCCCTGCTGCTCTCCCTGCTGGCCTCCCTGCTGCAGCCCTGACTCATACTGGGCCGAGGGATACGGCTGCCCCGCGCTACGCCACCGCGCCACGCCATGCCCAGGAGGGGAGGGGGGTGGGAGGGAGGGAGGGAGGGAGGAAAGAGAGGTACAAAGAAGGGAAAAGAGGACAGAGGAGGGAAGGGATAGAAAGAGAGAAAAACAAGAACACAGTAAAAAAAAGAAGAAAAAAAGACAAGAAAACAACAAGAAAATAAAGAGCAAGTTGGAAAGAAAGATGATGAGGAACAAAGTAGAGAGGGAGGGGAGGGGAAGGGTAGAGGGACAAAGAGAAACAGAATAGTGGCAAGAGTGACAAACAGATAGAAACAGGTTAAGAACATGAAGAAGACTTGCTGAGCTGTCAGGATGCATGTCAGCTGACTGGTGACACGCCCGCTGGGCACCTCCTTTGTTGGGGCTCATTTGGGGTGGGCAGGGGTGTTCAGATGCCCCCCCTCGCCCCCACCCCTCGCCCCTCCTCATGGTCCTGGGAGGACAGGCCCCCTTCTGCCTGCTGACATGCATGCTGAGGCTATAGAGCGGCTGCACTCAAATCACATGAACACATTCAGAAGAGTCAGGTGACGATGTCTCTTACACGCACGCACATGCACACGCACACACACATACAGGAGGGTCAGGAAAATGAAGTGAAGAAGCAGATAATTTATTAGAAGGTCAAGGGTGGTGGGGAAGGGGATATCGGTTTTCATCCAATAGCATTTGGATCGAGGTGGCAGGCCGTTTGGCTAGCATTAGCGCCCGCCCCTTCAGCATTCTGGGCCAATCACAGACTAGCAAACGGTTCATAACGCCCAATGAAGCTTTCCCCATCCTGTGAAGCATTAACATCCACGGCTCCAGCCCATCAGTTAACCAGGAGATGCTTTCCAATAGCTTACGATAGGATTACAGGGGAAATGATCGTTATAGAAACCAGTCACCAAAACACAACGCATGAGGGTCAGAGGTCAACATGACGATTGGGGATTGGGGGGGTGGGGAGAAGAACGACAGCCCGACGGGGGCTGAAATGGCGTGCGGAAGACGGAGAGACGCAGAGACGCAGGGATGATGGGGTTGGATTAGGGAGGTGGGAGAGAGAGACAGGAGAGAGAGACGGAAGAGAGAGACTGGAGAGAGAGATGGAAGAGAGAGACGGGAGAGGACTGAGGAGCGGAGACTGGTGGAGGCGGAGCCTTACCTCCTCTGCTCGCTCCGTTGTAGATGGAACTAATGCTGGAGGGAGCTAGAGAGAGGGACAGGGAGAAGGGAGTGAGGAGTAGAGGAGCGAGTTGACAGTCAGGAGGAATAGAGAAGACATGAGTTCATCGCCTGTGTCCGTGTATTAAAGACGCTTCAATTCTCGTCCTCAGGGTTGGCACACAGCCAGTATTACATCATTCCATGATGATGATGATGAGCTGGGTGGGAGACAGGCTGGGGAGGGATCCTACAGCCTTGTCAATCACACAGGGCTAATCACACAATCACACAGGGGCAATCACACAGGGTCAATCACACAGGGGCAATCACACAGGGGCAATCACACAGGGGCAATCACACAGGGGCAATCACACAGGGCCAATCACACAGGGCAAATCACACAATCACACAGGGCTAATCACACAGGGTCAATCACACAGGGCCAATCACACAGGGCCAATCACACAATCACACAGAGTCAATCACACAGGGTCAATCACACAATCACACAGGGCCAATCACTTCCAATGAGAAGGAAAGCAGTCATTCATTCTACGGTAATTGACAGGAAGGTTTTCAGAGGACCGGATACTGTTGACGTAATATGGGCCAATGAGCCTGAGAGCTGGGAGGATGAGGAGCGAATGATGGGCGTGGGACGACTACTCACCGACTGACAGGCGCGTGGGGGAGGAGTCCCGCGAGCAGCCCTGGCTGCGGGGGATGCGGCTGCGCCTGTGGCTGGCCCCACCCGCACCCACCAGGACCCGCTGGGCCCCGGAGCCCAATGTGCTCAGGGCCGTGCTGGTCAACACACGACCTGGGGAGCCACTCCTACTGCCAGCTGGAGGGAGAGACAGAGAGAGACAGAGAGAGAAAGAGAGGGAGGGAGGGAGAGGAAAAGAGAGGGAGAGAGTGAGCGATGTAGAGAAAGAGAGAGATGGTGATAGAGAGAGAGAGAGAGAGAGAGGGAGCAAGAGACGAAGAGAGAGAAAGAACAGGAAAAAGCACAGGATGGAGCAAGTTAGAACAGCAGAGACGTGTGTCAGATCATCATGACAGAGCAGTGAGTCTAGGTGCTCATTAACAACTCTGGAGAAGAGGATCTGGAGGGGGGGGAGGTCTTGGGAGAATTTGGTTCCCAAAGATCCATCTCCTCCTCCCAGTCCTCTGGTCCTTGTCACACATCACACAGCTCTACAGTATGAGACCAGAGAAAGCTCTATGATGCTGGTGATGAAATGACTACAATAGTCATGGGACTACAAACCCACAGTCTGGAACTAAGAAGTTGTGAAACCAGGAAGTGAACTAAGAGGTGGCAGGATTCCCTCGCAGGCACACGGCTGAAACCTATCGTGCTGATCTGTGTGACCCACAAACACCCCTGCACACGCTTCTCGTCTCCACTACACAAACACGCAACGTAGAGAGAGCAGCAGCATTCCTGAACCCCCCCCCCCCACCAGTGACGTGGCGCTGAGGCACGTGGAGCGTCCGTGACAGGAGGAGGGGGGTGTGTGGGAGCAGGCCTGGCTCATGGACCTGCTGATCATGTCTCCTCCCTGCTGGGGGATCTGTCTGAGCATGCAAGGGATAACTGCTGATAACCTCCCACTTAGCATTTAGAGTCGTAGCGTAAATGATTACAAGCTCTCTCTTTGTTCTGTTCCTGTTCCTCCCTCCATCCAAATGTCTAATCTGTCCCCTCGTCTTAGTCTCGGATGTTTTCTTCACAGCAACAGTTGACCCTGAGCCCTGACCCTCGAGCCCCAAGGAGCAGGTGCAGTTAGAGTGAGCAGGAAGCAGCCAAGTTTGAGTGTGCCTACAAGACCCAGCATGCTTTAGCCAGAAAGTGGGTGGAGCTCCAGGTGACCATTCTGAAGGGAGGGGGGGGGGGAAGAAGGTGGGTCGAAGGCAGAGAGGATGAGTAAGGAGAGAGGAGGGTATAAAAGATATTACTGTTAGAATCTTACCACCAACTGGGGTAGCAGACTGAGATCCTGAGCCAATAAGAAGGCAGGATTGTTGAGAGGGGGGAGGAGCCGTAAGCCCATTGGTTGGGAGGAGGGGGAGCAGAGGCGGGGAAGGAACAGCAGGTTAAACCAGATGAATGATGGGGTGTTAGAGCACAAAGCATCATGGGAGTTAGAGCAGAAAGCATCATGGGAGCTTCCTATTGATCAGAGCCAACAGAATGAGGGCGGGGCCGAAAAACCAACACTAAGCAACCTCTATAAGAGGAAATAAACCAGAAGAAGCGCTGACTCATCGATGAAACACACACACACACGCACATACACACACATATATATACACACACACACACACACACACACACACACACACGCACACACACACAGAGCCAGCCATGGATGAGGAACAGCAGTGCATGTAGGGATAGCTAGAATGTGACATCGTCAAGGTGATGAAGGCTAAGCTGGTTCACGATGGAGAAAAATCCAGATGCCTCAGCAGTAAAAGCACATCCACACACACAGAGCAGCAGAGCCTTCAGAACCCTGCTTTCTCCACTCCGTGTCCTAATCTGTCTTTCACAGAATCTGTTCTCTGCCTGTGTTCAACTCCTGATCAGCGCTAAACCCATGTGAACCTGAGAAGAGGGAGTTCCACCTCCTCAAGTTTCATTGGTTACCTAGTGCACACGGGTCGTCTGTTACCAGGCAGACAATAGCTCAGCAGTCCAATCAGTGCTTAGCAGGAACATGGGGCAGATTTACAGCGACAATCACAATATCAACACGCCCAAAAGTTAATTTCGGAAGGCTGATGTGGTATTAGAGACCGAATGACAGAGGCAGAGCAGTAATGGGCAGTATTACTCAGCTCCACACAGTCATGTAAAACTGCAGCAAACGAACACCCCCCCACTTTGGTGCAGAGTACATGTGTCCTGTCATCCCAGTGTCATGTCTGTCTAACCCTTCTGACAGAAGCACATAAGGTGGATTCACACCTGGACACCACCCTCAGTTATGACACAACAACGCATGCAGACACACACACACACACACACACACACACTCCAATACCCACAAACTGGTATGAAAGCAGCAGGTGTTCCCACTATGGAAAACACACACACACACACCAAAATTACTCTTGCTCTCCCACAAACGAACAGTGTACCTGGCGTGCAATCTGATTCGTCGGAACCTGAAGGAACAAAAACATTTGTAGGGGGCGAATCGTCACTGTTAGCAGACAAGCACAGCAACTCCAAGTAGGGTGTGTCGTGAACCTTCTACACACACTCATCCGAAAGCACGCAGAACTGGGAAGTGATGGTGTTTTGTGCGTATGGTGTTCAGTGTGTGTGTGTGTGTGGTGTGTGTCTATATGCAGTGTGTGGTGCGTGCGTATGTGTGTGTGCATGCATCGTGTGGTGTGGTGTGTGTGTGTGTGAGTGTCAGGTGGCGGTGCATACGTTGGGACTGGGACACCATCTTGGTTCTGCTGCGGCCGCGTGAGTCCACCTGGCTCAGCCCGCCGCTGGCCGTGGAGAGAGGCTGCTTGGTACGCAGGCGCCCTGGAGGTCAGAGGTCACACGTTAGCACGCTACCAAGACAACCAGTAGCAGAATGACTTTCCTGTTCACAGCCAGACGCCGGATAATCAAACAGTCACACAGTGATTGGAATAACAATCACATAACAGTCACACAGTGATTGGAATAACAGTTACATAACAGTCACACAGTGATTGGAATGAAGAATGAAGCCCCTATCTAGCGGCTAACGGCTAGCAGATAAGAAGCTCTACTGCTTAACACTAGTCTACTCACACAGTACACTTACCTGTCCTCTCTCTCTGTCTCTATCTCTCACACACACACACACGCACACACACACACACACACACACACGCGCACACAGACATCTTACCATTGTTTGCCCTGGCCCCTAAGGACAGAGAGTGAGGAGGGTGTAAGTGTCACCTCTAACCATCATCCTTTACTCTCCTACATGCCCTCAGTGTTTCCATCTGCTCCATGATCAGAAGACCCCGCGCTGACCCTCCCCCCCCCCCCCTGCAGACCCCCCCTGCTTCTCCGGTTACCCTGAGCTATGATGAGAAATGCCACATGATGGAGGTGATATGTGAGGGTTATATGCAGGTGTCAATCAGCAGGGGGCGCTGTGGTTACATAGTGCTTTCACTGAGGTCAACACCCCCAGAATGCAATGCAGGAAGGGTGAGAAAGAAAAGACAACGAGGAAAAGGGAGGGGTGGAAGAAAGAAAGAGTGAAGCGAGCGGTGGGCGGAGCCTGTGGAGGAACGAGCTGATCTTACCATCTGGTTTATCACACGCCTCGTCTTTACAGGCGGAGAGAAGTGAAGGAGACGAATAAGAGACACGCACAGAGATGACAAGAGGAAGGAAGAGAGAGGAACCCGGTGGCTGTGTTAGTTAGAGAAGACAGTTTAAACAGAAGCATGCATGAGCTAGAGTGATCTACCAACACCATCAAGTGTCAAGGGGCCTCTTATCGATCAGGTGACTCGCAACTCTACGCAGGAAAAGGCTAATATATAGAGATTTCTTTTTAAATTATATATATATATATTTACTTTTAAAATCTTGCCGCAGCATTTGACATGTCGAGACACATCTAGTTCAAACTGATCCATTTAAAAAATCAATTCGTGATATTCCAGTGTAATAAATGAATAGCGATCTTGTTAGAGCAGTTGACCTCTGATCGGGTCAGGAACCCTATAGAGGCTGGATGATCGATAAAGGACTCCGGTACACATGCAGGAACATTACATCCAAAACACAGGCCATGTTGATACACAAAACATGCAGGTAACACATCCACAAGCCACAAGCAGAACCATCCAAAGCACAGGAGAGGAGGGGAGCAGAGGAGAGGAGAGAGGGGAGAGGAGCAGAGGGGAGGAGAGGAGAGAGGGGAGCAGAGGGGAGGGGAGCAGAGGAGATAGGGGACCAGAGGGGAGGAGAGGGGAGGGGAGAGAGGGGAGAGAGGGGAGCAGAGGAGGAGAGGACCGAGAGGCCGGAAAAGGAGAGTTCAGAAAGACAGGCATCCTGTTTGTAGTGGGCCCACAACGCCGTGCAAGTGAATGACACAATGTGTGTGTAGGGGAGTGTGTGTGTGTGTGTAGGGGAGTGTGTGTGTGTGTGTAGGGGAGTGTGTGTGTGTGTGACCTCAACACTCGTAGGTTGTGGAGGCTGTCCTGACCCAGGCTTCCTCTGCCTCTAAGAGACCTTCTGTAGCAAGTCTTTGATCATGTTGCTCCAACCTGAGCTTCTGGAACAACACCCTCCCTCCCGCCCTCCCTCCCTCGCTCCCTCCCTCCCTCTTCCCCCCTCACTAGACAGACCCCAGCGCTCATTCACACTCTCACTGTCAAGTAAAACTGTCCAAATATTGATTTGTTTTCCTTTTCCGACTGATGAGTGTTAAACTGCTTGCCAACTCTCTCCTTTGTAGACAGGCGTGGTGAAGCCCGGCCTGATTGGCTGTCAGGCTTGATTGACAGGTCCCTTACCCAGTGAGGAGTAGGAACCGGGATTAAGTCTTCCCGCCCCAACGGGCTGCCCGACGTGCCGGTGCTTTGCCACCGCTGCCGCGTTAACGTCCACATCACTACGGGAACGCTGCAGGGCAGCTGGGGAGGCCCCGCCCTTTGACCCCGCGGGGACTGAGAGGAGCAGGGGAGGGGGGAGGGTTGGGGGGTTGGCGAGAGGATACACACATCACACACACATGCAAAACACTACAGACAACGGTGACACCACAGACACCATAACATGACAGGTACACGTGACATTACGTCCACAGGCCTTCAGCAGCACACACTGCGTGTGTGTGTGTGCAACAAATACAAACATACATCGCTACATACAGTCACTGTGCTGGACAGGCAAATGTAGGAAAGTGGACAAATGATGAGGGGTGTGCATTTGTGTATGCGCGCAAGTGTGTGTACATGTTTATTTGTTTGCGTGTTAGTGAGTGTGTGTAAGTGCTGGTGTGTGTGTAGGTGTGTGTGCCTGTGTGCACGCGTGACTCACCTCTCCCAGGGCCTGCAGACCATTTAGACGACAGAGGTCGACTGAGGGGAAGACAGAAAAAAAGGTTTAAAAAATCCACGAACACAGAAAGTTTACACAGGGAGGGAGAGGAGAGAGTCTGCAGCTGAAAAACAAGAAGATGAAGAAGAGAGGTGACAAGCGAGGGATGAGGAGAGGGGGTGAGGGGAGAGGATGAGGAGGGAATGAAGGGAGGGGATGAGGAGAGAGGATGAGCGGAGGGTACGAGGGCAAGACTTACTTGAGGCTCTCCTGTGAGGAGGAGGAGGAGCGGTCGCTCTGGGGCAGTGAGGCCACACTGCCAGAGCTTCGCAGACACGACTGCAGGCTCTTCTGGTACGACGGCTCCAGGGAGTTGAACAGAGCGTCAGCCTCCCCGGGGAAGTGGTTCCTCAAACCCCAGTATGCTCTGTAAGGGAGGGAGGGGGGGTACAGCATGAGGAGGACAGACAGTTTGGGTAAGAGAGAGTTAGAGAAACAGTATGTGTGTGTCTGTGTCTGTGTGTGTCTGTGTGTGTGTCTTACTTGCGGGCCTCCACTCGGGCCTCAGCGTCGGCGTCTCTCAGACCCTTCTTGATGCTCTCCACCAGCACGGCCGTGTGCCTACGGAGACACACACACATCACATACCTGCCCCCTGCTGGCCTGAACACAGCGCTCTGCCCCCCTGCTGGCCTGAACACAGCGCTCCGCTCCCCTGCTGGCCTGAACACAGCGCCCTGCCCCCCTGCTGGCCTGAACACAGCCCTCCGTCCCCCTGCTGGCCTGAACACAGCGCTCCGCCCCCCTGCTGGCCTGAACACAGCGCTTCGCACCCCTGCGGGCCTGAACACAGCGCTCCGCCCCTTGCTAGCCTTAACACAGCGCTCCAGCACAGCGACCTCACAGACCCAACACAGCACTGACCTCTCCAGAGAGTGAGTCTGCCACTCCTGCAGCAGCAGCTCCAGGAAGTCATAACACCGCCTAGAGGACAGGAGACACCAGGGGAATCATCTCTTGAGTGACACAGCTAACAGCATGGTCATGGTCCAACGTGGTTGCATTGATGGTTCAACCCCAATAACCCTTCGTATCCATCCACCCCCTCTCTCTTACCTGCGGACGGAGACGGACTTGGAGGTGCAGTTACTGGTGATGAGGGGGATGAGTCTGGGGACGTGGGTGTGCTGGAAGGACAGGTCAGGGACAAGACATGAGCAAATACTGCTGCCAAAACAGCCCAAATTAAACATGTGTTTACGAGTGTTTTAGTGTACAAAGAGAGCACAGTAAAGAGTTTGGTTATGAGTATGTGTGTCTGTGCATAAAGAGAGCAAAATTAAGCGTGTGTGTGTGTGTGTGTGTGTGTGTGTGTGTGTAAAACTGACCTTGATGATGAAGCGGATGGCTGACACACCCGAGGTGGCCATAACCTTGGCACAGTTGGGGATGAGGTTGAACAGCACAGGGACGATGGCCTCTGCTCCGTGGTCAAACTTGTTCCCCAGTATGGTTGACAAATGGCTGCGCACACGCACACACACACACGCACGCACACACACACACACACACCGTAAACATTTGCTGAGTAATACTTGACAGAAATCAAGCTAGCATGCTGACTCAAGACTCAAAGCAAAGCTGCAGACTAGGCAGGCCCGTGCGCGCACGCACGCACGCACGCACGCACGCACGCACACACACACACACACACACACACACACGGTGTCAGGTACTCACGCCACAGTAATGCAGGCCTCTCGTACAACCTGGGAGCGCAGGTCTTTGGCGGAGAGCTTAAACGCTCCGTCCAGCAGACGCAGGTGCTGGTAGAAACAGTCGTACTCTGTCGCCCCGGCGACCAGTAAGGAGCGGATCTTCTTCATCTGCACACGTGACAGACAGCGAGCACAACCAATGAGATGGGAGGACAGAGAAAAGCTCGACCAATCTACCAATATAATATGATATAATATAAGCAGTAAGATTAAGGGTGAAGTGTGCAGGTAGGTCTAGAATAAAGGTCAGTGATTTGGGGAGGTCTAGGATAAGGTCAGTGGTTTGGGGTGGTCTAGGATGAGGTCAGTGGTTTGGGGAGGTCTAGGATGAGGTCAGTGGTTTGGGTGAAGGCTTGTGGTCCACTCACAGCGGCAGCTCTCTGGTCCCAGTCATGTTTGTCATCGGAGCAGATCTCCCGGATCTTGTTCAGGTTGTCTTCCAGATCCCGAGAGGAGTAGATCTGACAGAGACCATGTGACATGATCACCAAGGTGACACTCCAGGAGGAGTCATCAGACTGTCTGACCTAAATTGTGCTCAGAATGGTTCTACTAATTAAATGATGTGTGTGTGAGTGTGTGTGTGAGTGTATCTTACCTGTACAGTGGGAACATCAGTGAAAGCCTTGATGAAGTCTTCTTCATCTATTCCACCGGCACCTTCCTTCGACGTACCTGAAAAACACAGTGGTCAGTGTCTGTGTGCGTGCGCATGTGTGTGTGTGCACGTGTGTGTGCGCGCGTGTGTGAGAGAAAGTGCACGCGCGTGCATTAGAAAAAAAAGGTTCAAGGCAACATGGATGTGATTGACCGAGTTCTTTCTCTAACCAACAACACACACATACATATCCCCCTCTCTCACCCTGCATCACTAATCTTCCTGTCAGTAATGGACCTGTCAATCATGACTCCTAGATGGCTTCCATAACCAGAGCAGGAAGCCCAGGGCCACGCCCCTAGACTGGGGAGAAGGGAGAAAGGCAGGGAGGAGGAGGAGGACTGCTAGAGAGGAGAGAGGGAACATGAGAAGAAAAGAGCAGGAGTAATGGGGAAGACTGGGGGGAGGAGGGGGGGGGGGGGGGGGGGGGGGGAGTAGGGGAAGGCCATCTGGGATGGGAGGCAGGAGTGGAGGGTGACTGACAGCAGAAATCTACCCTCTCTCTACCTCTGTCTCGCTCTCGGTGTCTCTCTTTCGCTCTCTCTCTGTACATAAATGTCTCTCTCTTTCTTTCTCTCAATCTCTCAGTCTGTCTCTCTCTCTCTATGTCCTTCTCTCTCACTGTCTCTCTCTCGCTCTCCCCAGGGCTAGTTTCCCTTTTCAGCTGGTGTCAGTCAGATACAACAGCTCTATCAAAAACAGTCGCACAAAGAGCTGTGCCAATCGATGTAAACCCTTTAACTGCTAACAAACGTAGTTTCCTCTTTTTTTAACCAAGTCCTTCAGCTGAAGGGGAGATGAAGAGTAGCTCTGTAAAGATGTCTGAGTGCCTGGTGAGGTCAGGCTTCAGCCAGGCTCTCCTGATCTGGGGCCTTCAGGATTGGTGCTTCCAGATCACTCTGAAGCAGCAACTTCCTCCTTGGTGAGGGGGTGCCGCTGGACATGAGGATCTCAGTGCCTCTTTCTCTTCTCCATTTGCTACCAGCCTCAGTTCTGTTCCCTTTCTCTTACTGTACTTCCTGTCCAGGGCGGTGAATGGGCGGACGCTAATCTAAATGCTAATGAACGCGACGAGACTAGCCGTGGACGGCTAGCATGCTAGGGAACCGTGCTAACTCACCCAGACTGTGGCAAACTCAGGGTTAACGGAGAGTGTGTTCAAATAGCAAAGGCCTGGGGCAGGACATGACTGAGGTTTAGCCATCACTGGCAAGGCAGAGCTCTCTCCTGTCACTGTACAACATGACTATATCTGGGATACCCAGTTCTGTAGCGTACACAGCCCCAAATGTCAACTAGTCAGAGCAAGAGAAACAGCACTGGCTGGCCTTTTAAGGGTCACGAGGGTTCTTCCATTCAGTGTCAGTTGACTCAGTTAGTAAAGACAGAAGCACAGTCGACATACTTCATTGGGGAGTCTGGTAGATAGTTCCGGAACAGAACTGATCTTCCTCCTCCAGTCAGAGCCAGAGATACCCAAGCTGACAGCTGACGTACTGTGTGTGTGTGCGTGTGTGTGTGTGTGCATGTGAGAGTTTAGCAGTGGTGTACTGTTATAGATACAAATGAACGATCGGCCCTGAATCGACTGCCTAGCTGTGGAAACAGTTCCTCCTCTGGTAAAAAGATGGAGGGATCAATGGAAAGGCTTGTCTGCCAGCAACAACCTCTTCAGTCTCTTACTGCGACAGCAGAGAAGCGAGAGGAAAGGGAGAGTCGAGAAAAGAGAGACCAAACGCCGGTATGATGGTATTCTGCTGAAGTGATATCTTATCAGATTTCATACGCCACATCAATGAAACCCCGGATATCAAAGTCCTGATGAGACATGAAAGTGTCTCAGAACTCAAAATAACCAGAGCGCTGCTCCTTCTACCATCCTCTACTGCATGAGGGCCATCAGTGTGTGTGTGTGTGTGTGTGTGTGTGTGTGTGTGTGTGTGTGTGCTCACCCATCTTTCCAGAGCCCGTGGCACTAGGCCGGCGGGCCGAGGGCTCTGCGGTCTTCTTGGGGACTTTGGGGACCTTGAAGGCAGCCTGAGCTGAAGACGGCCGGTTGCCGTCCACGCTGTCGTCGTCACCGTCAAAACTGCGGTCTGCAGGAGAGAGGGGAGGAGGAGGGGAGGAGGTTAGGAGCAGGTTGCTGTGATCCTCAGGAACATGTTTATTAGGAGGAAGGAGACATGGTGGATCAGAGTGAATTACACCAGTGCACCACTCTGTTGCAAAGGGCTGATTAAGAAAACAGAGGCTGATGGGAGGGGAAGGGCGGCAGGGGGGCAAGGGCTGAATAAGAGCAGAAAAAAGGGTTTGTGGAGGAAGGGAAGGTTTCCTGGCCAAAGCTTGGTCAGGATCAGTAATCAATACTAATTAGAACACAAGGCTTCAAGCCAGAAGGTGAAGGTGCTAAGGATGACCAAACTCTTACACACATAACATGCAGACACACACACACACACACATAACATGCACACACACACATAACATGCACACACACACACACATAACATGCAGACACACACACACACACATGTAAACTCCCACATTACATACACTCCTACATGTACACATTATATACAAACAATATCACACAATCGTACACTCACGATACAAACAAGCACACGCGCGGACTCCCACAACACATATGCACACTGAAACATGTACACACAAACACACACACACTCACACAAAGAGCTGGCAGTAAAGACATCCGCCCACTCATACTCTGACAGAGGCTGCAGAGAGACTGTGTTACTGCTAGCACACACACACAGTCTCTCTGCAGCCACTATGTTAGAGTGCTGGCACACACACAGTCTCTCTCCAGTCTCTATGTTAGCGTGCTAGCACACACAGTCTCTCTCCAGTCTCTATGTTAGCGTGCAAGCAGACACACACAGTCTCTCTCCAGTCTCTATGTTAGCGTGCTAGCACACACACAGTCTCTCTCCAGTCTCTATGTTAGCGTGCTAGCACACACACACAGTCTCTCTCCAGCCTCTATGTTAGAGTGCTAGCACACACTCACAGTCTCTCTCCAGTCTCTATGTTAGAGTGCTAGCACACACACAGTCTCTCTCCAGTCACTATGTTAGAGTGCTAGCACACACACAGTCTCTCTCCAGTCTCTATGTTAGCATGCTAGCACACACTCACAGTCTCTCTCCAGTCTCTATGTTAGCGTGCTAGCACACCTTACAGTCTCTCTCCAGCCTTTATGTTAGCGTGCTAGCAGTAACTAACACAGTCTCTCCCCAGCCTCTACGTTAGCATGTTAGCAGTAACTAACACAGTCTCTTTCCAGCCTCTTTATTAGCAGTAACTATCTAGCAGTAACGATCAGTCTCTGTCCACGGTTAGAGGAAGGATTGCAAACCAGGCACTCATCCACTAGCTGTCTATCTCCTGCCTGACTTTCACCTGTCCATATGGCGCGGCTCACACACAAGCTAGGGGGTTGAAGATGAAAGAGCTGACACAGACATGACCTGCCAAGCAGTACCACCATAGCACCCTGATCCACACACACAAATACACACACACACACACACACAAATACACACACACACGTACGGCCGGTCAACAAGGTCTGAAACATCAATAAAATGCATAGAAGCATGGCCGTCTCCAGTCTTTATTCTGCAGCAAAGCGTACAGACTGTTGCCAGCACCACACACAGAGCACTGCAGGTTCACTGCATATGAAAGTAAACAGGAATCTGTAGGTAGGAGAGCATACACACACACGCACGCACACACGCACTCACACATACACACGCACACACACACACACACACCCTGGGCCCAGCCCTGCACTCACAGTCACAGATCCGTTTGCAGATGAGACGCCTCATGCCGTCTGGAGGGAGGGGTTTTGGGGATCCCCTCGTTGCTCTGTCCCCGTACCCCAACACAGCCGCTATGCAAACACACGCCTCGCTGCAGAACACGGCCTACACACACCTCTGTCTCATATCGCAAGAACCATCCACCCATACCACTGCCGGTATTCTCTCTTCCTGCCTTCCTCTCTCTTCCCCTCTCTGTCTTCCTCTCTCCCTCTCTCTTCCTGCCTTCCTCTCTCCCTCTCTCACATCTCCCCTCCCCTCTGTGCCCAGGCAGCCAGTCAGCAGGAAGATGACATCATTGAATAACAGCCAGTGCGGAGGCAGGGCTGCGAGAGTGTGTGCGCATGCGTGTGTGTGTGTGCAAGTGCGTATGTGTGCGTCTGTGTGTGACACCTCTGGAATATTAAGAAGGTTCTGGGTTCTGGCAGAGCGGCTCATCATCAGACTGACACACACAGGCACACTAGCACTACAACAACATTGCCATATATTACGGTTTTGAATTGTGTGTGCTCTTTATGCACTCTAATATTATGCATTTACGCGTTCTCCTAGTTCTCTCCTACCATATGCACATGCTTAGGATTAAGTCCTGGCTAGCAAACACACAGTGAAAGGAGACGAGAGGGCAGTTGAGCAGGAGAGAGAGGAGGGGAGGGGGATGGATTGTCAGTGGGGGGAGAAGGGGAGTGGGATAGTGCGAGGAGGGATGGTGTAGGTAGATGAGGTGATATGACAGGGGAGAGAGGGAGGGTAGGGGTGGGAATAGAAAGTCAGAGGTAGTAATATAGCTGGGAGAGGAGGGGGATGACAAATTCAGGAGGATGAAAGGGATATAGAGAGAGGGGAGGGACAGATCAGGGGAGAGGGGGGGGACAGACCAGGAGGAGAGGGGAAAGCCACACCCCTCCAGCTGAGGCCTGCTCCTTGACAACAGGCCCACACACAGAGCCCACACCCTGGCAGCATCCCCAGCTGCCTGCCTGAGAGCCAGGAACCAGGGCAGAGCCAGGAACCAGGGCAGAGTCAGGAACCAGGGCAGAGTCAGGAACCAGGGCAGAGCCAGGAGCCAGGGCAGAGTCATGTTCACCAGGGCAGAGTCATGTTCACCAGGAGAAGTCATGTTCATAGGGCAACGTCATGTTCAGCAGGGGCAGAGTCATGGTTCACGCAGTGGCAAGAGAGTCATAGTGCTAGTCCAGGCAAGTCGATGTGTCAGAGAACCTGGGCAA
>BROE01000011.1:9950266-9963886 GCA_036571765.1 Plecoglossus altivelis | reverse complement strand
AGGAGAGGGGAAAGCCACACCCCTCCAGCTGAGGCCTGCTCCTTGACAACAGGCCCACACACAGAGCCCACACCCTGGCAGCATCCCCAGCTGCCTGCCTGAGAGCCAGGAACCAGGGCAGAGCCAGGAACCAGGGCAGAGTCAGGAACCAGGGCAGAGTCAGGAACCAGGGCAGAGCCAGGAGCCAGGGCAGAGTCATGTTCACCAGGGCAGAGTCATGTGCACCAGGGCAGAGTCATGTTCACCAGGGCAGAGTCATGTTCAGCAGGGCAGAGTCATGTTCACCAGGGCAGAGTCATGTGCACCAGGGCAGAGTCATGTTCACCAGGGCAGAGTCATGTTCACCAGGGCAGAGTCATGTAAACTAGGGCGGCAGGGTCAAAGGTTAGCAGGCTGAGGTGGGGGGAGGTGACCCAAGGCCAGGACCCAGCCAGACAGCTCCCATTAAGACCTTCTGATGATGCTCATCATAAGCCAGCCGTGTTTCAAGGGACGGTCTGGTGGCTGTTTGCTTTGATTAGCATTGTTAGCATCTCCAGCCCCACCCTCCCCTCTGGGAGGGAGTGTCTGTGTGAAGGGCAGCGAAAAGACAAGGGAGAGAGACACTGAAAGACAGAAAAGATGAGAGAGAGGGGAAGGGAGAGGGGGAAGGGGTCCTTCCCAGGGAGAGAACACTGCACAGGCTGTTACCATGGTGACCTGTAGAGACCATATCCTGAAGGGAGGGGACTACACCAATGATCAGAAAATCACACCTATGCACACGCACACACACCAACCAACATTAGATGTAACTAATAGCTTGTTAACATAGACACAGAGTTCCCAAGCATCAGTGGGGGGGGGGCAATTAAGGCTCCCAGCCTAATGCCATCATATATACCAGCACCACATGACTAAATATATCTCATCATGGCGACAAGTGCACAAAAACGTAAAAAAACAACATGTCTTTGCACACGCATGCAGCGTGAGCAGTCACAGTCTCTGCCTCACAGACGAGAATTCGCACACAGTTGCCATGGAAACTCCAGCCAGAGATTGCCCTCCTGTTCACACAGGGAGTCAAAAAGAAACAGATAGAGAAAGAGAAAGGGGGGGAGATGGAGGGAGACGACAGTGTTACAATCGAATGACCCGGCAGCAAGACGAAGCGGATATTTGAATATCTTAATATCTTAGTGATATCAAGATAGGAGGTTGTTGCTACTAGTTACAGGTCAGGTGTATCAGCTGTGGCCAGTACAGGACCTGTAAGGCTGGAAATCTCCTACTGGCTTAACTGGCAGGGAAACATCCAGAACAGCCCTTCCAGAACACAGAACATTTAGAGTCCCACTGCAGGGTTACATTCTGGAAAACAAACCACAATATTCTGATTTGTAATCGTACTTAGACCACATGATAAATCAGCAATATTCTGATTTGTAGTCAAACTCAGACCACATGATAAATCAGCAATATTCTGATTTGTAATCATACTTTGACAACATGATAAATCAGCAATATTCTGATTTGTAATTGTACTTAGACCACATGATTAACCAGCGATATTCTCTCGTTCCCATGTGGAGTTATTTAAAAACATTTACAAGCAGGCTTATTCACAAAAGCTATGGACTTAATAAAAGTAGGTGTTTGATGTTTCAACCAATCAGGGGTTGGCTTGTGGTTATGCGGTAGAAGACCAGCTGACTTCAACGTGACCCTTCAAATCTCTCGAATGAAATACGAATATACACACGTACAGAGCGCCCATACAAGAAAACATGAACAAAACTGCCCAATCCCTAATCCATGTGGGAATAATCCCAGAGTTACTCCCAGGCCAGAGGGTAAATATAAGCCATCTAAACATACAGTGTGAATGAGAATGGTACAGTGAAGCCTGGAGGTAAGAGGCAGGGATTATAAGGTTCCTTACACACCCATCAGTTTCAGTGCAGCCACTAGGAGCAGCATAGGGTGTCAGTCTCACTGTGGCCACTATGGGCAGCACACTGTGTTAGTCTGCGAGCAGCCACTGGGGGGCAGCACTGAGCTCGGTCTCATCCAAACATAAACACAGACTCCCGGGTGACTCAGTCTGTATCTGAGACGCACAAACCCAGTCACACAGTGACAGACCTGTTTATATGTGTGTGTGTGTGTGTGTGTGTGTGTGTGTGTGTGTGTGTGTGTGTGTGTGTGTGTGTGTGCGCGCGCATGAAGGGAAAACATCTGTCTGTGTTGGATGAGACTCGCAGTACTGTGTGTTCCAGTCAGACAGGCGTCTTATGACACCTGTCATCCTATCAGTGGCCCCAAAACAGGCTGAAGTATTATGAGGGCTAAGAATCTGAACATTAGGTTCACACACAGACAGGCCCTTCTGTGTGTGTGTGTGTGTGTGTGTGTACTAGTAACACACACATCTGGAAATCTGTGCTAACCATAAGCGTACAGGCATACATGACATATTTCCAGCGTGACATGCACAGAAATAGAACCCGAACATGCACACTAGTTTCTCACAGCGCTACACATTACGCTGTCATCCCAACAGGCGAATAAACACCACAAATCAATGTACATCAATACACACATCAATACACACATCAATACACACATCAATACACACATCAAGACACACATCAAGACACACATTAATACACACAGCAGGTGATGCCTAAGCTACTCCTGCACTCTAAGCACAAACATATATTATACATGTATAGTATTATTGTTTTTATAGATTTTATGTCAAACACCTTAAGATGCAATTCTTGTATGGAAAATGTTATATAAATCAAGTCTGATTGTAATAAATATGGGAGACCCAGCATAGCACAGTCCTTCAATCGAAGCAAAGGAAAGGAAGAAGGAAAAGGCCTGCTTCTCCTGGTAGGACAGCTGTAGCAGTGCAGCTACAGCTACCCAGACAGAGGGCAGATACCCAGACAGGGGGCAGATAGCCATGCAGGGGCAGATACCAAGACAGGGGGCAGATACCCAGACAGGGGGCAGATACCCAGACAGGGGGCAGATAGCCATGCAGGGGCAGATACCCAGACAGCCAGACAGGGGGCAGATACCCAGACAGCCAGACAGGGGGCAGATACCCAGACAGAGGGCAGATACCCAGACAGAGGGCAGATACCCGGACAGGGGCAGATACCCATGCAGGGGCAGATAGCCATGCAGAGGGCAGATACCCATGCAGGGGCAGATGGCCATGCAGAGGGCAGATACCCAGACAGGGGGCAGATACCCAGACAGAGGGCAGATACCCAGACAGGGGGCAGATAGCCATGCAGGCTCACATCACAGCAGAAGAGCACCAGAGGAGCCTTGCCTCCCTGACATGGCCACATCCAGCCCTCCCTTCTAGACAGAGAAGATCCTCGCAAAGCCAAACATACGCTTACAAAGACACACTGTCACCCCTCCTTCGCATGCACGCACGCACACACGCACGCACACGCACACGCACACGCACACGCACACACACACACAAACAGCTGACATGAGCCTCTCCACATCCAGGCTTGGGAAAAAGGGATAAACCGTAATACTAAAAATGAAAGCTTAACCGTGGTAACCGAGCTCGCCTGGGAAACGGGGTCACGGTTGCCTCTGCAGAGACGGAGACGCACTGAGGCAGAACGAGCTGTCGTCTATGAGGGGCTCTGTGTCTGTGTGTCTCACAGTCAACAAAAAGCGAAAAGCTAACCAGTCAATGTAGGCTTCCAGCTCAGGACAACATTGCAGTCCACTGACTCTCAGAGCTGCCATGGTTACAGTGAGTGTGTGCGTGTGTGAGACCGGATAGCATAAGAGTGAGGCCGGCAGCATTGGCATGCTTCACTCTCATGCACCAGAACCTGCCGGCCCCACGCAGGGTAAATACTCCCTCTTCCCTCGCAACAGTCTTAATTAAGCTCCTCAGAGACACACACAGGCTGCCCTACCTGCCGCCATGACAACACACACCTGACCTACTGAGAGAAAGAGAGCAAGAGAGAGAGAGAGAGACAGAGAGAGAGCGAGACAGAGAGAGAGAGACAGAGAGAGAGACAGAGACAGAGAGAGCGAGAGAGTGAGACAGACAGATGAGAGGGAGAGATGATAGGGAAGAAGAAAGGCAGAGATTAGAGAAAGATGACAGAGAGAAGTATGATACAAGGGTAAACAGAGCTAATATTAAAGGGTAGAGAGAGGTAGTAAAAGATGGAAGAGAGAGGTTGTAGTTTAGCAAAAACCCAGCACAGGATATGGAGCACTTAGACCTCCAGCACTCTGAACATAAGCTGATTTCTCTCCAAAACCATATGCTCACATGCTTGTGTCGCATCAACATTCAGATGAGCTTACACACACACACACAGACACAGGCACAGACATACACACAACAAAATACATATGTGCATGCGCACACACACACTCACCGTCTCCTTCATCCCCGACCACCATGGTAACAATACATAATGCGCTTCTCCTGCTTTGGTAGATCTTCCACTGCCTTTTCTTGTCTGTGTGGCTTGCTACTTCTCCTCCCTGATCCCTTTCTCTACCTCCTCTCTCTCTCTCTCTTCCTCCACTCTCTCTCCCTGTCACACTGGATCAGTGAGGGCCAGTGACAGGCACAGCTCTGTGGCACTGCTACTGCAGATCTCATTCAAATCTCTCTCCTCTCACCCTCCCTTACTCTATCCCACCCTTCCTCCCCCCAATCCCTCCGTGCCTCTCTCTCTCTACCCTCCCTGCCTCTCTCTCTCTCCCCTCCCCTTCCTTTTTCTCCTTGCCTTATTCTCTCACCAGCAGCTGTGTTGGACCTTCAGAATGAGACCCCTATCTGTTTGTGCGTGTGTGTGAGAAAGAGAGAGAGAGAGAGAGAGAAAGAGAGAGAGAGAGAGAGAGAGAGAGAGGGAGAGAGAGACAAAAAGCCAGCATGCAGATTGGCCCACAGACAGACACACACCCCTGTTCCAGTCTGACAATGTCCTGCATGTTTGCTAGCAGCCAAAAGCACAGAAAGCTGTAACCACTCAGGACAGAGCCTGATACAAGCAGCCCTGGCCCCTAGCTTTATCTCCTAGCTCCCAACTGTGTCTCCTAACTCCTAAATGTCTCTCCTAACTCCTAAATGTCTCTCCTAGCTTCTAACAGTCTCTCCTAACTCCTAAATTTCTCTCCTAGCTCCTAATTGTCACTACTAACTCCTAACTGTCTCTCCTAGCTGCTAACTGCCTCTCCTAGCTTCTAACTGTCTCTCCTAGCTTCTAACGGTCTCTTCTAGCTTCTAACTGTCTCGTCTAGCTCCTAACTTTGTGTCCTAGCTCCAGGAAGCACATCTCTGCCAGGCCTGTCAAATCTGAATCCAAACCCCAGGCAGGAGAGAGTTAAGGGCCATTCCAACACCCCCACCCCACCCTCCCAGTGCCACCGGAGACGGTATCATAGCAACAACCCCCTCCACACCCCCCCCTAAGTACTCTCCCTCTCAGGCTAAACAAGCAAGTAAACAAGGCTGCTGCAAAACAAACTAACTTCTATCACAAGGACTCATACAACCTTCAGGTCTGCTCCATAGAGTGGGTGGCCTTCACCCATTCTATGGAGCAGACCTGAAGGTTGTAGGTCTGCTTGCAGACTTCCTCCAGCCAGACCTCCCAGGAGAAGAGGACACCCCAAGCCTGGACACCCCAGACCTGGACACCCCAAGCCTGGACACCCCAGACCTGGACACCCCAGGCCTGGACACCTCAGGCCTGGACACCTCAGGCCTGGACACCTCAGGCCTGGACACCTCAGGCCTGGACACCTCAGGCCTGGACACCCCAAGCGTGGAAACCCCAAGCTTGGACACCCCAGACCTGGACACCCCAGCCAGACTGCCCTATAGCAGTGTCCCAGACCTGGACACCCCAGCCAGACTGCCCTATAGCAGAGTCCAAGACCTGGACACCCCAGCCAGACTGCCCTATAGCAGAGTCCAAGACCTGGACACCCCAGCCAGACTGCCCTATAGCAGAGTCCCAGACCTGGACACCCCAGCCAGACTGCCCTATAGCAGAGTCCCAGACCTGGACACCCCAGGCCCCCTTCAGCTTATACACCACTAATCCTACTGACCCTTCTGACTGGCCTACCAGCCCCAGCTAGACCTAGACATACAAACACACAGCTTGTTTGCAGACATGCTAGCATGGATATACATGAAGATGAAAAGGGGGGGGGGGTTAAGGTCAGAACAGGGTAGCAGAGAGGTCAAACAGGACTCACCATGACTGGGGCTGAGAGCCATGTTCCCAGAATTCAACGCTTCATCAAACCGTCCAAATATCGTCTGCAACCTGCAACAACAGAACACACAAACAGGAGTGGTTAGAACACACATGAGTCATAACCTTATGGAGAACACATCACTGCACATGCATACACATGCAGAAATGTACACACACAGCAACAAACATGAATGAACACATCCTCCACGCACGCACGCACGCACGCACGCGCGCGCGCGCGCACGCACACGCACACGCACACGCACACGCACGCACACGCACACACACACACACACACACACACACAGAGAGACAGAGACAGAGCATGTGCAGGGCAGAGGAGGCAAAGTAAGCAGCATCAACACATGTATGCAGCCTGACAGACAGCGGGTGGGCGTGTCTCCAATCATGCTAGTCTCACCAGCCTCCAGCCTGCAGTCAGACAGGAGCACAGCCTGGATACCAGCACCAGCCCACTGAACCCCCCCCCCCCCCAACCACACACACGCACGCACACGCACGCACATCCTAGCCTAAAGAGGTGCTAATTACAGCGAAAACAGCTGTCATGTTCGCATGTATACATACACACGTTCATAGATCCTAATATTAACAACCAGACGCTGGGCAGGATTGCAGCCTTCTGTCTCATGACAGAGCAGGGTGGTCTCTAGAAACTAAGGAACACACGCAGCACACAGCCTGCAAGAACACAAATGCACCCACGATTCATGCGGTTGCATCTGCTCCAGCAATACAAGCAGAGAAGAGACAAAACATCCTAAATGTCACACAACATGTGTGTGTGTGTGTGTGTGTGTGTGTGTGTGTGTGTGTGTGTGTGAGAGAGAGAGAGAGAGCGAGCGAGAGAGTAACCATACACACCGTCCTCTGTAAGCCAGCCAGACAGTCCAAACCCCCCCTAGCAGCTAAGCTGTTTTGATTACTGACGATTAGCGTAGCGTGTCCTTAGCGGCGTAGCATGTCCACGCTTCTCTTCCCCGTCTTTTCACTAGTCTACATTAGCACTGTCGTCAGGCTTTCCTGCTCCCCTGACAGCACCCTAGACGATACCCTAGTTAGCATGTGGAGCTAAGATGTCCATCCGGGCTGGAGGACTGTAAAGGGCAGGTTGGTGCGTAGCTTAGCCGTCGCTGTACCGATACAGACACACTGTGAGCCCTCTACTTCCAAATGCTCTTTGTGCCCAACATGGTGCAGTGGCTCCGAGATGGAGGGGAGAGGAGAGGGGAGGGGAGGAGGGAAGGGAGAGGAGAGGAAAGGAGGGAGAGGAGGAGGGGTTACAGAGAGAGAAAACGGAGAGAAAGACACAACAGGAGACCAGTGCGTTAAACAGCGTAAAATAGGAACCACTCACCATTCCACACACACACACACACACACACCTCAGAGGGTGTGAGGGGGTTAAATCTGTGAAAAAGGCTGTGTGTGTGTTTTTGTCTGACGTCTGAAACGCCAGCAAAGAGCCTAGCAGGGCAATGTGTGTGAGACAGTAGAGATTCAGTTCCCCTTTACATAACCTCCTTTACTTACACACACACACACACACACACTCAGAAGGGGGAGGAGCCACAGCCAGGGCTTGATATTAAGGTCGTCCCGCCATCTCGGGGATGATGAAAAAGACGACTGGGACAGTTCAACAAAGCCTTTGGGACGACTGTAGGACCATAGCAGTATAAAATACATTCACCAGTGGTTCAAAATGTTTAAACACAAGGCGGCGACATGTTTAAACTTATAACCACATTTTAAGATCAATCTTAACATTTCATAAACTCTGAACAATGTATTCACATTACAAGAGGCTATGTAATGTGATACTCCACGGTCCATAGTCCACGTTATACATTCATCATGAGCAAACTAGCTAGCTCTAGCTACCTGCCAACATAAATTCCAAAATGCTAGCAAACTTCGTTATTCAACCTCTGTATTTTTCAAACCGTGCATGAGTCCACGACCACAGCCATGGCCAACATGACAAAACGATCACGTCAAATCATCGATCAAGGTAATGACAAATACCTAGCTAGCTTAACTAGTTAACGAAACGTGAACCTATATCAACTGGTGTCGTGCCAGGGTACGTATCCCCTCCAAGATTTTGCATCCCCTGGCCGTGGGGGCACACGTGCACTCAGAGAAGTGTAACAAGTTAAGAGTTAAGACAAGAGTTAAACTCCTGCACTTTGAATTCACCTCTTCAAAGGAACAATTAACAATGTGGAGAACTTGACAGGGGTTTCCATGGTAACAAGGGACTAATTTATCTACATAAATACATGTATTTGATTGACAAGGATGACCCTTCTTTGCTAACCCGTTCATCCCTACATTCAAGATTGAGGGGATACAAAATATATCAGGCTGGTTTTTTGGTTTTGTTTTTGACACCTGATATAGTGTGTCTGTCCTACCATCATGTGGATCGTTCTTGATGTGCTCTTCTGGTCACAATGAACCACTGGAGGAGATGTTTGCTCTTTCCTTGCAAAAGTTACAGAGGGAATACAAATGATTTCAGGCTCTTTTCCCACCTGATACACCGTGTACCATCTCCACTAACATGGAAAAGGTTTGTCCTGAAGTCATGTGGGTTCTTTTCTGTGCTCTTTAGGTCACAATGAACAACCTGAGAACATCTGGAGATGCCTTCTCTTTTTTACCTAAAGTTACAGAGGGGATACAAATGATAGCAGGCCATTTTGTTTCCTGACGTGTAGAAGATGTGTATCCCCTCTTCTCCCTCCCTCCCTCCCTCCCTCCCTCCCTCCCTCCTTCCTTCCTTCCTTCCTTCCCTCCCTCTCTCCCTCCTTCTCCTGATTCAGAGGTTCCATCTAGACTAATGATCCTCAGTCCCTCTTCTCCACCCTTCTGTCTCTATCGCTCCATCCTTCCTCAGCTCCTTTCTTTCGTCCATCCCGCCACACGCACACGCACGCACACACGCACATACACATACACACGCACAGCTTATATAATGAGCAGACTTTTTTATGATGAATATAGGCAGAACAGCTGGGGAGACTCAAATATCTCTGTTGTTTCTTTTCACCTCTCTATCTTTACTATTGCTCCTCTATGTCTCTCTCCCTCGCTCTCTCTTTACTATTGCTCCTCTGTCTCTCTGTCTCTCTTTACTATTACTATTCTGTCTCTCGCCCTCTCTCTCTCGCTTTACCATTACTACTCTCTCTCCCCCCTCTCTCTTTCGCACTCTCTCTCTCTTTACCATTGCTACTCACTCACTCCCTCCCTCTCTCTCTCTCTCGCTTAACCATTGCTCTCGTTCTTCCCTCCTCCATCTCTACCCCTTTCATTTTCCTTCTTCTCTCTGTCTCCCTCCCCCCTTCATTATTCCCTCATCTCTCTACCTCTCGTTCTCCCCTCCCTCGTCCTCTCAGTTATCTGATCCTGGGTCGAGGGAGCTGATACACGATCTGGTCATCAGGTCTCTGGCAGCAGATCTGCATTCCTGCAACACACTCACACACACACTCACTCACTCACTCACACATACACACTTACACACACACACACACACACACTCACGCAGGCACACACACACACACACACTTCCCACCGCAGACTGTTCTAGAAGCCCTCTCTATCTCACAGACGGTGTGTGTTTGAGCTGGAGTCAACCGTAAGCTGCGTGACATATGACGGACAGGCTACGCATTCACAGACAGTCTCATACGAAGCTCTCACAAGCTGGTGCTTGCGTGCAAACACAGCGTGTGTGTGTGCTCAGAATCACCAACATGTTGCACGCTGGACTTTTCATTACGGTTACCACGGCGACCTAAGCAGGCTACGGCCACTCAATAGACCTCTTTAGAGAGACGCCTTTAACATGACACACACACACTCACACACTCACAAACTGGTTTGTCCTCTATTCTGGCCATCCCTTCCCCTCCCCCTCCCCTGGTATTGTCCGCTAGATAAAGCGCCTCAGTGTGTGTGAGGGGCAGAGTGGAGCATGGCATGGCCTGGGACAGGGCGAGCGCCAACGCCACGGGACCCACAGACCCCCTGATTCAGAGACCCCCCTCCCCACACACACACACACACACACACACAGACACACACACACACACACAACAAAGACAGTCCGGATGTTCCAGGCTTTCTACTCCTGTGAACCAGCATGTCCTGCGATGAGCAGGTCATGCTGGTTCACACCCATCTCTCACACACCCACACATACACATAGGTGACACACACAGGTGACGTGCACACACACACACAGGTGACGTGCACACACACACACACACACAGGTGACGTGCACACACACACAGGTGATGTGCACACACACACACACAGGTGATGTGCACACACACATAGGTGACACACACAGGTGACGTGCACACACACAGGTGATGGTCACACACACACACAGGTGACGTGCACACACACACACACAGGTGACTTGCACACACACACACACAGGTGACACACACAGGTGACACACACAGGTGACACCCACACACTCACCTTGCAGCAGGAAGCCCTCTCTTGCCCAGATCTGCTCGCACTCTCTCTCCAACATGCCGATACACATCCACCAGAGTTGCTGTGGAAGCCTCTCGCACCTGCAGAGGACAGAAGAACATCCTATAATATGTCTGCTTTCTCTAGTGTCTCTTACATGGGCTCTAGACAGCAGGGCTGGAAGCTGGGAGGTGATGTGCGGTCAGTGGTGGTGTGTGCGGGTCTGAATAGGCCTTGGGTGCAAGGGCACTTCTTTAAGAAGTGACCTTTGCAGTTTATATATATATATTATTTATGTTTGCACTTCCCTGCCACAGTAAATTCTGTGCTTGTGTATCTTGCATGGCGAATAAAAACCGATTCTGATTCTGATGAGGGTTCATTTCTCGTTCACATACAGACGAAACTGTTGCTTCTCTGACTGGGATTGTCACACCAGGGGCTGAACACTAACACACACTGATCCAAACGCATCTGTCTAGTGGGTGTCTGATCGAAGCCATGCGAATGTAACAATCCTGGGGAATAGCAGTTTCTGTGCGTGCGGGACTCCGCCCCGGAGAGATCGGGGATGGTGATTGGTTCGGTCAGTGTGTGGGTGGCTAATGATTGGGTAGAGGACAGCATTCCGCTTTGGGGTACATCTTGGCAGGAGGCGATACCAGCCTCAATGGACACACACACATACACACACACACACACACACACGCACAGAGACACACGCACAGACACACGCACAGACACACGCACAGAGACACACGCACAGAGACACACACAATGGGACACACATGCACAGAGACACACACAGAGACACACACAGAGACACACACACACACACAGAGACACGCATGCACAGAGACACGCACACAAAGGGACACACACAAAGACACTAATCACTGGTGTGTGATGATGAGTGGGGTTGGACTGGGGGTGTTCATGTGTCAGTGCTGAGGCTCTATAGAGGCCAGTCACACATCCACTCCCTAATAACAGGTTACGCAGGGAGTTTCTCTATGTCACACTCTGTTCAGCTGGGAAACAATGACAAAGACAGGGGGACTGGAAGACTGTGAGAGTCTCTCTCTCACACACACTCACCTGTGGGTTCTGGTCTCCAGTGAGGGTGCAGAGAAAGGGAACTATTTTGCTAAGACTCAGAGGCTGGGCACCATACCTGAAAGGGAGAGAGACAGACAGAGACAGAGAGACAGAGAGACAGAGAGACAGAGAGACAGAGAGACAGAGAGACAGAGAGACAGAATATATTTAGTTGAATATAAGCTATGTTGGTTCAGTGACAACATGTATCCGCTTGGTTAAAGGTTGGAAACCTCTTCTATAAATAATCCTGTGTGAGCCGGTATGTTGTGAAGCAGCACTTGAAAGTATCTGCATCTGACCTCCACTAACCCACACAGACAGGTAAGAAGATTAACCCTTGAGCATATGTGTGTGTGTGTGTGTGTGTGTGTGTCTGCATCAGTAGCAGACGACAGCAGTGAAGAGGAGAACAACAGGCAGGAGAGGGAGGATTGGGCGCTGCTCTCACCCATGTGACCATGTGACACAGCAGAGAGGAAGTTACTCACGTGTTCAGGGTAGCGCTGAGGCAGACGCACACGCCCTCTCTGCTGCGGAAGTTCTTGTGTTTGAAACCGGGGAGCAACCTTTCCCACACATACTGGAGAGGAGAGGGAGAGGAGAGTGAGAGAGAAGAATAGGAGAGTGGGAGAGAAGAATAAGAGAGTGGGAGAGGAAGTGAGATAGAGATTGGAAGAGAGGAAGAGAAGAGACAGATAGCCAGGAAGAGAGGAGAGGGAGAGAGGGTGAGAGGGAGGTGAATACTGAGGGCTTTAAACAGAGGGCTATAGATGACAACTCTGCAGGGGCTGAGCAGATTACAGCTTATAAAGGTTACAATCTGTGTGTGTGTATATATGTGTGTGTGTGTGTGTGTGTGTGTGTGCATGTGTGTGTGTGTATGTGTGTGTGTATGTGAGTGTGTGTGTGTTCCAACTCTCCCCAGCAGAAGTAGATTGTTCCTCTGTCCTCCACACCAGACAGGTAAACATGCAGGGGTGACTAGCATAGTTAGCCAACAACACAGCATCCACCACATGGCTGTGTGTGCTCACCATGGGCGAGGCTGTCTGCTCCATGCAGTGGAGGATGAGGGCCTGGCTCTGCTCTCTGACCTGGTCCTTGCTGTCACCTAACCGGTCCACTAGTGCAGGGAGCACTGGAGCCAAACACACAGAGAGAGAGAGAGAAAGGTGAGGCACTGGAGCCAAACACAGAGAGAGAAGAGTGAAGTACTGGAGCCAAACACAGAGAGAGAGAGAGAGAGAGAGAGAGAGAGAGAGAAGACATGGCTGTGAGGACTAGATGCTAAACACAGAGAGAGAGAGAGAGAGAGAGAGAGAGAGAGATGGGTGAGGCACTGGAGCTAAACACAGAGAGAGAAGAGAGAGAGAGAGGAGAGAGAGCGAGAGAGAGAGAGAGAGGCAGATGAGAGAGAGGAGAGACGTAGAGTAAGATTGGGTCTTGACCCAGAGCCAACTGGAGCGTAACACAGCCAGAGCATATAAAGGGTGAGGTCATGGAGCTAAAAGACAAACAGAGAGAGAGAGAGAGAGAGAGAGAGAGAGATGAGAGAGAAGAGAGAGAGAGAAAGCGAGAGGAGGAAAGAGAGAGAGAGAGAAAGAGAGAGATGGGTGGAGGCACTGGGCTAACAAGAGAGATAAGTGAGGCCATCTGGAGCTTAAAACACGAGAGAGAGAGAGAGAAGAGAGAGAGGAGGAGTAGGAGAGAGAGAGAGAGAGAGGAGAGAGA
>BROE01000011.1:9937525-9949685 GCA_036571765.1 Plecoglossus altivelis | reverse complement strand
GAGATACGGGCTATGTACACAACAGGGCCCGTAACAGCACACACCCAAGAAGCTGTGCCTGATGTTTTGTTGAGGACAGGGCTATTTAGGTGAACTCCAGTAAGTCAATTACACAGATTTTCTAAAACTACAGTTTAAGATGTATACAAGCCGAGAGAGACAGGGGCGACAGAGAGAGGCGGGGGAGAGAGAGAGAGGGAAAAGAGAGTGGGGCGACAGAGAGAGAGAGAGAGGAGATGAGAGTAGAGAGAGAGGAAGAGAGAGAGTAGAGAGAAGAGAGAGAGAGAGAGTAGAGAGAGACAGGTGTGGGAGAGAGAGATAGGTGGAAAGAGAGCAGGAGGGAAAAGGGTCGAGGGAGGAGAGCGTGTTGGGAGAGAGAGAGCGGAGTGAGAGAGGGGGAGACAGCAGAGAGAGAGGAGAGAGAGAGAGAGGAGAGAGAGAGAGTCAGAGAGAGGTGGGGGAGACAGAGAGAGAGAGTGTTGGGTCAGATCAGGATGCAGCTGCCTGCCGGTGTGTTTTTGAGGTTGGACAGAAAGTGAGTGTTGGACTGAGGGAGGAAAACTTCAGAAGAGAGGAGACTCAGAATGACCTCAACGCCACAGACACACATGCGCAAACACTGGGATCAGGAAACAAACCTTGACAAAAATGGCACACACATACGCGCACACACACACACACACAGAAGAGGGGGAGCAGCCTCACCTGTGCCCAGATATCCCTTGAAGCGCTCTCCCAAGCGATCCACAAACGCCTCGGTGATATCGATACCCAGCAGCACCACCTGCAGGCCAGACAAAAACATGTTATGGATTTGCCCATGGAGAGGCGTTCAACACTCAGTAGAAGTGCAGAGAGCAGCGACCTGCTTCCCATGAGGGGGAAGATGAGAGGCTGCTGAGCACAGGGTCACCCTGCGGACTGAGGGGGACACTCCTGTACACTATGGGTCTACTTGGAGAAGCGTGCAGATGAGGGCCTGTGTCTCAGACTCCCACTGCAGTTTTCCACCAAGCCTGCGATTAGAATCAGATCCCGTATGGGGCCGGAATGCTTGTGTTGGCAGAGCTCGATGGAAGCGGAACATTCCTCCGAGAAATCCGTTAAAACATATTCCTCTCCTGTCCGCGGAGGGGAGAGTGCTGCCTGCAGCTATGCCCTATTTTAGGCAGGTGGTGGTGGTGGGTGGGGATAGTGATGATGGTGGGGTGGTGGATGGTGTTGGGTGGTGGTGGGTAGTGGGGGTGATGGTGGTGGGTGGTGGTGGATGGTGATGGTGAGTGGTGGGGGGAGGAGCCAGACATCTCGCTAAGACTGGGGCCACACATCTACTCATACACAGGGATGATGGGAGTAAAAGCAGTTTGCTGTTCTGCATTTGTTCCTGCGTGTGGCTGCCACGAGGGCCTTGGCAATGCTGGCTAGCTGATGGCCATGTCACATGGATCTTGTCATGACAGCACTACGGGGCTCTGCTGTCTTGTTTGACCAAAAAGAACCGTTCCAAAAGGGACAGATGGTTGGACCGCCTGGCTTGATGTTCAAGCAGAGTCCGGCAATCCGTCTTGCAGCTCTAAACCACTCAGAGAGCACAGAAAAAGCAGCCTGCAATATTAATGTCTGCTGCTGCTGCTGCTATGGTGTGTGTGTTTGTGTGTGTGTGTGTGTGTGTGTGTGTGTGCGTGTGCGCATGCGCATGAGCAAAAACAACCTTGAGAAACCAAAAATACAACAACAACAACAACAAAGCAGTGAAAAAGACAGCTGGCTGAGTGGCTGAAGAAGCGAGACAGGAAGACAAAGAGCTTTAGAGAGAAAAGAGGAACAGTAACTCTTCTCCTGCAGACAGAAGCAGCTATGAGTCAGATGAGGCTGTTTTTTAACTCCTCCTCTGGAGACTCCATTTTTTCTTCCTGTCAGCCTCCCTTCTTCATTTTCCTCTACTTTTATAACTCTACATCCACCCCCTCTCCCTCTCTGACAAACTCCCCCCTCTCTCCCTCATCCTCCCACACTTTCTCCTGACATCCCCCCCCTTTTACCCTCGTCCTCCCACCCTCTCTCTCTCCCTCATCCTCCCACACTTTCTCCTATCTGACATATCCCTCCTCTTAGCCTCACCCTCCCACCCTCTCTCTCTCCCTCATCCTCCCACTCTCTCTCCCCCTCATCCTCCCACTCTCTCTCCCTCCTACCTCTCTGTATGTCACCTAGGCTGTGCTGACTGTGCAGCTTTATGCCCCGCCCCCCAGGCATCCCATGACCAATCCCTGGCAACCCAAGCAGGCTGAGGTCAGACTGATGTTGCTACCAGACTCTGGTCTGTGGTCTTTTTGGCATCATTTATGTTTTAGTTAAGCTTATGGGACAGGGAGTGTCTAATTCTGGGTTTGAGGTGAATGAAGAACTAACTCTGTCCAATTTAGAGATGTATTGTGTCACTATAGGTGGAGAGTTTGATTCTCATCCAAGCTCAGGATCTGATCCAATTACATCATCGCTGAGTTTTATTGTGATGATGTAAGCCCTGCGCCTGGGCAAAGTATCCCTTCCAGTTCAATCAATGGCTTCTTCCTTTTGCAGTTCAAGAAGACATAACATCCATCACACAGAATCAGGTTTCACTTATTAGGCTCCAGTCATCCTGTAGCTTAATAGAATCTGACATTGTATGTAATACTTGTTAACATTGAACTATGGTTGTCTCACGTCGTTTAGTTGTACTTTAAAGTAAAACATATTTGGATTTGCAATATAAATGTACAAAAGGAACAGGATTGTAGCAACACCGTGTTTTGATCGGGTCCACGTACACTGAGGCCGGGTTCTAACAATGAGCGCCGTGACCCCTCCCCCATCCTTTCCTCCCGAGCGCCCTGACAATGGGTCCCTTCTCGCAGGCTGTTTTCGTGAGCCTTCTGAAGAAACCAAAGTAGAATCCCACCTAATTACATTTACTTTAAAATGATTTGAATCGTGAAAAGATCGTTTTTATAGTTATGCCATTTAATACGCCAAACGTGAGCGCGTGCAGATAAACAAAGCAACCATGGTTGGTCAAGGAAGTAAATGGTTATAAAGCATTTAGCATGGAATTGTGTTATTTCTCTTCAAAGACGGTGAAGATATTGGAAGAGTAAATGAGATTAGCGGGGTTTGCATTACGAAACGATTAGTTTAATGCTTTAGACCAGATTATGCGACAGCGAGTCCGAATCTTTCGGCTAGACAGTCCCCGTGAACCCAGACGATGACAGCTCGTTTATATTGGTGTTGCTGCCTGGTCCGATAACGTTAACTGTACCCGAACCTGACGCGTGGTACACAGCACAACTACTAGACAACATATCGCCAAAACAATTCAAGGTTGATGTTTTCCCAATGTAATCTTCCGCAAACATTTTGATCAGCTAGCTTCATGAATCTCATAGATTGATGCCACTGCAATGCATCAGCAATTCAACCCCCTGCCTTCATGCATTCTGCTCGCTCACATTCTTACCTTGTAATTGCTTGCGTTTACCCATCCCGTTAGCTCATCAATGGTTTTATCCAGCCGGGGTTTATCTTGTTCCACGTCAGGTGAACGTTGCGGGTCGTTCAGATAGTCAATAAGATCCTGGCCGACCTGCAGCCGTCTAGTAACATCCTTCTGCAGAACCTGCTGGTAAAAATAGTCCATGTTGTCATGTTCCTCCATTGGGCACGCAGCACCGAGTGGCCAGCTTTTGTGGCCAGCCGCAGACGTGATACTGGTCGGTGTTTAGTTTGAAAAAAGGTTAGCCGCTGTCCACGACCTTTCCTTACGAACACTACCGGAGTCTACGGGACGGCGACTGCTTTACTAATCGGACTGGCTATCAACAAACAACCCACTTGTCAAACAGCAGTAGTGCTCGCTAGCACCATACACTCTCTTCAACTGTTCAACTTTGATTTTTTTTTTCTCCTCCTCCAGATAGATAATTTATAGCTATTATAGAATTTGCCCAGGTAGGCGTTTTCCTATGGAGGTTTAACTTTCTGAAAGTTACGAAACGGTAACTGAAAATGCGTTACAATGAACAAGGTCCGTTAAATCGACCCACATCAAAACAGAGGTATCCAACTAACGTTAGCTTCCAAGCTGGCTAACGAAAGCCGCGAACCCTGGCTAGCACTAGCAGGTTTAGCTAGCCGCTAATGTTTGTTAGCTAGTTGATCACAGGCCTGACCCTAAGATTTAAGACACTTTGTTTTTGTATTCCATGAGTTAAAAGTATCCGTGGACCTGTCGAAATAAAGTTGCAACCAACTTTGAGGATAAATTTTTTTTCTGCGCTCCCGCGGTTCCTGGATACTCTTAATCCGAGAGTGGTTGTTTCTGAGACAGCAGTCGGAAGTCCTTCCCCGCTGAAAACCAGCGCGCCGCCGGTAACTGCAGATAGAAGGTAGCGCAGACTAGCAACCGAAGGCCAGCGCGGTCCTTCGGCACCGCACAGCTAGCCAGGATAATGCCTGTAGTAAAATGGATAGTAGTCACAGAACACCGGACACTGTGGAATTTATTTGACTCATATTTGGTATCACTGGTAAAAGTACTGTATTCGGATAACGGACAAATAGCTGACTGCTTAATAGACATTTGTCGATACACGAGTTTGAATGAAAATATACGAAGTTCTCCGGCGACATCTAGCGACCAAACTACACTCGTTCATTCAAAATCTAAAACGGCAAATTATTTCAGTAGGCTGTATTCAATATTTTTTATTTCAACACATTAGAGCCACAGTCGGAGCACATTTACTATGTTACTTTTATTCATTTCTTTTGTATGGATTTCTTCAACATAAAAGTCCTGTTAAACAGCTGTCAAGAGAGGGCATTAGTCTCATTACCATACAGTCGGTCCAGTCAACGCATCACATTAACGATACACCTCTACTTGCTAGGCTGAACACTGTTCGCCTCTAACCCAGCATTAGCCCTGTACAAGCCAGTTTCTCCTGAACACCTGAAACCACTGGATAGGTGGCAGCAACATGGTATATAAGACACACTGCACTGTATGGCTAAATCACTCCACTAGGGTGCTTGACTCCACTTTTCAAAGAAGAGTAGAACTCCAGTCTAATTCTTGTTCCCCCTGAATTAAAAAAAAGAAAAAGTTTCTCTTTGCACTTGGGCAGATTTTTCATATATGGCTAACATTTTAATATATATATCCAATCTTCTAAGTTCTAAATAAATGTGTTTGGTATGGGAGTTCAAGGTTCAGAATTGACCTCATTCCAGCAAAGTACTTAAGAGTGGCTCAGTATTTAGGTATGGTAATAGGTTTGGAACAAGGCATGTGTGTCAACACAGCCACAGTGCACAGGAGGCCCTGAGTACACACAATCCAGTGATGTAGCACACAAATCCAACCTGATGTCATTAAAAGCCAAGGTCCTGACTGACAGGGTCCATTTATGTCAAACATCAATATATTTTTTTTATTATCACAAACAGGAAAGATACTTATATCTCTTCCTCTCTGGATAGACAAGCGTGGACAATTACAATAAGCACTGAAAAAGAGATCAAATGAAAATAACACTTTGTTGAAGACCTTCTCATATCCGAGAAAGGTTATATTTTTTGTTGTGTTTTTTTTTGCCATTGCAAAACATTTTCTGTACAAACAGAATTAAAATCTCAAACAGAAGCACAAAAAAAAGTCAAGTGTCTTCTTTTATAGTTGCTGTGCGCTCCCCTGTCCCTCTCCTGAATGAGAGGGTGCTGTGGGCTGTTTCTCAGAGCCCTGTCCAAGCAACATCCCTGCTGTACTTCACAAGCACTGTATGCCCCCAAACTAAAACACCCCTCACCTTATCCCCAAGTCCATTGATCGAAGCATAACGACTCACAAAGATGGTCACATTGAGGCGGCGTGTGATTGGTTCCGATGGCGCTTCACTCGTGTGTCGTCCATCATCTCGTCGTCTTAAAGACAACATAGTTCCACTGTTCAGGACCCCCCTTCTCTGCTCCTCTTACATCCAATGACAGGAAGATCCTTGCTCCCCCCCCCCACCCTCTGTTGTCCCATTCTCCCCGATCCTCCTACATCAAGGTTAGCAGTGGGACGTTTAGACGGGGGGAAGGGGGGGGGCGATGATGGAGAATACGGGGGTATACACTAGTATTGTTTTGAGAGAGAGAATAGGAGAGAAGAGGAGAGCGAGAGGCCTCCGCAGTGCTGATAGGGGTCTTATGGATCAATGATCAGTGGTGATCAGTCTTGTGTGTTGACCGGCGGGTCAGCAGTAATGATGAGTCCAGCCCAATCCCCCCCCCACCCCCCCCAAACCCCCCTAGGCGGGCTCATAGCAGCAGAACCTGCAGACAGAGGTGCCCCCCCCTGGCCCTCCACTGTCAGAGGATGATGCAGCAACGACACAGGCGCTGGCCACCTCCGTGAACGGAGGGAGGGGGCGTCACCGGAGCAAAGTAGGCGTGGACCTTGATCTCGGGGAGATGGGCCTGTCAGGCAAGAGGAGAGAGCGACTTACATTTCTGGGGTCTACAAGCACGAAATAACTACATCCTAACCCTTGTGCTGCCTTACAGGTCATTAGGATTCACCTTTTTGGACCACAACGTTGGGTCACAGTACCTCGAAGGCAGCACCGAGGTTAAAAAACCCCCCACCTCAGCCGACAGCACGTCAACGCTCAAGAGAGCTGCTGTCAAAATAGATCAGATAAGCTGAGGCAGGAGATCGGAAGGGGGGAGGAGAGGAAGCGACTGACCCGTATGCGTTTGATGCCAGCTCGGGTGACCTGTTGGCAGTCGTAGAGCTCGATGCGCTCCAGGCGGTGGCAGCTCTTCAGGTGCTCTAGTGTGACGTCGGTGATCAGGGGGCAGTTGTCCAGCTCCACCACTGTGAGGCGCTCTTGTCCACACGTGCTGCTGCTCAACGCCCGGATGCCATCGTCGGTGATCAGCTCACAATGGGACAGGGACTTGAGAGAAGGAGGGAAATCGTATAAATTTTTGCAATAGTCAAGACACTAAAACACACAAGCATACGTTTGTAGTACCAGTGCTTGCAGGCGGGGGCAGTGGATAGAAAGCTGGACCAGGGTGTTATCAGTCACCTGGGGGGAGAAGAAAACAAACTCTGTGTTTCTACAGGCTCCGAACAAACACGAGTCGCAGCACCACAACCAAACAAGCCTGCAGGGAAATCCTCTTAACATTCAAGACCAGAAAAACAAACCACGGAAGTCTTACCAAAATACATTCTTCTAAGTCCATTTTTTCAAGCTCGTGACAATTCTGCAAAGTTAAATACACATTTAAGACCGAGTGGGAAAAAAATTCTGACAGACTGATAAAGCGTGTGTGTGAGTGGTGACTGGGGGAGGAGGGAGGTGTTTCTTACTCTGGCCAGTACAGTAAACCCAGCATCTGTCACATGGGAACATCGTGCAGCTTCTAGGATCCTAGGACCACGGTAGGGAAGAGAGAGAGAGAGGGAAGGGGGGGAGGGGGTGAGTTAGCGAGAGCTGGCCTCCCAGTAACGGGTCAACAGGGTCTGAGTGTGGCGGCAGAGCTCACTTCAGTCTGGGGCAGTTGAGTCCCAGGGCTGTGAGGGAGGCGTCAGTGATGTTGCTGCAGCCAGACACACACATGATCTGCAGCTTGTGACAGCCTCGACACAGGCTCACCAAGCCGTCATCTGTTATCTGCTGTGCAGAACACACACACACACACACATGCACGCACGTTACCTTCACTGGCATGCACACTTCCAGACCTCACACACTATCTTTCTGTCGCACTCTGGTCTTTTGCTCCTGCCCTCCCGCGCGCACAGACACAAGTAAAGCTCCTTCTCTTACTGTGCAGGACTGCATGTTGATAGTGGTGAGTTCAGGGCAATGTTTCTGCAGGTGTTTAAGAGCTCCATCTTCCAGCTGGATGAAACACAACAACAGTTTCTTAAGGGTTTTATTGTGCTACAGTAACAGGGTCAATGTGTGTGTGCCTGTGTGTGTGTGTGTGAGTATGTTAAAGGGGGGGAGGCTGTGGATCTGTATGTGCATGGGTTTTTGTGTGTGTAAGGGGGGGGGTCTGTGTGTGCGTGTGTATGGGTCTCTGTGTGTGTGTGTGTGTGTGTGTGAGTGTGTTAGGGGTCTGTGGGTCTGTGTGTGTGTGAGTGTGTGTACCTGTGTGCAGCCTCGGAGGAACAGTGCTCGTAGGCCTGTACATCCTCGAGACAGGGCCTCGATGCCATCACGCGTGATCTGGTCACACCAGGACAAGTTCAACGTCTCCAGCATCCTGCAGCCGTCACTGCAGACACGAGGTTAAAGGTCAGTTCAGAGGTACGGGATCAGTCGCACTCTCCATCGCTGACTCTTCATAGAGCAAGAGTCCAGGAGGCTGAATCCCACTTAGAATTGGAATTCCGGGACCGTTAGAATTCAGTTCATTTCTCTAATAGGAATGACGCCAGCTGTGCGTCAGAAGAACCTCCGCTAGTCAGAAGACGCAATCTAAAATCCACCATCAGATGACATCATGAGGTTCATCTTAGATCATTTCCTTCTGTCATCAGCCTGAACCTGAACAATCAATCTTTCACGAGACATACGAATCTAACCACTGGAATGGAGAGGATTGTGCTGCTGGCTAGGGCTGATGTTAAGGCTAATCTCGAAGCGAGAACACATCAAACGATGTGTCATAGACTGTCCTGTCTTTCTTTATTCATTAGGATGGGCGTGTCCCACCTGAGGGCCTTCAAGGAGTGGTTGCTAACGGAGACACAGGAGGTGAGGTCCAGCTGCTTGAGTTTGGAGCAGAACTTGCTGAGGCTGAGGCAGGTGCTGTCTGTGATCTTGGTGCAGCCGTTCAGATTCAACACCTCGATGTTCCTGCAGTTCTGAGAGAACGTCCTGAGGGGAGGGAGGAGCCACAGTCATTCAACGCATCCAACGAGGGTGTGACGGTTTGCGTGTGTGGAAAGTGTATGACCACGAGACTGTGTCTGATCGTGTGTGCGTGTGTGTCAGCGTGTGTGTGTGTGTCAGCGTGTGTGTGTGTGTCAGCGTGTGTGTCAGCGTGTGTGTCAGCGTGTGTCAACGTGTGTCAGCGTGTGTGTGTGTCAGCGTGTGTATCAGCGTGTGTCAGCGTATGTGTGTGTGTGTGTGTGTGTAAATGACATACTTCATGGAGGCGTCTCCCACACTCAGACATCCCCTCAGGCTCAGCTGTCTGAGGAAGCCTCCGCACCGCTTGGAGATGTTCTCCACCACCCTCCCCTGGGTGGAGAGGAGGATGCCACAGGACACCACAGCAGGGCCGCCCAGCAGCCAAACGTTAAAGGTGTCAAGCGGTCAGTGAAAGAAAAGAGAAGGGAAACATCGGATGAAGTTAGAATGAGAGACAACAGGGGAGTGAAGAGAAGAGAGGAAGAAGGGGGGAGAGAACAATAGAAGAAAAGGGAGAGAAAGAGCAAGAGAGAGAGAAGGGAAAAGAAAGAGGGAAGGAGGGAGGGAGGGACAGACTACTGTGACCCGGACTAGTCTGAGGACAGCGGCTCAGTGATGACGTCACAGACATGCAGCGCCAAAGCCTCCAACCCAGCACTAAGCCCTGGGCAATGAGCTTGATAATGCTACTCAACACACCAACAGTAGCAGACACACACACACACACAGACAAACTGAGGCCCACCCACACACACAGAACTTCTCACCTCTATGTCTGTCTGGAAGTTAAACAGGTCAATCTTTTGCCAGTTACTGCCATCTAGGGCCAGGACATTCCATGCCTGGAACAGAGAGGGGGAGAGAGACAAAGATAAAGGGAGACAGAGAGAGACAGAGACAGAGAGACAGAAACACAGACAGAGAAAGGGAGACAGAGAGACAGGGAGACAGAGAGACAGCGACACAGAGAAAGGGAGACAGACAGAGAGAGGATGGAGGTCGAATAAGAGGGATAAGGAAAAATGATTATTATTTGTAGCTTCTGGACAAATGACAGGTAATAGTTGTAAGGTTCTGACGCCATTCGCCAGGTGTTGGATAGTGGGAGGGGCTTACCTTTGACACCTGGGCACACCTGCACAGCGTGACCACATCTAGGTAGGAGAATATTCTGCACAGAGAGAGAGGGGTGGGGACAGAGTTATTCCTTCTTTAGTTTAGGGGGCATCTCTTCGTTGTTCCTTTAACCTCTGACAGTTCTATTGTTACCCTCAGTTTGAGTCGAACAAATGAACATCCACACTACATAGAGAATGAACTCCAGAAGGCCACAAACACAGACAGACAGACACACAGACAGACAGACTGACACACAGACAGACAGACTGACACACAGACAGACAGACTGACACACAGACAAACAGACTGAATGACTGACACACAGACAGACAGACTCACACACAGATTGATTTCCACATGACCAAGAAGTGTGGCTCCAGCAATCTACTGGGTCAGTCCAATCTATTAATCTGCCACTGGGTAATATATGGCTCTCACACAGGCCAGGTTCACACAAACACACACACACACACACACGCATGCTCACACACACACCCTTTTATTCTTTTCACGCTCTTGTGTCATAGTGCTCCACATTGATTGTGTAAGGGCCCACGATGTATCTAACATCTCATTCTCTACTATAATGCTTTGTTTTAGGATAGTGGCCTCATGCCAAAGTGGGGGTCTGAACTGAAATGCCCCTTTAACCCCAGGAAACCAGAGCTGACCATTGTTCCCCTATATGGACAAAGAGACAAAGAGTGTGTGTGTGTGTCTGAGAGATGGACTAGGGCATGTAGGGGCATGTCCGTCAGATGTACAGGACATCATTCTAAACAGAAGAAACAAAAAAACAAAACACGTCACACAGTCCACTCCAGTCCTTCCATCGATCAACAGCTGACGGACCAGCTGACCAATCAGATACGACCTGATTGATCGGCTCTCTGACGACTGCTTAATGAGCGTGATGGATGTCATTGATTGGCTGTCTGGTTTAATCTCACACTCTCTGTGATTCTTGATGTCACGTGAGACAAGGCATCTGACAGCGGAACCCAAGACTATCGCAAGGCAGTCAATCCAGGGAAGACAATATGGCCGACCCGTCGATCAATCATATTCATTAACAAAGTTCTTGAGAAAAACCAAAGTGAAACGCCCTCGATGGTGCCAGCAGATCCTACGACTGCTGTTTTTACTTTGAAATATTAACCACCCCCTCCCTCTCTTCTCTCCAGGATGGACAGATAACAACAAGTCTCTCCCACCGCCTGCTGCTGGTTGCTATAGCAACAGAGGAACCGGATTTGGGGGCTGGGGGGGGGGGGTGGCGGCAGCAGGGGGGGTTGTTGAGGTTGGTGCTGAGTCTGCACCTCCCACCCGTTATTACGGGGGCATCCGGTTTTCGATCAGGAGACGTCACCCGAAAACGACGCCAAAAGAGCACAGCTCGCAGCCCCGGCTGGATCTGAAGCTACACGAGGGGTCACACACCGCTGTTTACTCCCACCTTCCAATCCCAGTTGGAGAATCCCGAACCCTCTCGACACATACACCCCTTCACACATACACACACACTCGCACAAACACACACAAACAGCCCCCTCCACACACACACACCCTCCACACAACCCCCCCTCCACACAACCCCCCCTCCTGTGTTGTCATTCCAAGTGCTGGTTCCTGGCAGGATTACTGGGCGTTGTGGGGTACACTTGTGTACACCTGAAACATTTTGAAGAAAAGACTAGCATTTCTCTATATTACAGTACCGAGGCTGTTCTGTTATGCTAGGCGGGAAGTTACGCTTGACTGTGTGGCGTGAACCAGTCTTCTAGCACACTAAGGTGTGGCGGTGAGAGAGTGCGCTAGTGCGTGAGTGTGTACTGGTGTCACTGGGTATACTGGTGACTCTCTAAACACACCACAGCTGGAGCAGCAGGAGAACTCAGCACTGCGGAATTCCCCACCAGCAAAGACGGGCTATTTATAGCACAGACGCGCACACACACACACACACACACACAGTATGAATACAGAACACTCACATTCAGTACCAAGATTCACATGCTATGCAACGCTCGCACATTGACACAGACACCTTTGTGATTTGTGTTTGAGTGTGTGTG